>CM050840.1:278137-550637 GCA_027580175.1 Siniperca scherzeri
CCACCTAGAAAGAATTTGACTATTATGTCACAATTGAATGCTACTGACCAAAAACCATTGAGGAAACAGATCGGCTGTCATGGGATTGTCCCGCAAGGGAGCAAGAACACAAGGAATAGGACCCAAGTGCAGGCAACAGAGGCAGACTGGTAAAATGCAATGCTATAATAAAGAATCAAAGCTTACATGGGTTTCCGGCAGGCAGAGGTCAAAACCAGGGAATCAGTACAACTAGGCAAACAAATCCGACAGGGAGCAGGCAAAGTTCAAAAGTCCATAATTCAGGTAAGGTCCAAGGGAACAAAGGATCAATCCAACAGAACTCACAGGTAAGAAATGCTGGGCCTTTGTTTCAACAAGGACACTACTCGCTATCCTGTATGACAACGTTTCGGATTCCAACCTGTGAAAAGAGTGCTTTCTCCTCACCTGAGCGCCAGCTTCCTGCCTCATGTTTCTCCTGTCTCCTGTGTGTTTGTCTCCAGGCCTCTGATCTCCAACCCCGTTAAGCTAAGGATGGTATCAGTAGCCATTATCCATACTTCTACTCACTGCTTGTATCCATCTTGTACAATAAACCATCTGTGTCTCCGGCCTACTCTGTCCGTAACAGCTTACTGCTTTCAGGCCCAAAGTCACTAGAAATAGCTGCCATTAAACCTCTATTAAAAAAGAGAGCTCTGGATACCTCTGTGTTAAACAACTATAGACCTGTCTCAAATCTTCCTTTATAGCTAAGATCATCGAGAAAGTTGTTTTTAATCAACTCAGGAATTTTTTAACTCAAGTGGTCATTTTAACAAATTTCAATCAGGCTTCCAACCTCAGCACAGTACTGAAACAGCTCTTAAAAGAGTGTTAAATAATGTATGGCTGAATACTGATACAGGTGAAATATCAATTCTGGTTTAACTAGATCTCAGAGTGGCATTTGACACTGCAGATCATAGAACACTGCTGGACAGGTTGGACTCTCCGGAGCAGTCCTTAATTGGTTCAGATCTTATTTAGATGGCTGGAGTTACTTATTCACTATTGGCAGTTATGAATCTAATAGAGTGGCTATGACATGCAGAATCACCCAGGGATCAGTTCTTGGACCTCTGCTGCTTAATATCTACATGCTGCCGTTGGGAACAAATTCTTCAGAACAACATTGCTTACAATTGTTATGCAGATGATACTCAGATATATCTGGCTCTCTCACCAGACAATTTCAGCCCAATAGAATCACTGTCATTGTATAGAGCAGATCAATAATTGGATGAGCCAAAATGTTCTTCAATTAAATAAGGACATAACAGAGATTAATGTGTTTGGCAACAAAGAGAAGAGAATTAGTATTAGTAAGCAACTCAACTCTTGGGCTCTAAAAACCAAAGACCGAATCCAAGGGACGTCCGTTAAATATTTAAATCTTCTTTAAAGAGATTATTAACTATAAATATAAAAAATGTGCAGAGAAGGTGTGGTACTTATTCTGCCCTGAGTAGTGTCTGCAGGTCCCCACTATCTTCACCTGTAAGATAGGGCAGTTTGTATGTAGCCTGGGAGGTGACACCCAGGGCATATCAGTGCAACAATCACTGCGGCTCGCTGAGCTTATTGCTCTGAACACACAGTAATAATTCTTCTGAACATATGGATGGAAAAATATTATTTCTCCTGCACCATACAAAAGATTTTTTAAACTTGATTCTAAATACAAAGATGGTGGATGGTGGTCACCTGGACAGGAAACAGTCTCAACTTTAGAGAGAGATGGGTTAAAACATTTTTTTATGGAAACATGTGAGTCAGCAGCTGCTTACAGTCAGTTTGTGACTCTGCTGAAGGTTGTAATGATTCCATCTCAAACACAGTAGGTTTGGTAACATATAAAAACTAAGGAGGTGGGAGCTTTAGTGTCAGACTAAAGGACAAAACACACTGCAGCTGGAAGACAAAGCATCAAAACATTAATTGTTTTCTATGGAAGTGACTGATGGCATCTTGACAAAACTCATCAGGATGAACCACCGTCCTGTTACTACAGCAGCTTTAGCACATTCATTGCATCGACAACAACTGCTTCTACTGCCTTTACTGAGCCTCTGTGCTGCAGGCGTCAGCTGATGTGTGCTAACTAATGCTATGTTCAATTCAATTTATTTATATAGCGCCAATTCATAACAGAAGTTATCTCATTGCACTTTTCCTATAGAGCAGGTCCAGACCGAACTCTTTATAATATTATTTACAGAGACCAACAAATCCCACCATGAGCAAGCATTTGGCAACAGTGGCAAGAAAAAACTTCCTTTAAAAGGCAGAAACCTTGGACAGAACCAGACTCAGGGTGGGCGGCCATCCGCTGCTGCCGTGTTAGGTTTTGAGAGAGAGAGAGGAGGGGTTTGGGGTGGGTCTTTGGTGGGAGGGGGAGGCACAATGCAAAGACCACGTAGAATTATTATTATTTTTATAATTTTTAATAGTAAATAGTAATTGTAGTGTTAATATTAATAAGTTAGTAATAATAGGAATGACAGCTATAGGAAAAATAATGACAGTATTAGTAACAGAGCCAATAACAACAACTGTAGTAGCAGTTGTTGAGCAGGAACACGGGGGCAGCAGGTGGCCCACAACCACAGATCCAGACTCTGCAGCTCCGGAGGCAGAAACACCTGCTGAAAGCGACAGAAGGACAGAGGAGAGAAACGAGAAAGCACAGAACTACGGGAGAGAGAAGATGTCGAGTTAGTAACATGCGAGAGGGAGAGGAGGAGAGAGGAAAGAGGTGCATCATGGGAAGTCTCTCGGCAGTCTAGGCCTATAGCAGCATAACTAAGGGATGGTTCAGGACTCACCTGAGCCAGCCCTCACTATAAGCTTTATCACAGAGGAAAGCCTTAAGCCTGCTCTTAAATGTGGAGATGGTGTCTGCCTCCCGAACCCAGACTGGGACCTGGTTCCACAGGAGAGGAGCTTGATAACTGAAGGGTCTGGCTCCCGGTCTACTTTTGGAGACTCTAGGAACCACAAGTAACCCTGCATCCTCAGATCATCAGTGCTCTAGTCGGGTAATAAGGTATTATGAGCTCTTTAAGATATGATGGTGCCTGACCATTAAGAGCTTTGTAGGTGAGGAGAAGGATTTTAAATTCTATTCTGGATTTTACAGGGAGCCAGTGCAGAGAAGCTAATATTATATAATATAGAACTGAGAGCAACAGACAGGAAGTCAGATAGTATTGAGAGATGCACTAACATATTGATGGTTTTAATAGCCAGGACTGTAATGAGGGGGTGCACGGTGGCAGAGCGGCTAAAGCTCCTGCCTCCCAATAAGGAGATCGTGGGTTCGTGGGATCGATTCCCGGACCAGACCAACATCACACAATCTCTCTGGGTGGAGTCTGCATGTCCTCCCCGTGTTACCGTGGGTTCTCTCCGGGTTCTCCGGCTTCCTCCCAAAGAGGAAGCCGGAGAACAATTAACCTACACATGCATGTCCAAAGACATGCATGTGTAGGTTAATTGATAACTCTAAATTGCCCGTATTGAATGAATGTGTGAGTGAATGGTTGTCTGTGTTCGCCCTGCGACGAGTTGGCCACTGTCCAGGGTGTGCCCTGCCTAAGGCCCAAAGTCACTGGGATACCGCGACCCCCTAACGGGGACCAAGCGGTAGAAAATGGATGGATGGACTGTAATGAATAGGTGAATAAAAACCTTGTTTCTGTTAGAGAAGAGAGTCTTCATCAGAGTGAAACACTCTGTTTTCTGTTTGACATTATTATGAGTCACATCATCATACTTTCATCATCAACCAGTAAACCCACTTGGTACTCGACACTTGGTTTATCTTATACTTATACCGACAGGATACTTAATTTATTTTCTGACCTGTTTATAGTGTTTATAGTGTATCATATCATTTTGCTAGTACTTTCTCCTGTGTGCACTGACGTAAAGGCAAGCTACTGTAACAAAGAGTTTCCCTACGGGGATCAATAAAGTATTTCTGATTCTGATTCTGATTCTGATCAATTGTACAGTTCATTAACATATTTACTCCTAACAGGTTACATCTTCGGTCACACTGGTTTATTTGCTTGTTCGACTGGGCATGTTTGAACATTTTCACTATTTATTCCTGTTTATTTAATGAAACTCTGTCATATCTACTGTGTGTATTTGATGTAAAGTCAAACATTTTAAATTGTTGTTTTTAAATTGTTGTTGTTTTAAACAGGTACTTTTTTCTTCTTCTGACCATATAAATTTCAGATACATCCACATAAACTTGAGTTATTGATGTAAAATTAACATTTAGTACTTTAGTACTTTTAGTAGCGCTTCTCATCTAATCAAAACTAGGGGACTATTTCATACCAGTGTTTATAAAGTTTAGTGAGCGCCTGCTGTTATCGATCAGGGAAACTGAAAAGTGTAAAACTGGAATTAACAGGTGATTGAAAATATTTCTGTTAAAAACTGAAAAGGTTTTGAATTGAGTGACATCACTCTGAGGTCCAGCAGCCATCGGGGTTGTGGAGGGAAAGTTTTCAATTTCCTGCAATTCAGAGCAGCAGCTTCATCTTCTCATCCATACATATTTAATCTGTCAGATTGTCTGTATCATCATCTTCTTCTTCTCTCAGTCTGAGATGTCTCTGTGACATTAAAAGAGAAGGGGACTTTTCTTGGACCCCCTCAGATGCTTCAATAAAACTAATAGTAAAGTCAAATACTGAATAAATATATCATAGTAAATTGTAATAAATGTGTTAAATTCAACATATATTAAACTGGATTAAAAATGTTTAGCCTACTTCAATGATAATTTCACACTAATAACAATATAAGTAGGGTTGTATTATTATTAGGTTATTTAATGTGTCACCTAAAGAGCAGTTAGCGAGGTCTAGAGCTCAGAGCTCTGTTGCTGCACTGATGAATTAGTGTTGTGGAAGAAAACATAGAGGAAGTGTTGAGTTTGTATTAACTGGGGATATGTCCCATGTCTTATATAAACATGTTCCAAATAAAGGCCCCTATTACAGAATTTATAGTAAAGTGAGACTCTTAAAAGATTTGAATGACACGAAGAGATTCAGATTCTAATTAAAAACAACAAAACAGGTTGAGATGTGACACAGAAACGGACTGAAGCTTCATTTCATCTGTGAGTCTCTGATCCTTCTAATCCTCAGAATCTGTTTGATCCTTAATCCTCCAACAATGACTGGACATCACCCAGCACACACACTGAACACACTGAACACACACACACACTGGTTTGTTGATATATTTGTGAGGATCAGAGGAGCAGACAGAATCCAGATCCTTCAGGTTCATTAGAGTCTCAATCAGCTGATCAGCCAGATGGTCTCAGTTCAGTCGGAGGTTTGTTTACCTGCTGTTTTATTTCACTGCAGACTGAATCTCTTCCCTCAACCTCTCATTTTATTTCCAACTCCGGCTCTGATTGGCTCTGATCACGTCTAGTCTAACTTTTCATTTGCTGGTTCAGGTCTTTACAGCGGTGGATGTTTATCTGATGGCTGACAGTCTCCTCCTGATCCGACCCCTCCTCTCTAACATCAGTAAAGACTGCCAGTGTGTGTGTCAGGGATGAATTATAAGAACTAGATACTGGACTCAGAGATGGCTCCCAGTCACAGTTACAGTAGTAACAGCAGCAGCTACAGGAGGTCCAGACCCAGCAGCAACAAATGATGAGGCTGATCATTCAAAGCAAACTGTTGCTCATCAGTCACCACCACATGAACCGCTACCCACCGGATGAACTGTGGGGAAAACCAAGGAAAGATTCAGAACCAGAATCCTGGACTGCGGTCGTGACAGAGAGCTCTTTTAGTAGCTTTGGTTTGCTAAATGCCTGAAATTCCTCAGGACTAAAGTGTCTCAGGACTAAAGCATGTCAGGATTTAAGTGCCTCAGATTTGAATTCAAGTTTTCAGGGACTTTAAAGGAAACAGACTCAGTCTGTAACAGGATAGAGTTACAAACAGGTCAGGAAGTTACTGCTGTCAGACATTTAGGGAGACAGGTAGGGAGATAGGTAGGCAAGCAGATAAACAGACAATTAAAAAGAGAGTTAAGGCCTCAACACACCACAATTTAAAACGTTGAAATTTTGTGGCAAAATCAATCAATTCTAATGGAATCGCCGTGATCAGCAAGAGGAGGTAAAATTAATCCACACAAGTTTTCTGGGTAGAGTTTAACTTTGGTGAACTTTGACACGCCAATATGTGCAGTTGACCGATAGAAAGCCATCCTGACAGAGCTGAGCTCTGAGTGGACGGAGAACTGGAGAGTTCAAAATGGAGGAACCATGGTAGCTTATTAGCTGTGTGTCACCATCAAGTTTTATTGGAGCTCCTCTGTCGGAGTATAAACTGCTCCACAACAGAGACCTGGTTTACACAAGTTAGGAGTCAGGAGGACATCATGCTGGTACAGTTGTTAATAAACTCTAGAGACTTATTGTGTTGTTAGGCACCGAGCTAAGCTAAGGAGCTAACAAGCTTCATCATCTCTCTTTAATACATTTTATTGAATGAAACGACTGAGTGACTGAGCTAACGGTTAGCCCTGCGAGTAGTCACTACATCACCAAGCTTCCAGCCCCAAACTATTTCACATGGACGAGCGAATGTCACTTTGTGGTGTGACCGCCACGTTAGACAGACAGACAGACAGACAGGTGGAAAGACAAACAAATTGATAGACAGGTACATTACCTTAGTCTCATGAAGAGTGTGAAGGCGAGTAACAGAGCTCCCAGAGAGATACAGTGACCCAGGTAGTTGATGATCACAGCAACCTGATAATGAACTTTACTCTTCCTCTGAACACACAGAAAACACACACACACAGCAGTTAGTTGTGTTTGTTTGTTTGTTTGTTTGCACAATATATTATAATATAAAACATCAGAGCAAACTTCTAACAGGTAAAAACACAAAGAAAGAATCAGACAGTAACAGTAGATGTTCTGCAGAGACAAAAAGAGGACAGAAGTAAACACAAAGACAACAGTCATCAATCATCTGTTTCTGGTGTAACTTCAAAATAAGTGAGGAATTTCTGAACACTGTTTAAAATCTCTAACGTTAACACATTAATGAGGATTTAATTTCAGATTCCACCAGCTCTGTGAGAATTTCTAAACATGAAGCTGACTGTTCATAGTTTAGTGGCTGTAAATGATAATAAATATGCTGAAATAATAATTAAAGACAGAAGGTAGAGTGTTTTTGAAATGATGTATAAACTGAACAACCTGCAGTTTGTTGATGTGGAAAACAATCATGTCAGAATTTAATTTTATTCTTTTATTACGTTTTATCTTATTTTATTTAAGGATTAACCTGCTTGGTTCGGTTAAAATAAACTCTAGTGTGTTTGCCTGCTGAGTTTGGTTTCTTTGTTCTGGTATGAAAGCTGTCAGTTAGACTCTGGTGTGGACCAAACAACTGGACAGAGACCAACTGAAAAGGAGGATCTCAGTCTGGTTCCAAGTGAACTTTGGTGGTTCGTTTGTGGTGTGAAAGGAAACGGATCAACCACAGGATTTTCTGCCAGTATATCTGTGATTTTAACATTAACTACTAATAAATCCATCTGCAGATTGTGAAGTGTTCGGGAAGTGATATTATGTACTGTATAAATGTATGTAAATCATTTGGTAACCAATGTAACACATATGCACTTTAGCAGGTGAGTGCAGGATTTTCTCTGATCGATCAGTCAGCAGCAGTTAAACTTTGATGTGTTTATATCCTCTGTGAACTTCATAATTTCCTTTAAGGACCACTGTGTAAGATTTAGGGGGATCTATGGCAGAAATATTGGCAGAAAAGGAATATAATATTCAAAAGTATGTTTTCATTAGTGTATAATCAATTGACAATAAGAATCGTTGTGTTTTCGTTACCTTAGAATAAGCCCTTTACAGTGGTGTGCAAAAGTTTTTGCCCCCTTCCTGATTTCTTATTTTTTTGCATGTTTGTCACACTTAAATGTTTCAGATCATCAAACTAATTTGAATATTAGTCAAAGATAACACAAGTAAACACAAAATGCAGTTTTTAAATGAAGGCTGTTATTATTAAGGGAAAACAAAATCCAAACCTACATGGCCCTGTGTGAAAAAGTGATCGCCCCCTAAACATAATAACTGGTCGGGCCACCCTTATGGCATGACCTTAAAAAGGCAGTTCATGCTCGAAAACCCTCCAATGTGGCTAAATTACAACAATTCTGCAAAAATGAGTGGACCACCTTTTCCACCGTGTCCGCCATGTTGCATCGCCATGTTTCTACAGTAGCCCAGAACGGACAAACCAATCACTGGCTCTAGAGAGGTCCTTTCGCGTTTTTCAGCAACTAGTCCCCAGACCGCTGTAACTAGACCTCAGACCTCTGTAACTAGTCCTCAGACCTCTGTAACTAGTCCTCAGACCTCTGTTACTAGTCCCCAGACCTCTGCAACTATAGTCCCCAGACCTCTGTAACTAGTCCTCAGACCTCTGTAACTAGTCCTCAGACCTCTGTAACTAGTCCTCAGACCTCTGTTACTAGTCCCCAGACCTCTGCAACTATAGTCCCCAGACCTCTGTTACTAGTCCCCAGACCTCTGCAACTATAGTCCCCAGACCTCTGTAACTAGTCCTCAGACCTCTGGAGACCAGTTGGAAAAAAAATTTTGTGCTCAATAATCAACTTTCAATCTTAAAGTTACTTTAATTGTTTCAGTTGCTGTGTGAACTCTTTATAATGTGTGTTTGTGTGAAGTGCTGTTGCCGTGGCAACGGCTGCATTCTGACTTTCCATCTCTGTGTTGTTTTTGTTTTTAAGAATAGAAATGATGCCAAAACTTGTAAACAAACCAACAAAGAAGCAATCCTCAGAGTGTGTGTGTGTCCTCTGATAATTAATATTTATGCAACTTTTCTTTTATCCACAGTCTCCTTTGACTCTAAACAAACAAACACACACACACCTTTCTCTCTTATTAATTACGGCTCTATGATTGGTCGGCAGCCAACTCTGCCGTCCAATCAGAGCAGAGCAGGAAACAGGTGACAGATTCTCTCAGTGGGAAAGAGAGAGAGAGACTAACTGAGTTACATGACAGAACATATGGGCACACACACATACACACACACACTGTGGGTCCAGATGGTTCACACTGATCTCTCTGGACGTTAACGTTCACACTGAAGTTTTCATCCATGAACCATGGATCCACTCATCCATGGTTTCACACTCGTCTCGGATTGGTTAAGGTTTGTTTGTTTGCTGATGTTTGTGTGTTTATTTGTTTATATGTGTGTGTGTTGGTAGTCTAGATGTGTTGAGCTGGTTGTTTCTTTGCAGCTGAAGTTATTTGTGCAGATCAGACAGTCAGACACAGAAGACCTGTCATAACAAAACAAAGTCTAAAGATCCATTTTTTTTGGCTTTTTGTTCTCCAAAAACATAAAAATATGTCCACCTCATGGTTTGTGTGTCCTGTGATGCTGACAGTTGTTGTTAGGGGCAACAGCTGCTGGTAAATTGGCCACAGGCAAAGACTCAGGGTCACGTTTACTCATTCACTCCTCCCTCTATAACAGACACTCTGTGAGCAGTAAATTCAGATTTCTGACACTTATTCAGAATCAGAATTAGCTTTATTTGCCAGTTATGTGTACACATACAAGGAATTTGACTCTGGTTTTTCGTTGCTCTCAATGTTCATACACAGAAATACAGCTAAAACAAGGAGAACAAGCTCAACAAACATCAAGCTACTTTGTGCAAATATATAGATATACAGTATATATTTTGGAAAAGTACAAGACAATTAGTGCAATGTTGCAGAGTGCAAATGATGCTGAAATAAATCTGATTAATGTAACAGGTTGCTTTATATACAAGAGGTAGGTGGATATGACAGTATATACAGTATGTACAGCGTGTGTAGATTTAAAAAGTGATAATATTTACAAATACAATTAGATAAATTACAGATGATGTTTGTGTCACAGGGTTGTTCCTGACACTGTGTGACTAGTATTAGTGTTCATCAGAGCGACAGTCTGCGGGTAGAAACTGTTCCAGTTGTTTTGGCATACAGAGCTCTGTAGCGCCTCGCAGAGGGGAGAAGGGGGAACATGTTGTGTTCAGGGTGTGATGGATCTGCAGTGATGTTTCCTGACTCTGGACCTGTACAAGTCCTGAATGGAGGGCAGGTCGGCACCGATGATCTTCTCTGCAGTCCCGACTGCAAGGGAAAACTCTTTGTTACAGCTGCTCACTGTCACGTCAGTGCACACAGGAATAAAAGTACTAAGCAAAAAATATAATACACTATAATACAGGTAAGATCAATTAAGTATCAAGTGGATATAAGTATAAAATTAAAATAAGTGTCCTGTTTGGTGGCCGATCCAAACCAGGCAGTGATGGATGCAGAGGACAGACTGGATTATTGCAGAGTAGAACTGGATCAGCAGCTCCTGAGGCAGGTTGAACTTCCTGAGCTGGTGCAGGAGATACATCCTCTGCTGGGCCTTTTTGATGATGGAGTCAATGTTGGACACCTACTTTAGGTCCTGGGATACTGTGGATCCCAGAAACCTAAAGGCTTCCATAGTAGACACAGTGCTGTCGGATATGGAGGGTCAGTGTTGGGGGGCTTCTCCTGAAGTCCACTGTAATCTCCACATTTTTGAGCGTGTTTGGCTCCAGGTTATTCTGATTGCACCAGAGGGCCGGCTGTTCAACCTCCCATCTGTATGCAGACTCGTCACCATCCTGGATGAGGCCGATGATCGCCTCCGGTCTGTCAGGAAGTTTGTGATCCACTGACAGGTGGGGGTTGGGACAGTGAGCTGGGTGTTTTGGTGTGAAGGATGTCTGGGATGATGGTGTTGAAAGCTGAGCTGAAGTCCACAAACAGGGTCCTTACATACTGTAGGAGAGGGAAGGATCCTTGAAAATTTTGCTAGTCACCAAACCTCTTCTGCTAGTCCTCAGACCCAATTTGCTGGTCTACAGAGCAGTTAAGAGAGTACCCTTGGCTACCTTAAGCCATGGTCAAACCCTACACCCTTTCTCTGCCTCAGGACGATTGGCTGCCCGTCCCTCGTTTAGATTTTCAGCATGATCAAGCGGAGAACACGTCATGTTCTGACCATCTTACTCCACCACTTCCAGGTTCTGTCCTATAACCTGTGCCCCTGGTTCTCAGTGCTCTGGCTCTAGCTAAGGTGATATTTCTTGATTAGAGAGAACTTCTACAATTACATTAGTACCTGTTTATTTACAAGACGTTTCGGCTCCCATCCGGAAGTCATTCTCAATTGTGAAAATGGTCTGAGAACTCAGAAATTTAAGATAATCTGTGTAATCTGTCTAAAGATCCCTTGTAGTTTTTCGGACAGTCCAGTCCAGTACATAAGGGATGGAGACACCATTCCTTCTTGGTTCTGTTTCCCATTTGTCCTGTGGACAAAAAATGTAGTTGATTCAATTCAATGCAGTGAGGAAAACTGCAAAGAACGGTACATAGGTGAGACTAAACAGCCACTTCACAAAAGACTTTATCAGCACAGACGACACGCTAACTCAGGATTACAGAGCGCCGTGCATTCGCATCTAAAAGCTACAAACCGCACATTTGAAGACAGCGAGGTGAAGAGTCTAAGTAGAGAGAAGAGTTGGTTTGAAAGAGGAGTCAAAGAAGCCATTTTTGTGAAAAAAGAAAACCCCTCTTTGAACAGAAATGGTGGTCTGAGATTCAATCTGCCCAAAGTTTACCACAGTGTATTAGCACCGTGGTCAAGCTAATCACATGCTAATCAGGTACTTAACAGTGATGAGGGAGGTGCAGCCAGAAAACAACAGGCCTGATTACTGATTACTGGGCCATCTTGGAAACAATTAGGTCAGTTTCAGGTAAAACTAGGCAGGGTAAACAGCAGACACTCAGGTAGACTCCTTCCTGAGGGCGGGGTTTAAGCAACACAGAGTAGCTTAAATTTCTGAGTTCTCAGACCATTTTCACAATTGAGAATGACTTCCGGATGGGAGCCGAAACGTCTTGATTCTGAAAACAGTGTCCAGACGACTACGACTGAAACCTTTTCTATGATAGACCACTCCTGGACTGTGAATGAGGGACTACACCTGTTTATTTACAAATTTTTGCTATCTGAGTTACACATCAGTAGTCGTTTCAAAACCATCTAAGTGAACTTTGCTGTCCTGGGTGACAAAGCCTTGAGGGCAGTTTAGTTTCTGTGGAACCATTTTCGTTCACCATGGTGGTGGTGCTGGTTAGTTTAATGGTGACTCTTACAAGCTAACAAGTTAGGTTTACTACAGACTGACAGACTGACAGACAGGTTTAACTAAGTTGTTTGAGGTCAACAAACAGTCAGAACAAATCTATGCCCTCTGAGTGTGTGTGATCCATTATAGATGCCAGTATCAGAAAAACACATTATCACCCAATAGATGTATTAACTTCTACACACATACACACACAAACGCACACACTAACACACACTATCTCTGCTCCTAAAAGTGTTTTCTTGTTTTATACGTCTGTGGGGACGTACGTGTGCTCTGTCTCGGACTGTTGGGACAAACATGAAGTCTTTTCATCTTTTAAGAGGAACTGAACACAAAATCCACTTTTTTGTCAGTAAATCATATGTACAGTCTGTAGTGTTTATTGTAACAGCAGTCAGTCTTTTTACAGCCAGTAATTCAAAAATTAAAATAAAATCATCCAAAACTATCTGCAATAATCTGTCACACTGTCCTCTATGTGTTGTAATTCAGGTTTGGTTTGATGAAGCTTAAAACAAGGTGTCAAGGTGCTTTTCAACTCTTCCGTTTTATTTTCTGTGACTATAAATATAATTCAAAGGGTCTAAAATGACGATTTGAACTAATAATGATTATTACACATCTGGTGTCTGAATGCTGCTTTCAATTGCAGTTTGTTCATTCATGTTTTCAAAGTCAAGTACACTGAACACTTGATGTTCAAAAGGTTTGAAGTCTATAAGAAACTGTTGCTAGGCAACAAACAATAAAAACACTCCTCTGGTATTTTTAAAACATCATCATCATCTTCATCATTACGTCACCTACAATAACTTTAATGTCCTAGACAAGACTAGAGGTAATGATCAGTGTATTGTGTTGGGATTTACAATGGTTAAAGTGGCACCAAACGGTGTAGGTGCGATCAATTAATTATGGCAATCAGAATTATCAAAGATAATCAGAAATAATAACTTTAATTAATAAAGTCCTCGGGGGCACCACTCTTCTTAAAGAAGAGAAATAACCAATGAATTGATTCAGTCTCATAAAATACACTAAACTATCAATTTGGAACTCAGATTGATAATTAAATTAATAACTATAACCAGAATAACCATCAATAGCTAGTAGGTTGATGGATTTGGAGTTCAGCAGAGGCTGGCAAATTATTCACGCTTGTGCAACATTAAAGAAACCAGCATAATTATACACAAGCATTTATAAAAGATAAACAAAGCAAAAACACACATAATGCAGTCTAAATCTGAATGCACTAAACTACAGAACAAAGGGTGTGTGTCCAAAATGGCTGCTTGGGTCCAAGATGTCAAACAAAAGAAATCTAACTCAAAATGGCAGCTGGGCTGAGCAGCAGTCGCCTGGTTAGACAATGAAATGAAATTCAAAATCAGCCATGTATGTATTCCTACGCAGAGATTCCTACGTGCTGCTTCGGTCTTGTCTCCACAGTGAACGCCATTTCTTCATCACTGTCATAATATGTGATACTGATTTTTTTAGGTAGAACTTTTTTTAGTGGTTAAAATATGTATTACTGTTGATCCCCATTCACAACAATACAGAGCTGAACGTCTGTGGCGGAGCAGCTGTCTGCTTCTTCAAACTGGCTGCGCATCGACCCCCATCTACTGTAGGTAACACACTGACTATCAATAAGTACCTCATACAGCCCCACTTAAAAAAACCCAAACTATCCATTTAAAGAGAGACAACACAATTGTTTAGTTTGTTTCATCCTAGTGAGCTGCTTCGTATGATTATCTCACGCAAACTATTCACTCTCTTAAACTGCTTTAATGCGGCTGCACTGTACAAATTCAGCAAACAGATTTTACCACCCATTGTTGCATTAATCCAAAATGTTTCCTCACTTCTTCTTCGGTGGTTTGGTGTCATGATTATCTGAATGATTTGTGTTAATGAAGTTGCACTTTTACATTTTGACTTCAGACAGATCATCAGGTCAAATAAATTTTTTTTTAATCACATTTGAAGAGTAGTTCAGTCAAAAGTGTCAGCCCTAATGAGTGTATTGATCTGAGTGTAGTGATTGGTGGCTGTATTGATCAGTGTATTGATGAGTCTCACCAGGACGATGATCTCGGTGCACTGACTGTAGTTTCCTCGAGGAGCCCAGCTGCCGTTAGACTGACACTCTCTGTACACCCGGTCTGCACACACACACACACACACAAACACAGACACACAAACACAGAGGGAGGATAATGATTATTTTAACATTAATATTTAGGGTTACAGCTGATTTACAATTTTTATGTCATAAAATCAAAACTTTAGAAAGCTGCTTGGAATGAAAATTCAAACATCTACAGTTTCATGACAACTGGGCAAACTGCATCAGCTGATGAAGATCATGTGATATGATTGAAAGTTACTGGATGGACCTTGTGGTGAGATTTTTTTTTGTCAGCAGTGGTGGAAGAAATATTCAGATCCTAAAGTAAAAGTAACAGACTGAGTGAATAAATGATGACGTACATGAAGCATGTGACTTAAAGTGAAGAGCTGAAAACATCAGATCTGTGTGGAGCAAAGACGAGGCTGTAACCTTCCTCACATCAACACATGAAGCTGGAGCTCACTTTTAATGACATCATCTTGTGTCCTCTTCTTCTGCAATATTTTAATGGCAGCAACTGGAGAATTAGCTCCACCAGCTGTTTATCTCCATCAACCAATGAACTCAAACTGTGTTTGCCCTTAGTTATGCTGCTATAGGCCTAGACTAACGGGAGACTTCCCATGATGCACCTCTTTCCTCCCTCCTCCTCTCCCTCTCCGTCTGTATGCATTTTTATCCCATTACTGCACGTTACTAACTCAACATCTTCTCTCTCCCGTAGTTTTGTGCTTTCTCGTTTCTCTCCTCTCTCCTTCTGTCGCTTTCAGCAGGTATTTCTGCCTCCAGAGCTGCAGAGTCTGGATCTGTGGTTGTGGGCCACCTGCTGCCCCCGTGTTCCTGCAGAGTCTGGATCTGTGGTTGTGGCCCACCTGCTGCCCCCGTGTTCCTGCAGAGTCTGGATCTGTGGTTGTGGCCCACCTGCTGCCCCCGTGTTCCTGCAGAGTCTGGATCTGTGGTTGTGGGCCACCTGCTGCCCCCGTGTTCCTGCTCGACAACTGCTGCTACAGTTGTTGTTTTGTTGAGTCCAGGTTGAAAACTAAGGGGGACAGAGCTTTTGCTATCAGGGCCCCGAGGCTCTGGAACAACTTGCCTGAAGAAATTAGGTTGTCTGAGTCAGAGTCTTCGTTTAAGTCTCTTCTCAAAACACATTTTTATCTGAAAGCAGATCCTGATTTTACCTGAACTGGCTGTTTATTTTATTGTTTATTTTATTGCTTTTGTGTATATTAGGTGTTCTATATATATATTTCTTGTGGTATTTTATTTCTCTTGTTGTAAAGCATTTTGTACTTTGTTTTGATAAGTGCTCTATAAATAATGTTTTATTATTATTATTATTATTATTGTTATTGGTTCTGTTACTAATACTTACATTATTATTCCTATAGCTGCCTATTATTAATATATTAATATTAACACTATAATTACAATTATACTATTTAAAAATATTCTAGGTGGTATTTGCATGGTTGCTGCCTGTCTACCTACCGGCCTGCCTGCCTGCCTGCTAACCAGTGTACCTGCCAGTAAGCCATATTAAATCATTGACTGCACCTGTCTGCCTGTGCTGTCTGCATTTGGGTCTTTTCCCTGTTTCCTGCATGGCGACATTCGTTACAAGCAGTGGGTGGAAACAAGTTAAATTCATGTTTTCTTTTGATGATTTTCTGGAAACTATTAAAATTTGAGCTTCATTTGGTTTAAACTTGACTATTGAGTTGTATTTTATAAAATGTTCATGTTGTTTTTACATTAAATATTTAACTTGCAGTTACAAGTCAAATGTTTTCCTCTGAAATGTAGTGCAGTAGAAGTATAAAGTAACAGAAAAGTAAAGTACCAGTACATGAAAACTGCACTTAAGTACAGTACTTGAGTAAATGTACTTTCCAACACTGTTCATCACCTGCAGTTTCTGAGGTAGAGAATAAACTTTCAACTTAATATCATAATCTTTTAAAATCAATCAACATTAGTTTAAACTGATCAGTGTCTTGTAGATTAAAAACTCCTGCACTCATAACTGACGAATCAAACACTGAAATATTAATTAATTTGTCTGCCACAAGCTGCTACAGCGTAACCACGGCAACACCAGAGCTGTAATTTGGTCCTAACTGGTGTCACAGTCTCCTCCATCCAGCTGGCTTCATGATCGATCAATAAGTCTGGGTTTAGCTGCTCTGCTAGCTGATAAGCTGAACGGATCAACACACCCACTCAGTACTGACCGACAGCTAGCTCATTAGCCTGTTAGCTGAGTTAATGTTAGCTGTCTGCTAACCAATCAGAGGCCGGCGATTTGATTACATCAGTGGAGAGACAGTGAGGGTATTTCTCTGTGTGAAGAGATGATGAAGGTGGAGTGAGACATAGACTCCAGCTGGTTTAACACACACACACACACACACACACACACACACACACACACACACACACACACACAGATGACTCATGCTATTAAGTCAGATCAACAACTAAACATCTAATTAAACAGGATATTTATTGCCACCCACACACACATTAACACACACACACACACACACACACACTGGGATTGAATGTCATCTAGCCAGTTGGCAGGAAATAAAGTCACCAAATCCTCCTCCTGCTGTGTCCTCTCCTCACAGTGTTGTTGAACGTCAGTGAGACCACAAAGTGTTAAGCTGTAAATGGGTCACACTTAATTGGCAGCTCCTGATTGGGTGAGGACTGAGGAGGGATGATGATTATTGTATGCAGTGTCCCAGTTCAGAGGCTCAGTCCATCATAACAGAGTCCAACAAACAGCTGAGAAACGCAGCTTCCTTTGACTGAAACACAACATATGATCTACTGCAAGTAATTCAGCAAACCAGACATGTCCGTTCAGTCCACCCGACTCTGATCTACGTTCAGCTGTCTGTCATCAGAACCAGCTGTCTGTTGACTGTCAGCAGAGGACCCTACTGGCCAAACTGTCTTCACCAGGCGGACTGATATCAGAAATTTACTGGACAAAATACTTTTCATGTTGGCTCCTTTGGAAGAAATTAGCATCACTTTTATTTATTGATTCATTGATTGTATTCCCTGGTGGGCGAGTGGGAATCAACATAAACAGCTGTGGAGATTCACAAGGACAAACAGAGAAATAATAATAGTTTCGAGTTTCGAATAATAGTAAAGAAACACAGGAGGTCCTGTTGTGATGTGTGTCTCAGAGTCAGAGTGGATTTATTCACTTGATAAAATGGAATCAGTTCTGTGAAGTGGGTGAGTGATGGACGTCAAAAACACTTCTGAAAACACCTTCTATGTGGATTGACCTTTAAAGGGATCATCAGGTGTTGTCAACTCTTTATGTCATGCTGAAGTAAAGCAAACCATCTGGTATTTACACTTTGTTGACCATTGGAGGGTAACTTACTGCAAATCAACTATAATATATAATCAGTTGAGAAGGAGCAGCTGAGTAGACCATGGGTTTGTGGAAGAGAAACAGGGTTGGCTACACCTATGTGGTCCACATTCTCTGTTGAATTCAGTTTCTGAGTTATGAGCCGTAGCAACAGTATTCAATAAGCAACACCTGATCACATAACAGACAGACTGACAGGTTGACAGACAGGTACTTACTCGTGGTATTGTAATGGATGCCGTTAAACTGTTCAGGACAGGGTCTGGAGATTAGTTCTCCTGCTGCACTGCGAGGCCAACAGGTTCCTATACCGTCCACAGACAGATCACAATATAAACCTGCAGACAGACAGTCAGTCAGACAGACACACAGACCAATCACTTGTCCTTGGTTGTCAGGGGAAGCCCAGGGTAGTATTGTATAGTCAGGGTAATTCTGGGTAGTTAAGGTTATGCCTTTGTAGTATAGCTTAGTCCTCAAAACTTAAGGATACTCCTGTGTAGCCAGGGTAATCGTGGGTACTTAGTTGCACTCCTGTCTAAATAGGGTACCATCTGAGGAAGCCCAGGGTAGTATTGGATAGTCAGGGTAATTCTGGGTAGTTAAGGTTATGCCTTTGTAGTATAGCTTAGTCCTCAAAACTTAAGGATACTCCTGTGTAGCCAGGGTAATCGTGCGTACTTAGGTGCACTCCTGTCTAAATAGGGTATTCCTTGGAACCTACAAGAACTCCTGTGTATTTAAGGTAATCCTGAGTAATTAAAACCATCTGAGGAAGCCCAGGGTAGTATTGGATAGTCAGGGTAATTCTGGGTACTTAAGATTATGCCCATGTAGTTTAGGATAGTTCTCAATTCTAAAGGACACTCCTGTGCAGTGAGGTTAGTCCTAGGTACTAAGGGTACCCCTGTGTAGTGCAGTTAGGGTTAAGGCCTAACCCTAGCCCAGGCTACCCTAACTGCACTACACTAATCTATACTGTCCCAAGGTAGATTAGGTTGCTGATGTGTGTTCAGGAGTAGTTCCAGGGTACTCAAGGGCCATGCAGAGTGATTCTGGGCATTCTGGGATTGTCCATTGTAGTCCTGGGTAGTCCAGTATGGTCCAAGGTAGACCAGAGTATAGTACTAGGGATCCTTGTAGTCCAGTTGTACTTATTACTGGTGGTGGCTTGTTCCAGTACTGAGTCTGAAAATATTGCACAGGTATACCACAAAAGCATGTCCAAAGAGTGCAATCATGGTGAAAATATTAACCACTAGAGGACAGCAAAAGAAGAATGCTCAGCCTGTTTGTTTACTGATGGTACTCTTGTTCTTGTTTATAGTGGTCAATCCTGTAACAACTTAAAGTAAGTCTAGTCAGCTGTACAAACCTGAAGTGTTACTGATGGTGAACGTCTGGTTTAGTAACGCCAACGTCCTCGCTAAGAGAAAAACATGCAGAAACAGAGGGGAGTCGGGCTTCACTAGTTTGTCTATTATTTGAAAATCAAAAATGTAGACCCAGAGAAAGGAAGACAGACAGAAAGCTACCTGTCAAGTTGGTCGATAGCAGGATCAGCGTTTCGCAGGTTAACTCTGCCGGAGAAACTCGTCCGCTCAACAACACACACACACACACCACCTGAAAAACAGAAGGAGTTGATCAGAGTTTTATTTTCTGTAACATCATAATAACCAGGAGTTCTTCCTATCCAGAACCTGATTAAAAAATCCACCTTCCATCTTCCAGTAACTCTAAGTTTGTCTGGTTGTTAGCTAACCAGATAGTCAGCAGTCCATACTGTAGTCGGCTGGGTTTGGTTGACAGGACAGAGCTCAAACCTGACAACCACACTCTGAGTTCAGGACTGTACATATGATATCACTTTGTTAAGCGGTTGTTGGTCAACAAATACCTCCAATGATAATTGCTGCTAAAACCACAATGTCTTCTTTTGGCATTTATTTTGCCTTCCAGGTCAGAGGACAGAAGTGCTAAGTCAAAGGAAAATGTGGTTGCTGTGGATTCTTGAAGACTTTTCACAACTCATCCAAAAGGCATCTTCAATTCTGACTGAGGAATGTCCACAAACTAAACATTTGAAAGGCATGAAGGAGGTCATTGATGTCAAACTGGAACAACCATCACTCACAGAGGCACAGCCTCCTCAATTCTGAAACCGACAATCATGCCCACCTCATTCAGTGACTGGTCAGCTGTGTGGAGGTGTGAAAGTAGGCAGGGTTTGAACTTCTCTCTCAGGTCTCTTTCTTCATTCTTTATACAACTATTTCTGTCACTGTTCATGTGAACAGCTGAGGTCAACACTACGAATGTCTTCAGGAGAAATTGTCTAAAAAGTGCAGACTTTTCACCCTGACGTCGAGAGCAAGTTTATGCACGTTTGCCTTTAGACATGATCATACAATATGTTGTATGAACAAGTTTGTTTGGATTTTAAAAAGGTGGGTTTTTACTCACCCAAAACACAACTGACTCAACTCACGACACATGAGGGAAACATATCGTATATACCCTTTAAACTTAAAGCGAGACTATGTAACTTTAAAAAAAAAAAATCCCATTCTGCTTCTTACAATTGTACTGCTTATGAATTCAAATGCAACCTTACTTACTTTTAGCATTTATCACTTTCCAAAAATGTCACTTTTGGACACAGTGGCCACTACTCAACAAAATGCCAATATGAATGGAAACATTTCATCAGATTTACACTGTATTTTAATTAAAATGACTTTGTTTTATATTAATGGAGCAAAGTGAAACTGAAACTGAGCAGGAGACAGACAAGTAGACAGACAGGTCTGAGGCTGTTGGTCCAGACTTTCATAACCACATTTAATATCACACAGACAGTCAACGTTTTTTCAGAGGAAACAGGATGAAAATATCAAAGTAATATAAGTTAAAAATAAATCAGATAATAAATAACTGTCTGTGTGAAACTTAAAGTCGGTGGTGAATAATTTGTTAACTTTACACATTTTCATCCTCAGCAAGCGGAACTTTATTTCTCCTTTAACTTTTTTTCTTTTACTTGAGCCCTGCTGGTGTTTGTCCAGCATGGCAGATAGCCAGTCCATCATTCAACAAGGTGGTCTTTTAAATTGTTCACATGACTGCAGCTGCCAAGTCAACCTACCTGTCGATCTGAAATCAGCCTGAGATAGTTTTAATATCAGCTCCATCAGAGGCTCTGATATGATCCTAAGTGAGATGTGTCATCTGTACAACAATAACTAATTCCACTGATTCACTCAACACTGATTTATTAATTCACCAATTAGACTCAGTAATTGACGATAAATCAGCTATTCAGTCTGTGATGATTTTGTGTTAATTATTCACTAATGTCACTGATTCATTATTCACTCAGCATGACTTAACTCTGTTTGGCATTCAACACTCAGACGCTGGCAGGGTTTGTCTCTGTGGTCCAAACACACACACACAGACACACACACACACACACACACACTAAGTAAATCTGTTGTCCACAGAGATTTACTGCCGTGTTCCAGAAGCTAAAATTAGACAGAGAGCTGAGAGCAGCACACACACTCAGTCTTCTGGGCTTTGGTTGTAAATTTTTCGCGATGGGAGTGAATACAACAGCTTAGTGGGAGGAGTTACATCAGGCGTCCATAGTTCCTGCAGTAACAGTTTGTTTTTCCTACAGAAAATGTTCACTTGAGGAACTCTGTTCATATTGGACAATTCAGCAGCTCTAAATTTACGTCCAACTGCCACATTCATTGGCAACCAGCGTTTGAAATATCCACCAACAATCGGCGAGTTGGGAGAGTAACATGCTGATGTTAGCATTTAGCTCAAAGTGCCACTGTGTCTAAGTACAGCCTCATAGAGCTGCTAGCATGCCGTACACTCTCAGTATTTATCTTCTGAGTCCTACAGGAGATCATCTCGCAAACCCTTATCTGCCCTCCACCAGCAAAGCTCAACAACACCCGAACAAGCAAAAAACGTTACCTCTAAAGCAATTCTGGACTGACCTATTAATATAAGATGTGACCCAACTGCCACTGACAGGGTTAGGATTAGCTCTGACCGTCTCTCCTGTCACATCCGTGATGTCAGATCACTTTATTAAATTTGAAGTGACACTAGCCTGTCCTTGTAATCTTGATGCTGATGTATTCACCACTCGCCACATCGGTCTGTCAACTTTAGCTGACAGACCAATGAGTGGTGAGTGATTGCCTGTGGTCCTGGCTCCTCTCACTGCAGCGACAGGACCTGTTGAAAATTGTACCAGTGACTTAAACACAGCGCTTTTTAGTCTCCTGGATTCAGTTGCACCTCTTTCTTCCAAAACAAGACGGTCAAAGAGATCTACACCCTGGTTTACTGAAAAACATGTCTTAAGCAGGCCTGCAGGAGGTTGGAACAAAAATGTTTTCTACCCTCATGACACGAGAGTTTATTAAATTACAAGTGTGCTTGTCCGCTGCCAAAGCAGCCTATTTCTCTTGCTTAATCAGTAACAAGAAAAAAACAATCCTAGATTTATTCTTTAACAAGAGCCACACTTACTCAAAAACAGCCGTCTGTTAGCTGCTCTCCCTTTACAGCTCATGATTTTTTTATGCAGAAAAATAGATACTATAGACATTTAAACATTGAAATAGAAATTATATACAAAATTAGTTCCTCGTCTCCAGCTACTTTCATATGTTGAATCCCAGTTAGTCTCTGTTCTTACAAATTTTGAGACTCTCTCAAAACATTGTTTAAGCTGGTGTTAGCTTCTAAACCAACCACCTGCCTCCTTGACCCCCTACCAGCTAAACCTTTTAAAGATCTCTCGCCATTTTTGGGACCTACAATTCTGAATATTGTTAGTTTTTCACTTATGACTGGTCAGGTTTCAAACTGTCTTTAATGCTTCTTTGATGCATTTACACTGAACTGTTTACAGATCAGATAAATATCTGATCCACCTGAGACACATGAAGTGAGTCAGTGTAAATGGGGGCAAAAGGGTGTGTTGGATACAATATCTGTTGCAGTGTAATGTGAGCTGACTTTTTAAACTAGTTCTTTATTTGCTGTCCTCAATCTTAACCATATAGTAGTTGCCATACATTGCTTTTTTGAAAAAAGATTAGTAAAAACATTGTCTGTCAGTTAAGGTAATCTGGAATGTTTGCAAGACCATTATCAATATCATTTTCTGATGTATGTTTGTCCTGAGGGTGGCGGTGCAGGAAGGGTCATGGTCCATTCTCTGGGGAGCAGGAATGGGATAAGGGAATTTAATGGAAATGTGTCCAGTAGTTGTAGAGACATCTGTCTCTGTTGGGCAGACAAATCAACTGACTGACAAACAACATTGTATATAGTGTTTTTTGCATTTTGATAATCATCTCAGTGTCTTAGATAACCATTAGTGACGTTAGCTAGTCACTCAGTGTAGCACCAACAGTAGCCTGATTTTCACAGCTTAGCTAATTTTAGGTCACAATGGCTCTTTTGTACATTTGGTACTAAAGCGGTTTGCTTTCACAAGATGTCAGTCACTTTCATTTTTGGCAGCTTATCCAAGCACAGAGTGTAAAAAGTTCTCTTTTTATGGTGTAATGCATTGCATTTTCTGTGACTACTTCATAATAAGTTAAATGCTTTTAATGTCAAGCTGCAGCAGTAGGAAATGTTCGGTTTGCATTAGCAGTAATTTAATACAGAATTTTTTTCCATGAATGTCGCCACCGACACCCAGATCATAATACTGCAAATATATATTGCAATACATCAGCATCAAGGAGGCAAAGCTGAGACATCAGGAGAGACTGGAGAGAGACCTCAACACCAACGATATGTGGTGAGTGATCCAGACCATCACATGCTACACAAGCAGGAGCGCCCCCATCATGTGTGAGGCCACGTTACCAGATGAGTTAAACACATTTTATGCTCACTTTGATCTCCCCAACAAAGAGTCAGCTGTAAAATCTACTCTGCCTCCAGAAGACCGGCCACCATCAGTATCCACAGCGGATATGAGAAGAATCCTGCTGAGAGTGAATATGAGTGAAGCTGCTGGGCCTGTGAACATCCCTGGCTGTGTATTAAGAACATGTGCCAGTCAGCTAGTTAATGTTATTACTGGCATTTTTAACATATCACTGTCTCAGGAGATTGTTCCCACCTGCTTCAAGACAGCCACCATCGTCCCTGTACCTACAAAGTCTGCGGTGTCTAGTCTAAACGACTACAGCCCTGTGGCTCTCACCCCCATTCTGATGAAGGGCTTTAAGAAAGAGGTTCTACAGCACATAAAGAACAACATCCCAGCCAGCCTTGACCCTCACCAGTTTGCTTTCAGAACCAACAGATCCACAGAAGATGCCATCTCTACTGCCCTCCACTCAGTCTTCACACACCTTGAGAACAACAACACCTACATCTGAATGTTGTTTGTTGATTTCAGCTCAGCATTCAACACAGTCTCTCCATAAAACTGATTGGAAAACTTAGCACTCTGGGCTTGAGTACCACACTCTGCAACTCGATATTGGACTTCCTAACAAACAGATCCCAGACAGTTTGGATTGGCGGTCACACCTCCTCCACTCTAGTGCTCAACACATTCTAAGATGCATCGCGATGCGGACATGGAAGATTCTGCATCGATGCATTGACAGAACATAATCGGGAGTTTGCAGTCTACAAAAATAAATAAAGTTGTCAAGTTATGTCGTTACATTGCAACGTTGCTCTTTTGCATTGAATTGTGGGCAAACGTTAGGCTAATGTTACTTTTAAATGTTGGGAGATGTGGCAGAGGGAGGCAGAGATAATCAGCGAGTCATAAAAAACGCACCCAGTATTTTGAAAGCGGACATGTAGCACATTTTGGATTTTATGAACTTGCTGGGAAGCACAAACTGGACAAGATGCACGCTGTGTGTAAAATCTGCCTCACAAAAAATAAAAACTTTGGCAATACAACAAATTTGAGGAACCACGTTAGCCGTTTTCACCCTGAACTAACGTCTGCAATCATAAAGAATGCAGCGAGCCCAGCTAATAAGCCACGAATTGAGGAGGCGCTGTCAACTTTTGCCGTCCAACTCTGAGAGAGGTTTAAGTACTGAGGTGGGTCACACAGATACTGGTATTGAAATGATGCAGCTTTTTATATTATAGACTTTTGTAATCTTATTTTTGAAAGCACTTTCTAAATAATAAGGGAGTTCTGATTTATCTGACTGTTTGTATTAATTGATGAAAAAGTAGCCATGTGCAGTAATATAGAAAATGGAGGATGAGGATTGAGATGCATTGAGAATCATTGAGCATTCGAAATGTTGACAGGTGATAATTGAATCGTGAGGCCAGTGAAGATTCACACCTCTAGTACCACCAGACTACAAAGCAGCTTCTTCCTTCAGGCTGTGAGACTCCTCAATTCCACCTCATTCTCTGCTCTCCACAATAAATAAATGATATGCATATGCATATTACCATACCACTTCCTTTATATAATGTATGTATATAAGTAACTGTATATATTGTTTTTATTTTTATTCTATTCTAATTTTCACTATTTGTATCTATGTATAATGGATGTATGTACATCATTGAAGATGACACCATCCACTGTTAACCGATACTGGACCTGGACTACATGGACCTAGACTATAGTTGTTGTACCTGGACCTAGACCACAGATGTTGTACCTGGAATCTGCTGGAGCCACTCTCCCAGTTTGGGGGTCACAGCCCCCAGTGCTCCGATTACCACTGGCACCACTGTTGCTTTTACTTTCCACATCTTTTCTAGCTCCTCTTTCAGCCCTTGGTATTTTTCGAGCTTCTCGGGTTCTTTAGCCATCACCAGTTTGTTAGTCTGGATCTGGAAGTCCCACAGGATCCTAGCTCGGCCATTCTCAACTACCTGGCAGATGTTCCTGTACACTATGCCAGCCACTTGGTTATGGCGTTCCATGTATGCTGTTCCTGCCTGCATCTTACACCCTGCTGTCCCTGCTGTTATGTGCTGAACCGTCTCAGGGGCATCTTTGCACAGTCTGCACCTGGGGTCCTGTCTGGTGTGGTAGACCCCAGCCTCTACTGATCTTGTACTGGGTGCCTGTTCTTGTGCTGCCATGATTAGTGCTTCTGTGCTGTCCTTTAGCCTAAATGAAATTAATGAGTTGCAGCCATCTTCGACTCAAGCCTATTAATCAACCCTAAACCTAAACTAAATTATAACTCATTTGATAGCCTTGTTCTTAGTCTTTCACAACCAACCTGGAAAACACGACAGCCAATTCTATTTGTTATAGTGTACAGCGCTCCTGGTCCTTCTAAATTTTTATCTGAATTCTCTGAGCACTGAGCTGGTTTTAATACTATCTATCAGATTGATCTCAGTTTGTACATGTTAATGGTGAGTCCTCCGTGCACGCCAAATTTAGTCACGGAGTTCCACAAGGTTCTGTGCTTGGACAGATTCTATTCACCTTATATATGCTTCCTCAAGGCAGTATTATTAGGAAACACTCCATAAACTTTCATTGTTATGCGGATGATACCCAATTATATCTATCAGTCAAGCCAGATGAAACTAATCAGTTAGCTAAACTTCAAGCATGCCTTAAGGACATAAAGACCTGGATGACCTGCAACTTTCTGATGTTAAACTCTGATAAAACTGAAGTTATTGTCCTTGGCCCCAAACACCTCCGAGACACATTATCTAAAGACATAGTTGCTCTAGATGGCATTACCATGGCCTCCAGCAGCACCGTAAGGAACCTCAGAGTTATTTTTGATCAGGATTTGTCCTTTAACTCCCACATGAAACAAACTTCAAGGACTGCCTTCTTTCACCTACGCAACATTGCAAAAATCAGGCACAACCTGTCTCAAAATGATGCAGAAATACTAGTGCATGCATTTGTTACTTGTTACTAGGTTGGACTATTGCAATTCCTACTGACCAGGCTGCCTGAATAAGTCCCTTGAGACTCACCAGTTGATCCAGAATGCTGCGGCACGTGTACTGACAAGAACTAGCATATTTCTCCAATATTAGTTTCTCTGCACTGGCTCCCTGTAAAATCCAGAATAGAATTTAAAATCCTACTTCTCACCTACAAAGCTCTTAATTGTCAGGCACAATCATATGTTAAAGAGCTCATAATTACCCGATTAGAATTCAATTTATTTTTATTTATATAGCGCCAATTAATGGAAGTTATCTCATTGCACTTTTCCTATAGAGCAAGTCTAGACCATACTCTTTATAATATTAATCATCTAGAACACTGTGCTCCCAGGATGCAGGGTTACTTGTGGTTCCTAGAGTCTCCAAAAGTAGACCGGGAGCCAGAGCCTTCAGTTATCAAGCTCCTCTCCTGTGGAACCAGGTCCCAGTTTGGGTTCAGGAGGCAGACACCATCTCCACATTTAAGAGTAGGCTTAAGACTTTCTCTTTGATAAAGCTTATAGTTAGGGCTGGCTTGTGTGAGTCCTGAACCATCCCTTAGTTATGCTGCAAAAGGCCTAGACTGCCGGGAGACTTCCTATGATGCATCTCTTTCCTCTCTCCTCCTCTCCCTCTCCGTCTGTATGCATTTTTATCCCATTACTGCATGTTACTAACTCGACATCTTCTCTCTCCCGTAGTTCTGTGCTTTCTCGTTTCTCTCCTCTCTCCTTCTGTCGCTTTCAGCAGGTATTTCTGCCTCCGGAGCTGCAGAGTCTGGATCTGTGGTTGTGGGCCACCTGCTGCCCCCGTGTTCCTGCAGAGTCTGGATCTGTGGTTGTGGGCCACCTGCTGCCCCCTTGTTCCTGCTCGACAACTGCTACTACAGTTGTTGTTATTGGCTCTGTTACTAATACTGTCATTATTATTCCTATAGCTCTCATTCCTATTATTATTAATTTGTTAATATTAATATCACCACTACCAGTACATTATTACTATTTTAAAATTCTAGGTGGTATTTGCATTGTGCTCCCACCCCCCTTCTCTCTCTCTCTCTCAAAACTTAACATGGCATCCGCCCACTGTTGAGTCTGGTTCTGCTCGAGGTTTCTGCAACTGCTACTACAGTTGTTGTTATTGGCTTTGTTACTAATACTGACATTATGATGATGATGATGATATCTCCCCCCTGACCTGTTGTCCTGGCTCCCCCTTGCCGTAGCAGGTTTGTTGTACCTCATCAATCTCTAGTTGTGATAGCAGTTGCCACTGAGCCAGGAGTTGTTTCTTTCTCAGTGTAGATGTTAGGTTTCGAAGCATCCATATATCCCATAGCCTCTGCATATAACCCCTCTCACCAGGATTGCTTGTATAGTAGCATTGCAACAGTATTTTCAGCTCTAGTCAACGAATGTCTTGTTCCAGTACCCCATTACTCTTTGGTCTTCCTGAGCTATCCAGGAGCTATCCAGGACATACAGTGGTGTGCAGAAGTGTTTGCCCCCTTCCTGATTTCTTATTTTTTTGCATGTTTGTCACACTTAAATGTTTCAGATCATCAAACAAATTTAAATACTAGTCAAAGATAACACAAGTAAACACAAAATGCAGTTTTTAAATGAAGGTTGTTATTATTAAGGGAAAACAAAATCAAAATGGACTGGAAACCCCGAGGTCAAAGTGGGAAACACCTCCAAAGGTGGTAGAGAATGACCGAGCCAAGATCCTGTGGGACTTCCAGATCCAGACTGACAGAATGGTGATGGCGAACCAGCCAGACATCGTGGTGGTGGACAAACAGCAGAGGAAAGCTGTTGTGCTTGACGTGGCAATATCAAGTGATGCAACATCAGGAAAAAGGAACATGAGAAACTAGAGAAGTACCAAGGGCTCAGAGAAGAGCTGGAGAAGGCCTGGAAGGTGAAGGCGACAGTGGTGCCCGTGGTCATCGGGGCACTCAGGGCAGCGACCCCCAAACTGGAGGAGCGGCTACAGCAGATCCCTGGAAGACCACCAGACATCTCGGTCCAGAAGAGTGCAGTACTAGGAACAGCAAAGATACTGAGCAGAACCCTCAAGCTCCCAGGCCTCTGGTAGAGGACCCGAGCTCGAAGGATGAGACCCGCGGAGGGTGAAGGACGAAGTTTTTTTTTGTGTGTGTGTAACGTAAACACAAAATGCACCTATACCCATATACTTATACTGTATTATATATAGTTGACACATGTTGGTTATAGCAGTTGCACTATTGGATTTCACTTATATAGTCGAAGGTACTGTAATGATAGTATACAGCTTTTTTAATCTCTCTAATTCCATTGCAGTTTCTATTTTTGTTTTTATTTATTTCACTCAAATAGTTGGTTATCTGCTGTAACATGAGAATTCTCCTCTGATAAAGTCTGATCTTATAATTCAGAGATGTTAAAAACGTAAAAAAAACTGAACAAAGTAAGAATGGAAATGATTAAAATAAAAATAATGAAAAACTGTACAAACTCTATAAATATCATCATGTGATAAAAACAGCAGGAACAGACAGAGTATGGTGGGTTTGAGTTATATGTTAACAGAGTCAGTGTCCAGATGAAGAAGACGAAGAAGTTTATCATTTTCTAATGTTCTATGTGTTTCTGTAAATACCAACACTGCAGAGTCTCTCAGCTGTTACAGTCCAGCTGTTAGTGAGTGGGAAAACAGGGGTCTGCTGATCCGGTTCTGAAGCCCTGCTGACTCACAGCTCTGACAGTACCAAACACCTCCTCCTCCTTCTTCTTCTCCTCAGCAGAGCGAGGCAGCGCTCGACAGCAGGCAGCAGTTATCTCAACACAGATTTAGAGTCTCGGGATTCCATTTCTAGTTTATTTGATGGTTCCAGGAAGCAGATGGTGTCACATCATCTGCATTTGAACTGTGCAGAGTATAAACTCCTGCTATTGCCCCCTAGAGACCACAGTGTTTATCACAGTCGTACACAAACAACATCCTGATGATTGATCTATTCTTAGAGTCTGACCGGTAGTGGAGCTAAAAATGTAAAGAAAACAGCAGAGGATGCATTCAGCAGTTATCATAATCCGGCTCATATTCTTGCTCAGTAGTCTGGTTTGGCCATTTGGTTTGGCCATTTGATTTAGCTTCGGCTTTCGTATTCCAGCTTGGTCCTCAAATCCTAAGGTGTGCTCCAGCCAATGGCCTGCAGCATCTCTATGTTATCCTTGTTTGTTACCAGGAAAAAGGACTATCAGGGGTCAATGGAACAGTCTCAGTCTGTGGGACTGAGTCTTGAGAGGAGCACAAAAACACCAAACGAGAACCGGGCCAAAACAGTCTTAGACCAGGTTCAAGTTTTAACTAACACCAACATGGAGAGAACTCTGTGGTGAAGTTTGTGGATGACACCACCATCATTGGCCAGATTACACACAAAGATGAGACTTCATATCAGGAGGAAATCAACAATCAAGTGGTGCACAGAGAACAACCTACTGCTCAACGTCAGCAAAACCAAGGAGCTGATTGTTTATTTTAGGAAAAGACACACACCCTGTCTACATCAGTGGAGCTGAGGTGGAGCAGGTGAACAGTTTTAGGTTCCTGGAAATCAGCATCACAGAGAACCTGACATGGATATCAAATATCTCCACGCTGGTAAAGAAAGCTCAGAAACGGCTGTATTTCTTAAAGAAACTGAAGAAGGCAAATTCCAGTTCTTGTTAACTTTTACAGAGGAGCAACAGAAACATCACAAACTGGCAGGGGATCTCTGCAGCGGGGGATTAAAACTGCTGATACCGGTGAGGTGAGGTGTCTGAGCAGAGCCCAAAGGGCACTAAAGGTCAGGACCCCTCCCCGATCCTTGAATCAATAATAACAAATTAAGATTACTTTTCTCCAACTGACTGGTTTAAAAACCACGAGAGGACGTCTATTTCACTAAAAGAGAACTTAATTACATTTTACTGTTGTGGATGATCAGGCCAAACTTAAGCGTTAGAAAGAAAAAGGAAACCGATAAAAGGAAATTGTCAACATTTTTAAATTAAAACTGAACCTTTAAAATCATAATAATCATTCTTTGTGTTTTACCACTACAGTTAATGCTTTGGGGATGTATGTTTTAACTCTATATTTGCTTCCATTTAGTCAAATTGAGAGACAAAATACTCACAATTTTAACCGCAATATTGGTTATTGTACGTGGTTGCTAAGTTGTTGTTAGGGTGTTGTGTCTGCTTGTTTCATTTTAATGTAAAATTCATAAAAACTGTATAATAATGTCACTATGAAAAATTACAGTAAACAGCAGGAGAAACACTACTTTCATATTCAGCAGGCCACAGACCCCGGACGTAAACCTGGAAGTTAGAAACGTTTTTGGCTTATGGGCCAGTCAAGGGGTCCGGTATCCGGTTCTTATTATACATCCATGGGATGAAAGGACGAGACAGAAACAGGAAGTGATGGATGAGTGTGTGTCGATCGCCCCCTCAGGTGCTGACAGTCATTTTACACCTGTCTCTCTCTCTCTGTCTCTCTGACCTGTCTGTCTCTCTCTCACTCAGTGTTTGCAGACTGTCTCTCCTCTTCTTCTCATTTCATTATTCGTCCTCTGGAACTGAATGAAACAGACCTCAGCTGTGTGTGTGTGTGTGTGTGTGTGTGTTTCAGTGTGTGTGTGTGTGTTTCAGTGTGGGTGTGTGTTTGTGTGTGTGTTTCAGTGTGTGTGTGTGTGTGTGTGTGTGTTTCAGTGTGGGTGTGTGTTTGTGTGTGTGTTTCAGTGTGTTTGTGTGTGTGTGTGTTTGTGTGTGTGTTTCAGTGTGTGTGTGTTTCAGTGTGTTTCAGTGTGTGTTTCAGTGTGTTTCTGTGTGTGTGTGTGTGTGTGTGTGTTTGTGTGTGTTTCAGTGTGTGTGTGTTTGTGTGTGTGTGTGTGTTTGTGTGTGTTTCAGTGTGTGTGTGTTGTGTGTGTGTGTGTGTTTGTGTGTGTGTGTGTTTGTGTGTGTGTTTCAGTGTGTGTGTGTTTCAGTGTGTTTCAGTGTGTGTGTGTGTGTGTGTGCTATATATAGAATGATGTACGTTGGAGAAACGCCAGCACCCTCCTCCATTTATACATCATCTCTCTCTAACTTAGTGTCTATGTCTCTCGACCCTTCTCTCTGTTTTTGATTCACTCGGATTTTTGTCTTTTCGTCCACATCCTCTTCGTCTTTGCAGCTCAAATCTCAGAAAAAACACATCGAGACAAACACATGAAACTTCACAGAAGTTTGAAACATACATATCTGATGAAGTGATCTCTTTACAACTCTTTATAAATCTTTAACATGTTGAAGAGTCAACAGTCACCATGCTTTCTGTGCATAATAGTGCACGATTTTATTTGTCATCGCAATTATTTCTACCTGTATTATAATTAAAGTTTAGTCAGAAGATGAAGCAGCCGTTGCCGTGGTTACCAGGTGTTTCGGACGGAGACACCGCGGACTACAGGAACAGGAACAGACGGTCCAGACGGAGTTATTACAATGGATTGTTGACGGAGAAGTTATAAGATATTGTCTCCAACACACCTGCTGATTTACAGCAGAAACTGTGTAGAATAATTAATTAAAACACATGATGTGCACATGAGCTCTGAGGTTGCTGTGGTGATTTTACAATAACAACACAATGTAAGCAGCTGATCTGCTGTGTGTCATTGTGGCGTTACAGAGTTAGAGTCTGCAGGTGGATCGTATACCTGCTGCCTTCAGGTGTCTCCCTGCTCTGAGCAGGCGAACCGTGGGCGTCACCAACCCTCCTCACACCACCAAGAGACCAAACCAGCTCCGGACAGGAAATGACCTCAGTGCATCACAGGAAAATACCTGTTTGCTGCTGCGTTCTGCTCCGACACCACTGTACACTCAAACCTGATGGCTCCGACGAGCTGCTCTACGTCTCTGTTCATGCGGGTTCTCACACATGTGAGGGTTCTTCGATGTGAAACACTGTGAGGTTCTACAGGTTCTCTTGGTTGTTAATGAGGTTCAAGGGGTGCTTATTAGCACATGACTGAAGGTCAGTACTTGGATCACGTGATGACACCTGAACAAGTTTCATTCACTGAAGAAGGCCATGGGATATGGTCAAAAGCTCCAGAAAATGCTAGTAAGTGAACCTTGACAGTTGTATGTTCCCAAGGTCAAGAGAGGACCTCCCTGTTCCAGGTTCCACGGGCAGTTAATGATGATGAGGTTCTAGTGGGCCTCGAGTCTACAGAAGGTCCTGGAGGGTGCTCTTGGGATTGTTCAGTTCTTTGGGTGCTTAAAGAGGTTCTGGGCTTCCTTGAGAACTCTCAGCGGGTTATGAGGAAGGTTTTATTGGACGGTTGAAGAGGTTTTGGGTGTTTAAAGGCTTGTTTAAGTTCTACGAGGTGGTCGAGGAGATTCTGTGGTTCCTTGAGAGGTTTTCTGGGTTCTAGTTGGTTTTTGAACACTGATGTTGCAGCATCACAGAGGATCTGACTGCTGATTTATCGTCACTCTTTGTGAAGCGATTAATCGATTCATAGATCAACAGAAAATTAATCAACTACAGTTTTTACAATCAATCATGTTTACACTTCACTCCCATTTAAGAGACACAGTAGGAAACACATTTGCTGTAAGCTGTGTCGTTATTTGGGGTCCAGTTGGTTAAAGGTTTCTATGACTGATGCTCATTTCTAACATCTTTTTAGCAGAATATTAACTGTGAATAAAAGAAACATGCGCAGAGGTTTGTTGTTTAATTAGGCTACAATATGATAGAAAGCTCCAGAACAGCTACTAAATGGACCTTGTGGTAAGATTGTAACTTTCCATTGTTAAGAATGAACATTTTATTTATTTATTTACTGTTTTTTTGTTTGCTTTGGGGGGCGGCTCTAACTAGCACATGCATATTCCAGCAGAGGATTGGAGGGCTGCAACTTACCATTATTTTCATTATCTATTTATTAGTCTGACAATTACTTACTCATTTAATTATACTTAATGAATCCTTTCGATTATCAGAAACGTGGTTTTATAGGATTTCTTTGAATGAAGTATTTTTTTGTTCTGATGTTGATTTTAAAATATAAATAAAAACCTCCTGAACACACACACACACTGTTACACGCACGCTCTTACCTGACTCAGTAGTTTTTCCATCTCAGTCATTCATTCATCCGCACGGTCGCGCGCGCTCTGGCACGCGGCGGTCCTTCCGTTCACAGCCTCGTCCCGCGCGGTGCGGTCCGGTTTAACTCCCGCTTCATGTCGGTTCGAGCCGGGACAGATCCACCACACAGATCCACAACAGAGGAGGAGAGATCCAAACCGAACGGAGCCGAGCCGAGCCGAGCCGAGCCGGGTTAGATCCAACATTCAACACAGGCAGCGGGGAGAAACAAGCCGAACCAGACCAGAAAACATAGAGATAGGATACAGAGAGGGGGGTCCGGGTCAGTCTGTCCGGGTTAGAACGGGTCTATACTGGTCTAGGTCTGTCCTGTCCTCCACACAGAAAGCCGTTACTGCGGGTCCACACCGGGAACACTGACAGACCGGAGAGTGAGGAGGCTGCTGCAGAGCACGAGCCAATCAGAGAGCGGGTGGGTGGGGGGGTGATAACAGATAAAATATTGGAGCTGCAACCAACGAATATTTTCATTATCAGTTAATCCGCTGATTATTTCCTCCACTGATCAGTAATCCATCATTAGCTTTAAACTGAGAATCTCACACAGAAACTGATGATTTTTGTCTTTTTTGCTGAAAAATTACCAAAACAATTCACCAATTATCACAATAGTTACCAGTTAATTTTCTGTCAATCTACAGATGATACAGATGGCAGTGTCCTTTCTCTGATCCAAATTCAAAGTACTTTATTGACAGTCTAGGCATAGCACAATATGAAGCCTGGCAGTTTACATAAAGTTAAGGAAACAATAAGAATGTAAGTTCTTTTAAACCCAAACTGCAGATTTAACATCTTTGTTAGCACAAACCTGCATGAGAACAATTCAACACTTTTGGTCTGTTTTTCTTCAGATTTGGTCATTTTTTCCTGATTATTTCCAAAATAATAATCACCTGACTTCAGAAACATTTAAAAAAACGTATTGCTTATCCCACTAAGAGCGAGCACTTGGCGACAGTGGCAAGGAAAAACTTCCTTTAACAGGCAGAACCAGACTCAATGGTGGGCGGCCATCCGCCGCTGCCATGTTAGGTTATAAGAGAGAGAGAGAGCAGAGAGTTTTGGGGGAGGGGGAGGCACAATGCAAATACCACCTAGAATAAAAAAAAATAGTAGTAATGTAATTGTAGCGGTAATATTAAGAAATTAATTAGTAACAATTAGTATCAGTAACAGAGCCAATAACAACAACTGTAGCAGCAGCTGTCGAGCAGGAACACGGGGGCAGCAGGTGGCCACAACCACAGATCCAGACTCTGCAGGAACACGGGGCAGCAGGTGGCCACAACCACAGATCCAGACTCTGCAGGAACACGGGGCAGCAGGTGGCCCATAACCACAGATCCAGACTCTGCAGGAACACGGGGCAGCAGGTGGCCACAACCACAGATCCAGACTCTGCAGGAACACGGGGCAGCAGGTGGCCCATAACCACAGATCCAGACTCTGCAGGAACACGGGGCAGCAGGTGGCCACAACCACAGATCCAGACTCTGCAGGAACACGGGGCAGCAGGTGGCCACAACCACAGATCCAGACTCTGCAGGAACACGGGGCAGCAGGTGGCCACAACCACAGATCCAGACTCTGCAGGAACACGGGGCAGCAGGTGGCCACAACCACAGATCCAGACTCTGCAGCTCCGGAGGCAGAAATACCTGCTGAAAGCGACAGAAGGAGAGAGGAGAGAAACGAGAAAGCACAGAACTACGGGAGAGAGAAGATGTCGAGTTAGTAACATGCGAGAGGGAGAGGAGGAGAGAGGAAAGAGGTGCATCATGGGAAGTCTCCCGGCAGTCTAGGCCTATAGCAGCATAACTAAGGGATGGTTCAGGACTCACCTGAGCCAGCCCTAATTATAAGCTTTATCAAAGAGGAAAGTCTTAAGCCTACTCTTAAATGTAGAGATGGTCTCTGCCTCCCGAACCCAAACTGGGACCTGGTTCCACAGGAGAGGAGCTTGATACCTGAAGGCTCTGGCTCCCGGTCTACTTTTGGAGACTCTAGGAACCACAAGTAACCCTGCGTCCTGGGAGCGCAGTGTTCTAGTCGGATAAGGAAATTAGGTGTTATGAGATCTTTAAGATACGATGGTGCCTGACCATTAAGAGCTTTGTAGGTGAGGAGAAGGATTTTAAATTCTATTCTGGATTTTACAGGGAGCCAGTGCAGAGAAGCTAATATTGGAGAGATATGATCTATTTTCCTAGTTCTTGTCAGTACACGTCCACAGCATTCTGGATCAGCTGGAGAGTCTTAAGGGACTTATTCGGGCAGCCTGATAATATTGAACTGCAATAGTCCAGCCTAGAAGTAACAAATGCATGCACTAGTTTTTCGGCATCATTTTGAGACAGGATGTGCCTGATTGTTGCAATGTTATGTAGGTGAAAGAAGGCAGTCCTTGAAGTTTGTTTCATGTGGGAGTTAAAGGACAAATCCTGATCAAAGATAACTCTGAGGTTCTTTACGGTGCTGCTGGAGGCCAGGGCAATGCCATCTAGAGCAACTATGTCTTTAGATAAAGTTTCTCGGAGGTGTTTGGGGCCAAGTACAATAACTTCAGTTTTGTCAGAGTTTAACAGTTTAAAATTGCAGGTCATCCAGGTTTTTATGTCTTTGGGTATGTAATTGGGTATCATCTGCATAACAGATGCTGGGCAACATCTGCTGGAGGTCCCCCGGTCCTGGTGCAAACAGTGGGGCGACCGTTCTTTTGCAGTGGCCGGTCCGAAACTCTGGAACTCTCTGCCCATTGACTTACGTTCCATCACTGAGCTGCCTTTGTTCAAAGCCAAACTTAAAACCCACATATTTAGAATAGCTTTTAACACTTAGTGGCCCTGTGACACTTCTCTTTATCTTAATGTTGTAATGTGCTCTGCTGACCTATTTGTACTTTTATTATTATTTGTTATTATCATTATTATTATTTTTTTATCTTGTTTTTAATGTTGTACAGCACTTTGGTTCAGTTTCGGTTGTTGGAAGGTGCTATAGAAATAAAGTTTGATTGATTTATAAAGGAAGCATATATAAGGTGAATAGAATCGGTCCTAGCACAGAACCTTGTGGAACTCCTTGTGGAACCTTGTGTGCACGGAGGACTCACCGTTAACATGTACAAACAAAGAAACATACACACATTCTCTCTGACATGCGCACCCCCCCCACACACACACATGCGCGCACACTCAAACTGATAGTTGTATTTTATGAGACTGAATCAATTAATTGTCATTTTCCCTTCTTTAAGGGTGGTGCCCCGAGGAACTTTAATATTAATTAACGCCATTATTTATTATTATCTTTGATAATTCTGATAGCCATAATTAATTGATTTCACCTACATTTGGTGCCCCTTTAAACCATTTTAAGTCCCAACAATACTAATACATTTATTTAAGATTTTCCTGTATCTTCTCTAGCAGTTGTTTACTGTGCTGTACCTGTTATTAGTAACTGACATGTTTGTATCTTGTGTTCATTGTTAGCAATATAATTATTGGTTGCTCTCATTTACCTTAAATTTTCTTCTGTCTGTTGTGCTGATGTGTTCTTTCTTCATTCTACATTTTGATTTTAGATGATTTTGAGCCCTTTTGGGTTTTTTTTTTAAATCTCACCAGCACATTTTTCTCCTTCAATGCGTTATGTTTCTATGTGTGTTTTGTTGTTTGTACAAATAAATGAACTCAAACTAAATATATAGTTCATTCAAATTACAAATTAGCAAAACATGTCCTCAGACAAGTAAATAAACCCAGTTAGCACACAGCAATGCATCAAAGCTCAGTATGACAAACCGTTAGCAGCTCAGAACCATTTCTACCAAAACATTTGTTTTTCACTGAAAAGTGAAATCATGAAAAACAAGTTGCTGTTTGTCAGTTTCTGCTTGAAGGATTCAGTCTGCTTTTGGTTGTTTATGGTGTCAGCTCCACTTTCCCCGGCCCCTCCAGCATTAATCTTTACCTGTCCACCAGAAGCCCTCAGACTTTTCTCCAGATCAATTCCAGATCCTGCTGCTCTCATCTGCCCTGCAATCCCCTCATTCCCATCTGAACCTGCCTACCTGTATCGGTACCTCCCTGTAAGCCTGTGTATATCTTCATTGTGGCTATAAATCCAGAAGTGAGGGGGCCAAGGGGCCATTGGCCATTGGCTTTGCTCAGTGGACTCAGGTAGACTTGCAGGTCTGAACACGAGGGCTGACGTTTCAGAGTTGCCCTTTGTTTAAACACTAAGTGCCAGATATCACACAGCTGAGAGAGTGAGTGTGACTCAGTCAGCGAAAACCAGAGACAACAACTATCCAAACATGCAGCAAGCAGAGTGGTCGGGTTAGAGAAACAGAAAATAACCTTTTTCAATTCAACTGGAATCTCCAGGCCAAAAGTCAGAGGATAACCAAAGTTAGTAGGATTCATCTTCTGGGAACCATGCATGGCTGTACAAAATTTCCTCTTAATCCCTCCGATAGTTGTGGAGCTATTTAAGTGGTGGACTGACTGATATCCATAGAGCCTTACTGCTAGAACGGCTAATAAACATCTAAAACCATCAGTTTGCTTTGGTTTTCTTGTTTTAGACATTTACACTTAATTCGCTGTGTGTTTGGCCTTTCTGTTTCTTCTTTCTTCTTCCTGTAAAACAATGTTGGCTTTTAAAAGTGTTTTAGAAATAAATGGTTCCTATGTTTACAGTAAGCAGGTTTTCTGTGAGTTTGTTTTCTTTAACATTCAGGTCAGAAGGACTCAGCTTCTGTTTGAGCCCGAGGCGTTCTACTGAAGTGTGTTGTGTTAACAACATGTCTGTCTGGATCTGCCTCATAATAAATATAATAAATATATTCCTGATGAATAGGTCAGGTCATCTTTAAGTCTTCTCCTCGTCTCACCTCCAGGAAAAAAAAGTCAAATTTGAATCAGAATCAAGTTAATGAGAGTAGAAACGCCTCATTAGCAACATGGGCAGGACAATGAATACAGCATATAGTCTTGGCCACAAACTAACGAGCTGAGAGGCTGTTTGTATCTCTGCTGGAGGAAGCTGTTCTGACAGGTTCACCTGATGACGAGTCTATTCTTTATTTTTATCCTCCTTTTCTTCTTCGTCCAGCTCCCCAGAGACACAGCAGCACCTTCTTTTACCTGCCAGGAGGAAGACTCACCTGTCCTCTGAGGACCAGAGACAGTCAGAAGGAGAAAAGATGTTTTACTGCTGCAACCACACGGAGAAAAGAATAATCTGATAATGAAGTGGTAGTTTGGATGACGGTGAGCAGTTCAGGGAGCCTGGGACAGTGGGGTGCCTCCAGTAAATACACAGACCCAGAAGGCCCAGATGAATTACACATCTCCAGGAAATACACAACAGCGGAGTAAATGGTAAAAAGAAAATGTGAGGGTAATTAGTTATGTGAATATTAATAATAGTAATAATAACAGTTTTATTTATAGAGCACTTTTCAAGTCAGAAGTGCAAAGTGTTAAGAGGTAGAAAACAATAGCTGTTTTATTGGTATTTGTGTTATCAGTTCACCACTGGTCTAAACAGTTTATCTGTTATCACACTTTATCTTTGTTATGTGCTCATGTGTGAATAAATACGTGTGTTGCCTGTTTATAGTCTGAACATTTCCTTTCACCTCTCAAAGTGCTGCAGCTGACATTGAAGTCTGTTCACCATTGGGCCGCCTTCAGTCACATGACTATTACACAATGTTTTCAGAGGTCAGAGGTGAACTGGTGTCACTGGTGGACTGTGGGTTGAAACTGGTTTGATCTGGTTTCTGTGTGTTAACAGAAAGTGGAGCAGGTGCAGATTTTTTATCCTCCGGCTGCCGACCCACATACTGAACACACACCCTGCAGTGCATTCTGGGTAAACTGGACGACATTACTGGACTGTTTTTACCTGCTGACCAGGTCGACCCACCGTTTAACCTTCCTGTGTGTGTGCGTGCGTGTGTGTGTGCGTGTGTGGGTGTGTAGATTGTATTGTGATTATGCAGCACATCTAGCCACACTGATTTAGATCAACCTACATCCGTACAGAGGACACACACAAACAGTCAGATAGTATTGTGCTGGTTCTGCAGTGTTCAGTCTGATCATCCTGATTGTCTTTCAGCTGCAGAGACCTCACACACACACACACACACACGCACACACACGCACACACTCCCACACACACACACTGTATGTCGTGATGCTCGCTTCATATGTTTACATGAGCATAACAGTTTTATAAAACAATCTAATACTGTTGTTTATTCTATATTTATGTTGTTAGTGGCCTTTAATAAACACCTTTTCCCATAAGCCCTACAGGCGAGTCCATGAGCGAGTCGAGGGGTCGCGGTTAGTTCAGACGTGTGTAATAACAGCAGGACAGTCAGGACCGGGACAGAAAGGACCAGGACAGTCAGGACCGGGACAGTCAGGACCAGGACAGTCAGGACCGGGACAGTCAGGACCGGGACCAGGTTGTTCGGTCTCTTGTGTTAATATTGAGTCTCTGTTCGTACTGCTCATTTTGCTTCCTCCACACAAAAACATGTCAGCATGTTGATACAACATTTTCCTTCAAACACTGTTGAAAAGCCCCTAAACCACAAGGTACAGTGTTTTGGTGTAGTACAGTACAGTGGTGGTTTCCGATGAAGCTCTAACTGTTCATCCGTATTAGCAGCAGCATTAGCATTAACATTAGCATTAGCATTAGCATTCGCAGTAATCAGGTCCTCAGGTCAGTAATCAGATACAGCTGTCAGAAGATTTAATGTCTAAAAAAACATCAATTTACTCAACACACACACACACACAGTAACACACAGTAACACACACTAAATGGACGAGCTATCGGCCCTGGTGCGGAGTTAAAGGGAGTACTGGGACTGCGGTGTATTGTGTTTCAGTGTGACATCACAGAGTCTAGCGCCACCATCACGGCTTTGAGACGGGACAGAAGAGGAAAGATTACCGCTGTCATATCGGCCGACGAGCAGACCTGTGATATCATACGCTCAGTCACAGCACCACAGTGCCGTCACGGCGATAATTACAAATTATAATTACATCCACGCTGCCTAACAGCAAGTTACACGCTGACATGCAGTCACGTGCTTAAAGGGCATATTTTTCTACTTTCTACTTTCTGCTTTCTACTTTCTGCTTTCTGCTTTCTACTTTCTGCTTTTTACTTTCTACTTTCTACTTTTTACTTTTCTACTTTTCTACTTTCTGCTTTCTACTTTCTACTTTTACTTTCTACTTTCTACTTTCTACTTTCTGGTTTCTACTTTCTACTTTCTGCTTTTCTACTTTTCTACAATCTGCTTTCTACTTTCTACTTTCTACTTTTCTACTTTCTACTTTCTACTTTCTACTTCCTGCTTTTTGACGTTCTCCTTTTCTTTTTACTTTCTGCTTTCCACTTTCTACTTTTCTAATTTTCTGCTTTCTACTTTTCTACTTTCTACTTTTCTTTTTACTTTCTGCTTTCCTGCTTTCTACTTTTTACTTTTCTACATTTTACTTTTCTACTTTTCTACTTTCTACTTTCTGCTTTCTACTTTCTGCTTTTCTACTTTCTACTTTTCTATCGTAGAAAAGGTTCCAGTCGTAGTCATCTGGACACTGTTTTCAGAATCAAGACGTTTCGGTTTGTACTTTCTACTTTTTACTTTCTACTTTTCCACTTTCTACTTTCTACTTTTCTACTAGTCTACTTTTTACTTTTTACTTTGTACTTTCTACTTTTTACTTTTGTACTTTCTACTTTTTACTTTTCTACTTTCTGCTTTTCCACTTTCTACTTTCTACTTTCTACTTTTCAACTTTCTGCTTTCTACTTTCTACTTTCTGCTTTCTACTTTCTACTTTCTGCTTTCTACTTTCTACTTTCTACTTTTCTGCTTTTCTACTTTCTACTTTCTACTTCTACTTTTCTGTTAGTTTTGTTTGGCTAATGTCTGTTTGACATTAGTTTTTTTGTTTAATTTTTCTTCGTATCATTTGTTTCACACACACACAGTTGAGTTCAGTAATGGATCAGACTGTGAGGCGGACTGATTATTGATCATTAGACAAGATAGATAATTCCTCCTCTTCCTGTCCTCACTGATTAACTGAAGGAGGAAGAAGAGGAGGAGAGGGGGAGGACAGGAGGAGGAGGAGGAGAGGGGGAGGAGGAGGAGGAGAGGTGGGAGAGGAGGAGAGGAGGAGGAGAGGAGGAGGACTTCAGTATTAATCTTCATGGAGTTTCTCTGCTGCTCTCTGGTGGACAGAATCAGAACTTCAGCTGCTGTAAAATCAAAACTCCGGCTGTGTTTCATTCCTCGTTCAACGTAACGCGTTGAACTACACCTGTTACCGTCACGAGGGAGGCGCGTCCCGTTTAAACTACAGGAGTAGTGGTCAGTAACAGTCGGGTACATTACAGGCTGATGCCAGGGTGATTGTTAACGCTTTACGGTAAATGTACCTACAATAACATGAGTTCACCATATGAATGTAAGTTACTTCATCCATTTATATCGTATGACTCATCGGGAATTTGCATGAATTGAAAGAAGGGGTTGCTAGGGCGTCACTCGGTGAGTGCAGGGGTGCGTGACAGGACGCTGCACTGGGCGTGGTCACAGAGGGCAGTGGGAGAGCGAGGGCCCAGCCTGCATGCGGGGCAGGACTTCTGCTCCCTAGCTGCTCCACCATTCATTTCTATGGGCGAAGAACCGGAATAACGATCAGACTTTTATTATATTGTAATTATCTTTTATATTTTATATTTATTTTATGGATATGATTTGTAGTGTTTAAGGTATATAAATCAATATTTTCGAAAGGACAATTATTGTAAACTACTTCCATTTCCTCAAAAACTTATTAAATTACATATCTAAAAAAATGCAGTGTTATTTCACTGCTCAGTGACACGTGAATAATTTTTCAGCATACTAGTCCGTCAAAGTATATACGAAAAAAGTAAAACATCTTATATTTAATAAAATACACGTCCCTGTCTGTCCTGCCGAGAGGAATAATTTTTCAGCATACTAGTCCGTCAAAGTATATACGAAAAAGTAAAACATCTTATATTTAATAAAATACACGTCCCTGTCTGTCCTGCCGAGAGGAATAATTTTTCAGCATACTAGTCCGTCAAAGTATATACGAAAAAAGTAAAACATCTTATATTTAATAAAATACACGTCCCTGTCTGTCCTGCCGAGAGGAATAATTTTTAGTTTTTGCGATTTGTTCTGTTTTTTTAATGCAACATTTAAATAAATATTTTGCTTCTGATTACAGGAAAATCATGTCTTTGGCTGGCTAGCAGACATACAGGGCGAGACTGGCAAGCTGGCTTGGAGTGGCAGAGTGGTGGGCAAGGCTGGACTGGCTGGACACAGCAGGACAAAACCAGCAGAACAGAAGTAGTAACCTGGCTGAGCTGACTACTCAGCAGCACCCGGGGATTTCATGGAGAAGCGTGCTGGGCAGGCAGGACAAAACTATGAAGAAGTCATTTAACTAATTGTTTGCAATCTTTTAATGAAGTTTAAGTACCAGCAAGCCACTTAAATAATATAGTTAGCCTATCAGTTTAACAACATGAAACTCCTCTCATATGGACACCGGTGTTCTGCCTAGTGTCTTACTAATCACAAAATGAATTTTGGGAAATCTTTAATGATTTATGATTAAAATTCTTATTGCCTTTGGATTAGGTTTTCAAGTGACAAAGTACCCCACGGATGACAGTTAGACTGCTTATATTCCAAGTTTATGTATGTATGTACGCTACTTGAAGGCTGAAAATTAGGGGACAGAAAAATGGTGACAGTCACATGTAATGGACCAGTTAACCTAACAAGAAATATAACGAGTAAACTGGTCTAACAACCACATTGTTTATTTTTAAATAAACCAGTGCAACATTGATTTAAAAAAAATCTTCCTTGACAAAAATGCTCACTAGTCACCAGTCCTTCAGAATTTATAGGCAGCGTTGATGTCCGCAAACAAAGCAGCAAGTTTGCCTTTGTTGTGCTACTTTCAACCACCTCTTATTAATTGATGTATTTTTATAAAAGTGTTTCGACATTGTCTATGAACAACAACAAAACTTACTCATAATTAGTCATAAATTTCCCCCCGTGTTTTATTAGACTAATCATCCACTTGAAACCCAACAGTGCTAATAAAGGAATTGGAAATGTGAAAACATGGCACCTGTTTTTGATTCTGCATTTTAATTTAACACATTTTGATAGCACTTCAAAAACAAACCTATGCATGAAGGTAAGCCAAGACCCCAGTGACACATGGCATCAGCTAAAAATGGAGCCATCTCGAATGCTCCGTGTCACAGCCTTCTTGTGTCCTTTTTTTCTGCATACCCTTCAATATGTAAATGAATCGATTAGAAAGACATGGTTTTTACCACCACAAATCTGTGCATTGTGTGTTATTGTCGGTGACATTTTGCATAACCTGAATGTAGGCTTTGGAAAGCACAGCCACATGACCTTTGAGGATATTACAACTCCAGGCCAAATAAAAGGAAATGAGAAATGCCCAATACAGCTGTGATATGTGTTTTATACATGTTGAAAGTGGAGGTCAGATGACTGCTGGACTGGGGAGCACAGGACCACGCTCCCTGGAAGCAGGCACAGGTGTGCTAATTGGGCAGCTGACACAGGTGCATTGAGTGTCCTGAGTTCATTCACTGTTTGCACTTCGACTGAGGAGGTTCCCTTTGTCCCAGACTGTGTTGAGTGAGTAGTTTATTCCATTTTATTTTGATATTCCAAGTCATGTTTACTTTCATTGTGAAGTTGTACATCTCTTTAGTTAGTTCTGACATTATTATGATCTGGAAAGTAGGGATGTATTGATGTACTAATGTGATTCAGAGTTTATTGATCTCTGTTTTCAAGAGACTGTGACAAAAGTTAATTGTATATACTTTCTTTATATTGTAGAAATAAAACTACTCAACCACTCATTTACGCCTTACTTTGATTGAAAGAGAATAAATGCATTTAAATGGAACCCGCTGACTGCCTTCTTCTGGGCTTATATAAATTAAGTCAAGTCCGTTTCGGACGGCGTTAGTGGGCACTTAAAATCGGCAAATCTGTTCTGACAGCAGAAACATCAATCAGGAACTACAACGGTCTTTCCTCCATGTAGACTGCCACTTTCACAACGTTCACCTGCCAGCTGCATGGTCTCACAAAAAGCTGTGAACTTGAACCGTGATTTCTTAGGTAAGAAACGTTAGCGTTATTAAATTAAAATGGTTGATTAATGCGGCTTCTCTGCAAGTCAGGCGTGTAAAAAGTAGCTGCAAATGCTAAGACTCATGAAATGCTAAACAAAGAAAAGGTTAACGTTATTTGAGCAATTTCAATTCAGTAGCTGGCCAGTTGTGATGATTAGATGGTATTACATTTGATCACTAGGTGTCAGGAGCAGTTTGTCATTAGACCTGATGATAACGGTTTATGTACCGAAGCCAGGCAGGTTAGAGTAAGAGGAACGTAGAAGGTACGACTTTCTCTTTATACATCCATAGAAAATAACAAAGATGTCGAATAAAGTTGGATTCAACAAGAGATGCAGTTCATTTACTGGAATAACGAACAAAACAACAGTGACGCGTTAGCCTCACAGCGCCCTTGTTTTCCCGTTTAGCTCTGTGCTGGCAGGGCTATGGAGGCCATGCACAAACGACCAGAAAACCAAAACTACCTAACTGATTTCATTCAAATACCTTTTCAGCTATTCGAAACTTTTCGTTCATGCATCTGCAATTACTACTTTGCCGAAATGCCTTTAGGTGTGCTGTTGTCCCATTAGAAATTAGCGAATCATTTAGGTTTTTTTGTTTGTAGTCATTCTTGCAGTAAGCTAACTGAAGACAATGACTTATCTTTGAACTATGATAAAACTAGTTTTTTCATTGCATGCATTTCTAAAACTTACTTTGCTGTCATGAGGGAAAATCTTTTTTCCAGATTCATTAACAAAGTTTTCTTCTTCTTCTCATTATTATTATTATTATTATTATTATTATTATTATTATTATTATTTACATTTCAGAAAATGTCTTAATCAAATCTGCAAGAGTCAGACACCAGGGGTTTATGGTAAGAATCTTAAAGTTAACGCCCAATTGGTACTTAATTTATTTTCTGACCTGTTTTTATAGTGTTTTATAGTGTATTGTATTGTTTGCTAGTACTTTCTCCTGTGTGCACTGACGTAAAGGCGAGCTACTGTAACAAAGAGTTTCCCTTCGGGGATCAATAAAGTATTTCTGATTCTGATTAGTACAGTTATTGTTTACATACAGCAACTTCTACAGTTTACAGTTGAGGAATTGTTTAATCTATTCTGTTCACTACTACTAGATGATTAATCACTCAATATTTGTGAACCTGATAATGCTGAACTCACATGGTGCATTATTTGCTAACCCTAATATTTTTATCATTATGTGTTAGTGTTTTTTTTAAAGCATGATGGCAGCTTGGCTCTATGGATGGTAATATCTGTTTTCTGTCTGAGTCCCATACAGTTAAAACTTGATTAAAAGACTATAATCAGACTTGATTTTAAAATGTGTTGTAGAGTAATAACATTAGCAGAATATGTATAAATAAGTTTAAAAATTACATAACCACGACTGAAACATGCAGCTACAAATGTAAAAATAAAACATTTAATGATTTTAAAGACAAATGTCAATATGATACAAAATGATAAATGATTTGCTTAAAATAATAATTAATGAGAAGTACCTGTGATCAGTAGCTGCTGCAGGACTCTCTGCAGAATATGAACAAAAACCCATTACTGGAACCTGCTGGCATCTTTCCTGATCCTTCTGGGACAGTTCAGGATTTTTGGCTTGAAGTTGCTTCTGTTCAAACAGATGAAGGACGGAAAATAAGACCCTGCGGTCATGCTGACAGGAGCTCAGCATGTATGGACAGCACATATACACTACTGTACTGTGTTTCCAGTAACAGAGATAACTGTGAACAGGCATCACACACAACTCTATATAATGTTACACAGTCCTCCAGGTGTGTGTGTGTGAGTGAAGGACGACCAAGTCACCATAACACTATCATCAACATAAAGGAACCCTGTGGCGTTTTTGACCACTAGTCGTGCTGTGGAGCAGTTTTTTAAAGAGTGGTTCCCTGTTTCGTTAGTCTCTTTGTGGTGGTTTTGTATCTTTGTAGTTGTTCTGCGTCTCTTTTGACTTTGTCTCTTTATGGTCGTTCTTTGCCTCTTGGTTCTCATTTTGTGTCTTTGTCTCTTTGTGGTCTTTTAGCATCTTTTTGTAGTAGTGTTGCATCAGTTTGTGGTTGTCTTTTTCTCTAATCAGAAATACTTTCTCTAAAAACTCTATTCAAAACTCTTGTTACAGCTGCTCACTGTCACGTCAGTGCACACAGGAATAGAAATACTAAGCAAAAAATATAATCCACTATAATACAGGTCAGATAAATTAAGTACCAAGTGGGTATAAGTATTAAAATAAGGGTGAAGTATAAAGTGGGTTTACCGGTTGATGATGATGATAATACGGTATAAAGTAATAGTGCATGAACTGTCAACTTAAGTGTAGCTTATTAAGATTATAATGAGACGGCGGATATTGCACAGCAGTAATAGAGTATGAATAAATATCAATAAATTAAACTGAAAACAGAGTATATGTATATAGTACACATACGTCTCGCCAATGTCTGCTTGATATCATAACATAATGTCGGCTTTCTATTTATAACGTCTGACAAGCATCAGCCCATAACGAAATTTCTTCTAGTATCTGCTCTATTTTAAACGTCTCAGGTTAGGTCGGCCCACTGCCGGTTATCCTGTGCCGCCAGTGCAACAGCGCTGAGTGCACTCTTTGCTCGCAGTGCTAGAGAAGAAGAGATGCTCACTCATCATAACATTACTGGTTTTCAGGTAAACTGTTGCTTGAGGTAAATTGCTATTTTGTTAATTCTGTGACATTTAATAAAGTAGCTAAGGCACGACTGGGTGTGCCATATACAGTATGTTAGCACAGGTAAAGAGCCCAGCCTCATTATTTAGCCAACCTTAGCTAGATAGTTTAGCTAATGTTAGCTACTTTTAAGTCACAGAATTAAAAGCTATTTGGCTATCCCTTATCCGGATAAAAGATTTAGTTAAAACCGACCAAGATCTAAAAAGTGACGTGACTTGAAACAGTAAGAAAGTAGCGCTTATGGAAAACTCTGGTAGAACGCAACAGAGCTTTTTATTTTTATTTATCAATAGGGCCGCGTTTAGAATGGTGTTGCTTCAGTTTGTAGTCAACTGAACAACCTGGCAGTGTTTCCGAAAGGGATGTGTTCATAATGTTTTGTTTTTTCTCCCTATCTCAAGCTGTCTGTTAGCAGAATAAGGATCGTGTGCAGCCCAATTCTGTCTCCAGACCTGCCGATCTGTAATGTTTTTATATATATTTCTGTTTCTCTGTTCCTTCTCTTCTGTGCTGGAGTTCTTTTTTAGCGCTCGATGGCTACATATCCAGCCCGATATTAAATTTCTTATTACTTGAATCCCGTCTTCGTTGCCCACACACAAAATCAGGTAGCTATGGTCAATCATATTGTTTTTCATTGTCTCCTTATATTCCCATCAAATTTGATGTTTATACATGTTAATTTCGGTCATGGATAGTGATATTTGCTGTCTGAAAGATCCGACCTAAATAAACAAAGGTCGTATAGTTAACAGAGGCTGTAGAGCGGTGCAACTTAGATTCATCAGCCGTCTGGAGGGCATTTACGACTGAATGCCGATGTCTCTGCAATGTCTTGCCAATTAGAAAACGCTCTCCATACCACGTCTTACCGACGTAACTTCTATACATTGGGCTGAACTCTGCTTGACGTGTGCTATCTGGGTTACCATTTTGTGTCTCTTTGTGGTCGTTTTTCTCTTCTGGTTGTATTTACTCTTGTTGTTTTAAATCTAGGTCATTTTGTTTCTCTTTGTAGTCAATTTGTGTCACTTTTTGGTCATTTTTCGTCTCTTTGTGGACAAATTGCATCACTTCGTGGTCTCTTTGTGGTTATATTGCATTTGTTTGTGGTTGTTTAACATTTTTTGTTTTACCTCGGTTTGTGGTTGTTTTTTCTCTTTGTGGTTCTTTTGAGTCTTTGTTGTCTGTTTTCTGTGGTTGTTTTCAACTCTTTTTGGTTGTATTACCTTTTTGTTTGTAGTCATTTAGCATCTTTTTTCAGTAGTATTGCTTCAGTTTTTTTTTTTCTCGTGGTCATTTTGCGTCTCTTTTTGCTCGTATTACATCACTTTGTGGCGGGTTTTAGACTTGTGGTTGCTTTGAGTCTCTTTCATAGTGAATTAGCACCCTTAGCAGCAACAACTGCAATCAAGCGTTTGCGATAACTTGCAGTGAGTCTTTTACAGCGCTGTGGAGGAGTTATGGCCCACTCATCTTTGCAGAATTGTTGTAATTCAGCCACATTGGAGGGTTTTCGAGCATGAACTGCCTTTTTAAGGTCATGCCACATCATCTAATAGGATTCAGGTCAGGACTTTGACTAGGCCACTCCAAAGTCTTCATTTTGTTCTTCTTCAGCCATTCAGAGGTGGACTTGCTGGTGTGTTTTGGATCATTGTCCTGCTGCAGAACCCAAGTTCGCTTCAGCTTGAGGTCACGAACAGATGGCCGGGCGTTCTCCTTCAGGAGTTTTTGGTAGACAGCAGAATTCATGTTCCATTTATCACAGCAAGTCTTCCAGGTCCTGAAGCTGCAAAACAGCCCCAGACCATCACACTACCACCACCATATTTTACTGTTGGTATGTTCTTTTTCTGAAATGCGGTGTTACCTTTACACCAGATGTAATAGGACACACATCTTCCAAAAAGTTCAACTTTCAAAAATGAGACAAGCCTTAATGTTGTTTTTGCTCAGCAGTGGTTTTCGTCTTGGACTCTGCCATGCAGGCCATTTTTGCCCAGTCTCTTTCTTATGGTGGAATCATGAACACTGACCTTAACTGAGGCAAGTGAGGCCTGCAGTTCTTTGGATGTTGTTGTGGGGTCTTTTGTGACCTCTTGGATGAGTCGTCGCTGCGCTCTCGGGGTCATTTTGGTCGGCCGGCCACTCCTGGGAAGGTTCGCCACTGTTCCATGTTTTCGCCATTTGTGGATAATGGCTCTCACTGTGGTTCGCTGGAGTCCCAAAGCTTTAGAAATGGCTTTATAACCTTTTCCAGTCTGATAGATCTCAATTACTGTCTTTCTCATTTGTTCCTGAATTTCTTTGGATTTCGGCATGATGTCTAGCTTTTGAAGATCTTTTGGTCTACTTCACTTTGTCAGGCAGGTCTTATTTAAGTGATTTCTTGATTGAGAACAGGTGTGGCAGTAATGAGGCCTGGGTGTGGCTAGAGAAATTAAACTCAGGTGTGATAAACCACAGTTAAGTTTTAACAGGTGGCAGGTACACACCACTGTACATCTGTGTGTTTGTGGGAAGGGCGACCAAGTCACCATAACGCTATCATCACCATATCAACATACAGGCACCCTGTGGAGTTTCTGACCACTAGTCATGCTTTGGAGCACTTTTTTTTTTAAGAAGACTCAGGTGAAACGATAAACATTCCTGCCAGTGGTTTCACACTATTCCACCAAGGTGGCTTTAAAACACCAACAGTGAAGGACAATACTGAATTCATAGATGTTAAATATGCAGAGGTCTGGGGAATATTCCCTCACAGACAGACAGGTAACTTCAGTACAATGTAACTTTGTGTTTCTGTTTCCTGTCTGAAGGTTGTTCAGGACGCTGAGTGAAAGTGAAGAAATCCTGGTGCTTTCAGAAACGTGAAACCACGTTAATGGAGGAAACACACACACACGTGTCATCTTTAAGCCTCAAAATGAGGCGACTTCCTGAGATTTTTGTCTTTGTCGTTTCCTGTCCTTAAATGTCAGAGCTGCAGAGTGTCGGCGAATCAGAGAGCGGTAACTCTCTCTCTCACACACACACTTCTCAGGTTGCAGTGTGAAGGACAATGAATGTTATTGACCTGGTAAAAGCTTCTCTATATGTCTGCTGTTCCTGAATGTAGGCTGAAACGTACACATTTGCACTTCTTTACTTGTGGCTATTCTGTTTCAAAATTATAGCCACTGCCCCAACAGTTTTAACGAACATTTGTTGTAGATCATCCAGGCACCTTGCGTTCGTTGTTTCAAATAAATCAGAAGTATAACCAAAAAACATGGAAAGCCTTGAAAGAATAATTATTCTTTAAATATAAACAAATTATTTTGGTTCCTACAAAATATGTACTTCATTAAGGTTAGTGGACCTTTGTCACCACGGATAAGTTTAGTGAACGATGTTGGTCATGGTAAACAAAACCAACTATTAGTAGGAAACAGGAAGTGAACAGTGGCCTCTGGTGTTAAAAACTAACCGCATTCCTTAATGACATGTCAGTTGATATGTTTTTATCAGCTACACCCAGTTCAGCTGCTGTAATGGTGACATAATGTTTACAAGTGCAAACAGAACGTTCTCTTCTCAGCACTAATTGGCTGTATTTCATGTTGTCATAGTCTGTTGCCCATTATGTTGCTTGCAAATGTCATTCCAAAAGTATAGTCCTGTGCGCAGAGCCTTGGGCGGCATTTGAGATCAGTTTTACTTTATCATTGTGTTTGTGTGTAGGCCTCTATAATATACTGCAGCCTAAATAACTCCATCACATATATAACATACTGTCACTTTATTTGTATATGTTTGTTTGCATACAAACATTTGTAGTGCTTCACACATTAAAATATATAAAGGCTGTATACTGCGTGTGTAACATTCTTGTCACATTATGCCACGTTGTGAATTAAATTAAAAGTAAATATATGTTGTCATGAACACTGCTCTGGTAGACTTTAACAAAACAACAGAAGATGCAGCTGTGCCACATGTCATATTTAATTGACGTCACTTTAAAACAATGGCTCTGAAGTAAGGATATCTCATTTCGTTAAATGCCTGTTGCCTCAACTCCTCTCTCGTGTTTCTTCGTCGCCTCCTCAGTTCGCCTCTCTGCTGGGCGGGACGTCGACGCGAGGAGATGCAAACTGAGAAATGAGAAAGGCCTCCGATGTTTTTCTTGGTAGGACAGCCAAGGCTAGATTTATGACCTAACAGACTCATCACTCTGTTGGTCTTTTGAACACAAACACACAACTTTGTTTACTTTCTATCTAAAAACAACAGTGGCATTTTGCTCCCTTAAACCATCTTTATTTGAGCGTACAGACACAGCCAACAGTTTCATGGTGTAGTTTTGACAATTCAGTTTATAGAAATGAAAAGCCTGCTAACAGCTTTGATCCTGCTCTTGGTGGTATGTCATAGCCTAACTCATGGAATAACTGTCTGCCATCTTACCATGGTATTGTTTACAATTGCCACCTATGGGCAGCAACTATGCTGTTGGCTGAGCAGCACCTAATTGCATTACTTAAAGGACCAAAGACAACACTTTCCTCATGACAGTATAAAATAGATGAAAGATTTGTTTTTATTTGGGTCAATAAAACTACAAAAAGTTAGTGAATTAGTTTAACTTCACTGTTAGCTACCAACTAATAGACCAGCTGAGTTCTAAGTCAAAGTTGTTGCTGATTGCTAGCTCTCGACAGCAATGATCTATTAGCTAAACAGAAATTATAACCAGCAAATGTTATTTTAATGTTAGCTATGCTAACTTAGCATAATATTATAGCATAGTTATTAATAGTATTATAAAGAGTAACGTTAAGGCAGAATAAATAGTATTTTCCTAAAAACAATCCCTCTCAATCATCACTTATGACCCACTAGAAGTGTGTGGTGGTGTCTGTCTCAGCAGAGCTGCTGCCCTTTGCCTGTATTTTCTTAGTTTATTAGTTTCCTGTGTTTGGGACATTTCTGGGCATCAACCTTTGGGCAGGTGTGTGTAGCTCCCAGCCAATAACAGCGTAGCGTGTGTAGCTCCCAGCCAATAACAGCGTAGCGTGTGTAGCTCCCAGCCAATACCAGCGTAGCGTGTGTAGCTCCCAGCCAATAACAGGCAGGAGGTAAAGTTACTGACACGAGAGGTGAGAATTACAAAATAAAACAGGAAACACTGACTAACATGAAACAAAGAAGATGAGCTAGGGAGCAGAGCGGGACGTGACAATATTTAGCCATTCAGAATACCAACGACAATTCTTACATATTAAAGGTCCAGTGTGGAGGATTTAGTGGCATCTAGTGCTAAAATTGTCATTTGCAACTATTTGAAACTAGGAGAAACTATGGTGGCCTCGAAACGCGAAAGGCCTTATCTAGAGCCAGTGTTTGGTTTGTCCGTTCTGAGTTACTGTAGAAACATGGCGGTGCAACATGGCGGCCTCCATGGAAGCGGACCCGCTCCCTCTGTAGATATAAAGGGCTTATTCTAAGGTAATGAAAACACGAATCTTATTTTCAGGTGATTATACACTGATGAAAACTTACTTATGAATATTATCGCCATATTCTGCAAATAGAGCCCCCTAAATATTACACACTGAACCTTTTTTTAAGTTAAAAAATAAAATCATTTTCTGCAATATAAATGCACAATTATGAGATTATCTTTATGACTGAAAGCATGATTTGTTCTCTTGGAGCTATAATAATCAAAATTCTAGCAGAATCTTTGTTTTTTGGCACCGTTGTCTTACGCTCATTACTTTGAATGAAAAACAGTGTTGGTGTATTTGTAGAAAAATACAAGGCTTATAAAGACAACATAAGCCTCTTTCACCACAGGTTCCTATTACAGCAAGTTTAAAACTGGACCCAGGTAAGATGGCTGCCATATATTTCCATCCTGGAATGGCAAGTCATTATGACATGTTGCATCTAGTGTTTTATATCTGTGGGTGTTTTCATATGTTACTACCATCTTTCTCTAACATTAACCAGACTGTAGTCACTATGAGCAAATATTGGAGAAAGAGAGAAGTTTAAGAACATTGGCACACCTTATTTTTCATGAGTTACTTGATACAAATACTGAAGGTCCAGATTCAAAACTATCAAGATTGTAAGCTTAAAATATTGATGTGATATGTATTAAAGTTTAACTAGAGTATGCACTCCTGAAACGGACATGAGATAATCTAAAGACGTCTCACTCTGTTGGAGTTGTTGGAACTACAGTGGTGTTAGAGTGGAGCTTCTTCCCTTACAGATGATCTTTGGTCGAGTTCAGACACACAAACCAACAAGAGTCGGAGTTTGTAGTGAATCCGTGTATTTTACAAACCTCAGTGTCTGAACCAAATAATGTTTCACATTCACACCAGTTTTCACTGTTATGTGCAGTGAAATGCTGCAACACCAGCAGGCTGAGGACAGAACGCGGCAGAGTGCGGTACAGAAATGCAGTCGAGTTTGGTAAAGAAACATCAAATAAAAATGTGTTAACTTATCTGCTGTCACAAAGCTGCTGCTGAAAACTGGAAACAAAATATCTGTTGCAATGATCCGTTTTAACTCAGACCAGTTTTACAGTAATGATTCATTTTTATTGATACAGTTGTGATTCATGGTTGTGCTCTTCTGCAGTGCCAGTGAGGCTGAAAACACAAAGCGAAGTTTGCCCTTTGTTAGAGGTTTGTTACAGAGACGAGTGCAGGGAAGTATGTTGGCTTCATTTCCACACAGTGTGTTTGTGTGTTGAGACCTCCCACCTGTACGTCACATCAGCCTCTCTGTTCAGCTCTATAAGAGACAGATGGTCAGCAGGCAGACAGGAGGACTTACCTGTACATCACCTGGACCACCACCTGGACCACCACCTGTAATCTGTCTCTCATTGGCCAACCTCTCTGTGATTGACAGGTACATTTTCTGTTTTATACAGTCTCTTGTTAACTGTTTTAAAGTTTGATGTTTGACTGTTGTTGAACAGATGACGCTCTGCAGCTGGAGAAGGATATTAACCAGTTAGTTGTTAACCGGTTATTGGCCAGGTTCCTCTGAAGTAGATCTGTTAGCTACAGTAGCTAATCCAGTGGGCTAGTTTCTGTGTTGATTTTGTTTGTAAACCAGCGTTTTAAATGATTTTTTTATTTGGAAAGCTTTAGGAGGTTCACAGTGCTCTGCTCCACATTAGCTGTTTTGCACTTTATCAATGCGACTGAAGTGATGAGCACAAACATAAGACCCATCATCAGAATGGAAACATTTATGAGAAAAACACCCATGCTGAAAAACAAACTCCTTTTAAAGGACTTTAAGATTTATCCTCATACTCATGTAACTGCAATGAGCTGCAGTGATTGTCCAGTGAGGTGTGTTGACTGACTGTTGCAGGTTGATTCCAGTTGTGATCATGCTCATCCCTCGTTGCCTGCGTCTGATCCTGAGTGACATCTGGACTCTGTCTTGCTTACATCACTTCCTGCTGGAGTTCCTAGGCACTGCCCTCTTCCTGTCTGCCAGCCTATCAGCTGTCCTGATAATGCCACCGGCTGCTGGGAGACCAGGACTGGATCTGAGGTGTGCCGGCAACCAGAGCAACCGGATCTACCTGAACAACACGAGTAACCCAAGCAACCAGAGAGACCTGAGCACCTTGTCTTCTGCTCTGGACCTGTCTGGACTCGTACCTGTCTCACCTGCATGTCCTCTGCAGGTGGCGCTGGTGTTCGGTCTGTCCCTTGCCATGGCAGCAGTCTGTGTGGGCGGGAAGCTCACCTGAACCCAGCAGTAACCATAGCAATGGCCCTGAGCCTGAGGCTCCGCCTGTGGAAGGCAGCGCTGTATGTGATTGGTCAGTTGTTAGGGGGCGTGGCCTCAGCTGCACTGCTGCTGGGACTGACCGGAGATGTGACACCTGCTCTCAACCAGGTCAGTTTCATACAGAACATGACAAACAGGTGAGTTCAATGTCTCTCTCTATTGACCTTTTATTATTTTTCTGTTTAGGTCTCCCATGGTGTCCCGCTCCGCCAGGCTGTCACCGTGGAAACGTTAGTTACCCTCCAGCTGGTCCTGGTTGTCTTGGCGACAGTTGACCTCCCCCTGCCGGCTGTGGTGTCTCCTCTGTTGGTTGGCCTGGCTGTCAGTCTGGGTCACCTGGTGGCTGTAAGTCCCGCCGACCACCTGCAGATTATCACTCATTCAGAATTTGACCCCTGTGCTGACTGATCAGGCCCCGCCCCCTCAAACTCCTGGCTGAGAAACGAAGGCAAAATGTTTTTATCTCAAACATTAACTCTTTTAAATTAAGATTTCTGTGGGAAAGATTATTTGATTCAAGATCATGAAAGATTTAATCCAGATTCTGACATATCATGACATAACATTTTCTTTTTCATGACTTGTTTGTTTAGGTTAAGGTCCAGTCCTCCAACTGAAATGACAATCATCCCTTTCTGCAGAAAAAAAAGATGTCAAATCGATTACTAATAATAGTTTATTATTATTAAAAAAGGGAAAATGCCTTTGTGGAAATATTAGAAATATTTTTTTCCTCTCACCTTCATGTTCAGATTAGAGTGTGATTTTTGACTTATATACGAAAGTGACGAACTATGCCGGCTAAACATGAGAAGCTGCTTCCTGAATATTTTCTACTCACGCCTTGATTCCACCGGGCACGGCTCTATAACGTTGCGTGGATTTGTTCCGTCCTCTGCGGCTTCATACCCCCCTGGGAGCGTTTCAGAAGCGAAGCGTTTTGCCTGCCCGATTTTGTTGACTTGCTCATTTTTCCTTGATTTTTGTGTGTAAGTAGGCTACATAGTTTAATGGTTTCTTTTTTGTGTCTGTTTTAATTGTTTGTTGCTGTACGATGCACAGGGTGTTTTATTTAGAAAATTGACCGGATTCTGTATGCCGTTTCTGTGTCTGACTTCCTGCCTGGGTCGATCTGCTTAGTGCAGCTTGATGCGGCTTCCGTCAAAAATAGACTAGCCAAGTACTCTCCGGAGCAGAGCGGAGAGCTGCTTCTGGGACGCTTCTGAAACATGCTGTGACGCATCTGGTGTAATCACAAGCATCGTCTAGAGTGGCCGCGATCAGCTCGGGCTGCCGTGCTGCAGCCGTGCCCGGTCGAATCAGCAATCAGTCAGCTTCACCTGTTAAGGCAAATAATGTTTCTCTCTCACATACAGTGAAATGCTGTAGAGCCTGTTAACCAGTTTTATTTAACTCCTCCCCCTCAAAGTGATGACTCACCTGGTCTCTCTGTACCTGTCTCAGGTGGGTGCGACAGGTTGTGGGATGAACCCGGCTCGGTCGTTCGGTCCAGCCATCGTCACTCTCGACTTCAGCAACCACTGGGTCAGAACACACACACACACACACACACACACACACACCCTCAGACTGATTGGTTTGTTTCCTCTGCAGGTGTTCTGGGCGGGGCCTGGTCTGGGGGCGTGTCTCGCTGCTGTCCTGAACAACCTGTTGCTACGGCCACGCTGGCGTCACCCCGGACACTGGTGGGCGGAGCTAAAACAGTTGTATGTGTTTACGGACAAACAGCAGCAGGTGGCGCTGTCACACATGCCATAACACATGTACAAACACATCAACTTGTTTTTTTGTCACTTAGGAGGACTTATGTTGACAAGCAAAAAGCTACAGACACACATTACATTCACCAATGAAAAAGGAAATATGAGATGTTTTGAAGTGATTGACTCGTGTATCTCATAATTCTGACTTAGAATTACCAGAAAACGATGTCTTAATATTTGAACAAATTGTTTGTTTAGAGGTTAACCCTCTTGAGATTAATCATCTAATTTTCCCAAAATGAGATACAGTCTCTATTTTGTCGCTAGGTAAATACAGTGCACTTTTGTAAAAACAAAGACAAGACATTTCCACTGTGATGACCAGCTTCCCCATAGTCTCCATAATGTGTGTTACTGATTAATGCCCCCACAATGTATCCAACATACAGTATTAAATTTATACTAGTAAAACGCACACATCATAAAACTTCAATTAAAAGCCGAGCTCCAAATAGACGCCGATCCCTTTTACTGGCCGGGTGTGGCTACACATTTTGACATCTCCATCAGACGCCGGGTCAGGTTTTTAATAGTTTATAGTTTAATTGTTTCCATGGAAACAATTAAGACCTAATTGTTTCCAATTAGGTCAGTTTCAGGTGAAACTAGGCAGGGTAATTAGCAGATACTCAGGAAGACTCCTTCCTGAGGGCGGGGCTTAAGTAACACGGAGTAGCTTAAATTTGAGTTCTCAAACCATTTTCACAATTGAGAATGACTTCCGGATGGGAGCCGAAACGTCTTGATTCTAAAAACAGTGTCCAGATGACTACGACTGAAACCTTTTCTACGATGGGACGCTCCTGGACGAATGAGGGACGACACCGTCCTACAGTAACCTTTGGCTTTCATCCTTCCTGAGATAGGCTACCTACTCTCTCTCTGCACGAGGTTGGCCTAGATATGCTGTCTCTCGGAGCTAGATCATGTAGGATTTTTACACTAGTAATATTCATGTTGGTTTGAATAAATAATTTGATAGCATTTTGCTGAGCAAGAGTTTTGTGTGAAAGGAATTAAAGGCCTGTCCCAAATATAGGCAGGTTGCGTTCAGTGATTGAAGCAAATATAAGCCCGGGCTATTAATTGAAGTTTTATGGTACTGGGCAATTATTCTGTATCATATTCAAAATCAATCATATGTGTTTTTCTGAAGCTTTTGATGTTACAAACTGATTAATCCTGACAATTAAAATCTCTTCATATCATCTGAATACATCGACTCCATCAGCTTTATTTATGACGTCTGACCTCAAGCTGATCTTCCAAAAACAGTTAATCTATCAGTCTGATGACATTCTATAATTTCCCCAAACCAGCAGTGAATGAATCAGCTAACAAGTATTGTGTGTGAGTGGGAGCATCACAGCCTGATGGATCTTCTTCCTCTGAGCCATAGAGCTCCATTGTTGTCCAGAAACTATTAAAACACATCAGTGAGCCGCACTGTTGTTCCTTCATCACCACGAACACACACACTGTAGTTTATTCTGACTCCCCCACACACACCGTCCTGCTGCCCCAAACACTCACTACAGCACCACATGTGGATTCATCCGCCGCTGGAAATAGTCCCCAACAGATGCTCTGTTTCCTCCTGTTAGTCTGATAAAAACTACAGCGAGCAGCTGTTTGAGGAAACTACTGAGCTTTTATTAATGGACTATGTTGTTGGTTTGAGTCTAAACATGAGATTTCTTGAATATTAAATTAATATAGAGTGGCAACAGTGATGTTTTAAGGCATTTAGATAAATGTTTCTGGTTTCAGCGACAGTAAACTACATTGTTGTCATCTGGAGATAAAATATTAGATGTTGGATTACACGGATTAGGTAGATCATTGATCTTGTCTTTGTAAATATTGTAAATAGTCATATTAACAGGACATCATCATTACTTTGTCTCCGTAATTCTTTGTTCTGGTTTGCCGTGTTACTGTCTTCAGTCCTTTTTAATGAAACGATGAAAGCTTGAGGCTTTTCCAGCTGTCAGTATGAAATCAACAGACAGGAGAGAAGTCCATGAACTCGCCACAAACGCAGTACAAAATAAAACTCCAGAGAAACAGATTATCAGGCTTTTATTTTTAGCTTTTATCAACAGGAAACAGCAGCACAATGTGGTTAAACTGACATAGCCAGCTGTCAATCATCTGTCAGAGCACGCACACACAGGGGTTTATTTAACTGAGGAAGCCTCATAACTGCTTCAGTCTCCACACAGACAGTGAGACAGATAAACAGACAGGTGGGATGTGTGTGATCAGGTGTGTGTGTGAGCTGCTGTGTGTGAGTGTGTGTATGTGTCTGAACTTGTTGGATGAAGCTGTGATGTTCAGCGGAACGACAGGAAGTCTATTTGGATTCTCTGTTGACTTTCACACCTTCAACAACACGTAAGAACCCTTTAATTATACCTTTAATAAACCCTTAACTAACACCTTAACTAACACCACCAACAAGGGTAAGTTAACTAACTTAACCTAAATAAAATCTACTAACCCATTGATTAACTTCTTAACCTTCAACCACACATTAACCACTTAAGAATCTTTAACTAACTAATCCTATCCCTTAAATTACCCATCAAGTAACTTCTTAACACCGGAGCCTTCCTTAACTCTAGTAACCACATGTAAGACTCCTGCTGACTAAAGTAATAATCTGCAGAATGAACATGTATCAAAGCACAGTTTAATTATTACTTAAAATATTTGTGTTATTTGTGTTTAATTTTGTCTTTGGGAGAAATAAGGAGTTAAATGCCGAAAGGAGCCACAGAGGTCAAACATATTAATTAGCTGATATTTATAAATGTCAAATAGATGTTGAGGTTTTCAGGGGGTTTTCTAAATCCTGGAGATCTTGACAAGATCTTAACAAACACCTTTAGGTACCCCCTTCTCCTGCTAAGTGCTAAAAATACCATATCTGAATTCTTCAGCTGCTGCTCTTCAACGTGCTGCTCGTTAATGCGGTCCTTGAAGAAGTTCTGGGGTCTCTGAAGAATAATTTCTTGGGTTTTTTCAAGAAGTTCTGGGGTCTTTGTAGAAGAACTTCTGACATCACTGAAGAAGTTCTTGGGGTACTTGAGGAGATTAAAGGGGTCAACCCGCATTAGAGACACTTTGATGTGAATGTTCTGTGTCCTCTGCAGATCCTTTGTTGTCATTGGAGCTCCCAAAGCCAACACCAGCCAATCAGGAGTGACGGAGGGAGGGGGTGTGTTCCTCTGTCCCTGGTCACCTGGCGGCGGGTCCTGTGACATCATCAACTTTGACCTGGAAGGTGAGTTTCTGATTTCTGATCTGTCGTTGGTCTCAGTTCCTATCTCTGATGAAGACATTGGTGGATGGACTGATTGTCGTACCTGTCGCAGGTGATGAGGACTACAACAGCGCTGGTCTGTTCTTTCACACCTTTAAGAGTCAGCAGTGGTTTGGAGCTTCAGTTCGATCAGTCAGCAACACACACTTACTGGTGAGAACACACACACACACACACACACACAGGCTGGTGAGCAGCCAATCAGGTGACTGAATTTAAACAGCGAATATAAACTAACTGCAGCATTAAAGTCAGAAGACTGTGTCAGACTTATGAGTTGCTTCCTCTAATGTAAAAGGAGCTCCACAGTGTAAAGTGCTACTAGCGGTTTGGTTCAGTATTGAATAAGTAAAAACGTCCTGCTTCAAGCGTTGACTTGTTCAGTATTGAACCATAAAGACCTCCATCTTTCCTGAACCCGAACCATAAAAAGTTTAATAATAATGTCATTGCTAAGAGTGGCTATTGTAGGAAAACCAAGAAAATATGTTGCCAGTAAACATTTTGCAGATATCATTATGTTGATAAAAAAAACATAATTCGGGCGGTTTTATTTTAAAAAAGGACGTTTTCAACTGAGTCAAATACACAAAGATTTGAACTTGAACTTGAGTGGAAAATTCTCGTGTGTCCTGAAGCTTCATGAACATACAGAAAGGAAACACAGTCGGTCTGTTTCTAGCTAGCTTACAGCTAATGTCTGTACAGTCGGTACATTAGCTGTTTGTGGAGAATAAACAAACAATGCAGCGGTCAGATGACACTGTCTGAACACACCTTTAGAGTCTTATTAGTATCTTCATCTTCAGTTTATTAAAAGTGCTCGTCACTCAAAGAGTAGTGGTGCAAAAAACGTTTGTCCTGAGGGTGGCGCTATAGAGTTAAGACCATGAGATCATCCATCTGCCTCTTTTGTGTCGGATGGATGAGAAATCTCTCACTGTTAACCACCTGAGTCTTAATGTGTTTACCTGTCAGGCGTGTGCTCCGCTCTTTCATTGGAACGTTCAGAATCAAGGGGCGGAATCAGGGAAAACACCTGTGGGGAACTGCCTCCTATTGGACCAGACGACAGGAAGCTCCACCTCCTTCTCCCCCTGCAGAGGAATCATGATGGAGGACAACTACAAACACATGGAAAGCAGTAAGAGTTACAGCTGAAGTTTCGTCGGTCCGTCATTAATGATGACATGCAGCAGTTTACCTGTCACATGATCTCATTAGCTAGCACTGATTTACAGATCACTGATGACACGGTGTCCACCATTTTGAGTGTCTGAGTTCTGAGTGTGTTTACATTATATATATATATATATATATATATATATATATATATATATATATATATATATATATATATAATGTAAAAAAATACACAATCTGCTCACACAAATCTCACAAAATGCTCACTGTTGAGTGTCTGTTAGAGAGGAAGGAGTGAACGAGTGCAAGCACCAGGTCTCATTTCTCTTTCTTGTTGCCAAGGAAACGACCAGCGCTACTGTGAGGTTGGCTTCAGCACTGACATCACGAAGGTAAGGTGGTGTTGGGTGGAGTCACTTCTGTTGAAGCTAACTGAGGCTAACGTTTAAGTTGGAGGGTACAGATGAACATTGTGTTCATGTCATCAGAGTCGCTCACCTGAGGGTTAAAACATTGTTTTAACAATACGTCACTATATCCACTAAACTTGGGTTTCATTACGTTGAATGATAGACTTTGTCTTATGGGAGGCAGCCATGTTTGTTTGGTTTTCAGACACTCTAAGTCAGATATAAGAGAGTTTCTTAGGTGTCATTATGATATATTAACAAAAAGAAACTCTTAAGATTATTCTGATATGACATGAACACAACATAGTGTGTGTGTGTGTGTGTGTGGCAGGATGGACGGCTGGTGCTGGGAGCTCCAGGAAGCTTTTATTTCCAGGGTGAGTGGAGACACCTGGAGGCTCAGAATCAGAAATACTTTATTCTGATTCTGAAAATTCCCCAAAACTACTGTATCTCTGAACTGTCTCTTTAACCAAATCACACACATTTAGGCTATTCTATGGGATCTCCTTTTGATAACTAATGTAATATTTTAATAATTAATTATGAATTTTACTGTTTTTCCCACTTTCCCAGAGTCAGAAACTAATAAATGCCTTAGGACAGACCTTTGTTTATGTATTTGGTGTAGACAGCAATATTAGACTATCTTGGCTCAATTGCTGAGTGTCTATGGGATCAAATAACATAATCATTCAATTCAATTTTATTTATATAGCGCCAATTCATAACAGAAGTTATCTCATTGCGCTTTTCCTATAAAGCAGGTCTAGACTGAACTCTTTATAATATTCAAATCATGATCCCATAGGTATCGAGGAATTGAGCAAAACTAATCCAGTTGCTGTCGGTCGTCTGTCGGCCGTCTGGAGATTTATTGTGTCTCAGTTTGTTGTTAGAGAACAGAAAAGACTGTCTGTTAAAACTGGATTGTAACCTTTATTGTACCATTTGCTGACTTTATTTTAACATAACAGGTTTTACAGGATCTGCTGGACAGATTTCGTGGCAAAGTGCTTAAGAAGTGAAATCCTTACATTACATTGTTATATGCAGGTTTATTTATTTATATAGCGCCAATTCATAACAGCACTTTTCCTATAGAGCAGGTCTAGACCGTACTCTTTATAATATTATTTACAGAGACCCAACAATTCCCACCATGAGCAAGCATTTGGCGATAGTGGCAAGGAAAAACTTCCTTTAAGAGGCAGAAACCTCGAGCAGAACCAGACTCAGGGTGGGCGGCCATCCGCCGCTGCCATGTTAGGTTTTGAGAGAGAGGTTTTGGGGGAGGTACAATGCAAATACCACCTAGAATTTTTAAAATAGTAGAAATGTATTTGTAGTGTTAATATTAATAAATAAATTAATAATAATAATAATAATAGCAATGACAGCTATAGGACTAATGTCAGTGTTAGTAACAGAGTCAATAACAACAACTGTAGCAGCAGTTGTCGAGCAGGAACACGGGGGCAGCAGGTGGCCCACAACCACAGATCCAGACTCTGCAGCTCCGGAGGCAGAAATACCTGCTGAAAGCGACAGAAGGAGAGAGGAGAGAGACGAGAAAGCACAAAACTACGGGAGAGAGAAGATGTCGAGTTAGTAACATGCAGTAATGGGATAAAAATGCATACAGATGGAGAGGGAGAGAGGAGAGAGAGAGGTGCATCATAACTAAGGTTGAACCCTGAACCAGCCCTAACTATAAGCTTTATCAAAGAGGAAAGTCTAAAGCCTACTCTTAAATGTGTCTGCCTCTCGAACCCAAACTGGGATCTGATTCCTGATGTATAGCCAGGTTTACAGTGATTATTTGTTTCCATGTAGCTTTTCCAGCAATCTTGTTTACTTCTGCCTACAACTCAGATTAGTCTGTTGGGGAGTGGCCCTGTCTTTACCCACATAGCGCAGTAGATATTATTTTCTACTTGTGATGGTGGGTTCCCTGTTGTCCATGTTGATTTCAGGTCAGGTCATCACAGTGGGTGTGAGTGACATCATCAACAGTAGGCAGAGCAACGATCCTATCCATTATGTAACTGGCATCACCCAGTCAGATGAGAAGGGAGATTATGACCTTTACCGCGGTGAGTAGGGCTAAGGAGGGCTTTTATTTTGAAAGGTACACCTGTGTTGAACTTTACATGAATTCTTCTTTCAGCTCTTACTACATTTCCCAGAATTCAGTAGGAACACTGTGCTCACAACTTTGTTTGTTTTGGTGACACTGTAGCAATATCTTACCCAAACCACAGCTGATTTTTTGACACTTGTTAGTTCAAACAATGAACTCCCCCAAATTAATTCTGCTAACTGGCTACCATTAGCAAATTACAGTGTTAGCTTAAAGGAACAAGCTGAAGCTAATCAGCTGCTCAGTTGTTGGTTTATCTTTGAAGAATACTTCACACAAACACACCAGTAATGAATGATGTAGGAGATAAAATTAGACAAAAAGAGAATAGAGTTCTGTTCTCTAAAATCTGACAGAAAATGACTGAAGTTCTGTGTGTGTCTGTTTGTCAGGGTACTCGGTAGCCAGTGGTCTGCTTACTGGAGACTCCACACCAGGTTATTATAATATAATATTTGTATGTGTGAAGATAAGACACTAATGACATTCAGAATCAAATCAATGACATCACAGCAATCGATCAATTAACCATTCACTGATCAATTATTAATGACTGTTTTTGGTTTTCAGATTATCTGGTCGGTGTTCCGAATGACCGAAGCACCGCAGGAACAGTAATACTCTATTTCACTTTTGATACTGCATTGCGGGACTGAGATACACTTTTCTATCAGAAATGAGGAAGATCGGTTGAAAAACATGGATGGGAGGTGGATGACCGGACTTTGAGTGCGCAAATATTGAAACGCTGCAGGCTTTGTGATGATAGAACAAGTGTGTGATTGGTTTTAGTCAAGTGACTTTGCTCGGCTTATGAAGCCCAAAACCCGTTCTTTGTTCGTTTGCTGAACCGCTGTGTAAGCTGTGAGACTGGGTTATATTGATAGGAAGCTGATTTTTGGGAGGATTTTCATCTTGAACCTAGTAGTTTGTTCCATCTTTCTCGGTCCTCTTGGAAGGCTGCTAACATTGGTGTGAAATTTATCATAAGTATAAAAGTATTTTAAGTATAAAAGTAATTTAAGTTTTTGGTAAAACAATCTGTCCAATGTCCTTTTTGCTCATTTAATCAAACACCTGTGACCTATATGAGATATAAGTGTAACATTAGCCTATATGCTGACGACATACTTTTATATTTGACATAACCTCATGTTTCACTGCGTACAGTCCTTGATCTGAAATGCAGCGTCTCCGGCTACTCAGTCACCTGATCAAAACAAAATCTGAAAATATCCCAACTTGGTGATAACTTCAAAATCAAAAACAAAAATAAAATAAATAAATATTTCAAACAGCTTCAATGACAACATCCAAATAAATTCAGAAATTCAGTCAAATTAAAATACATTTGAATAATTTAAATATGTCAGTCAGACTAAACTTTCAGTCACAATGACACAGACTAGGTGAGACTTGTGCCTTGTTTAGGTTGAAAATATTGTAAGTTTTGACTATTAGTTATTACAGATGCTGTTGGTGAATTATATAATACATATTCTTAATCCAGAAAGAAGAAAGAAAGTTATTTAAAAAGTAAAGGGCAAATTAGCCCAGTCAAAAGCCTTCACTGCATCCAAAGTTATTTTATCGCACTCTTGATGTGTTCTCCTGGACTATTTTACTCTCTGTGTGTAAACAGGTGAAGATCTATGATGGCAGGAGCAGTGGATCACTAAGAGTTTACTACAGCTTCCAGGGAGCTCAGGTGAGAGCGGTGAGAGCGTGATGTCATCAAAAACTACCTGATGTGAAAACAACATAGTTAGTTTGTCTGTCTCCTGTAGGTGGCGTCGTACTTTGGACATAGTGTCGCTGTAGCAGACATCAACAGTGACGGGTGAGAATAGAAAGACAGATAATCATTGGAAACACCATGTTAAGAACTAAATCTCTAATAATTACAACACTATTTATTGTTTTAGGAATAAAGCGAACACTGTGTTTCTTTCTGTCTGTAGTTTAGATGACGTGTTGATCGGAGCTCCTCTCTTCATGGACAGGGTGAAGGACCAGCTGCAGGAGAGAGGACAGGTACGAAAATATCAGTCCAGGAAAGTTCTTACACTTCTTCTTACACTTTCAACCAAGTTTTCTTCATTCTGTGTCATTTTCCATGCTGACATGCAGTAAATGAGTAACAGTTATGTTTCCAGTTCATATAGTCACACCTGAAAAATCATGTTCACATCTTTTGATGTGAATGAAATGACTGTAATCTACCTGTTGTTCAAAGTGTTGTCCACTGTTTACTCAGATATCAGTGGGTGCTTCTTTTTAACTGTTGGGAGTTTAACTAGTCTGAACAGTCTTTACCAGTCTCTACTAGTCTGAACGAGTCTCAACGAGTCTCAACTAGTCTAAACCAGTATTCATAAACATTTCTTATGGAGTCTCTGCAGTGTACACAGCATTTTATTTTTTTTCACCATCAGTCATGATAAAATAATAATAAAATACAAAGAAATATATTTATCTGGTTATTTTATGTTTATTGTGTTAACCTCTGCTAATCGCTGTCAGTGTGTTAACTGCTAGTTCTGTTACAGTTTAATACCACAGCTAGTTTTATCATTTTTCTAGGTGGTTTTGTACCTGCAGAGAAGACACACCTCCTTCTCCTCCCAACCTGACCAATCACTGATTGGCTTCTCTCCGTACGGGCGGTTTGGCTCCGCCCTCGCTGTGCTGGGCGATCTGGACATGGATAGTTACCACGGTAACCAGTTAAACAGTCTGAATGTTCAGTTGACATTTACTGACGAGAAATCCAAAATGGTTGACAAGCTGCTAGCTTTAGCTCATCATCTTAGCTACTAGCAATTCGCAGGACTACATGAAAAAGCTATTTTGAGATAGCTGGTTTTATGGTAACTACAAGAATCTAGTGTCTCACACAGCTGGTGGTTCAATTCCTGGCATAGATATGTGTTGTTATTGTGTCTATGTGCCCATGAGCAAGAAACTGAACCCAAAACTCATTTGCTTTAACAGCTCCACCACCGTCAGTAAAGAGGCATTAGCTAATAACTATAAGACTGTTAGGTTACCAATGAAAGAACAAAACTCACCAACCGTGACTGTCTCTCTCCAGATGTTGCCATTGGGGCTCCCTGGTCAGGTGACAGTGGGCAGGGCCAGGTGTTTATTTACATGGGCAACAGTAACGGTTTGTCAGCTACGCCCTCCCAGGTGATTGACAGCCCATTGCCTAGGAGCAGGACGGCATTCGGCTTTACTCTGAGGGGTGGGGCTGATGTTGACGGGAACGGATACCCAGGTACGTTCAGTAGTTCTGCACTAAAGCAAATCATTAATCAGTAATTAATAATCAATGCCACCTCTGACACCTGTCTGTGTGTGTTTGTAGACCTGCTGGTTGGAGCGTGGGCTGCAGACCGAGCTTTTGTCTACAGGTAGGAGGCCATTAAACCTAAAGAGTCATTTTTAGAGCCCCGAAGAGGTCGCAAAGTTCTTGCCCACCATAAAGCAGTGGCAGGCAAATAGCGGCCTGTGGGCCAATTCTGGCTTTTCCCTTAGTTTTCCCTTTTAGATTTAATAACAAATCTTCATGTTTGTTATTAAAGGACTTTCACCCAGGAGACCGTTGTTCGAGTCCTGTGTGAAACCAAAAGCTAATTATTTCTAAGTAACGTACGTAAGTGAACTTGCGTAACACACTTAAATTACGTCATGTACGAAACGTAATTTATGTAACATACTTAAGTTACGTGAGGTATGTAACATAACTTATAATGTTTTCCTAAGCCTAACCAGGTAGTTTTTGTGCTTAAACCTAAGGAAGTTGTTTTTGTGCCTGAACCTAACCAAAGTGTGACTGTTTACAATGTTAACCACGACAAATTTATTTTGAAAGTCTGACCGGACATGGTATGGTTATTATTGCTAACTTGACTGCGGAGCCCTGTGCATGTAGAAATGACAGAGGGGTACCTACCACGTCATATTTTGAACTGACCAAGCGGCAGTATGTGACGTGTTGGGAGTGAGAACGTGTTGCTCAAACACAAACAGGTGGCTTACTCAGAAAAGGCAAAGGCAGCAACAACAGCTCTTTCTTTCAACCATAAATGAAGCAGGTCCTATTTATTGTGTGTAAACAACCTGTCAATAACAAGTCTAGAGCAGTGCAAAACAAAGCAAACATTTGAATGTAGTGAACATCAATATACGGTAATTCTGCTGTAACTGTTAGCACGAACTTACTGAAGGGAAAGTGACCTGAACTCGGATGCAATCTTAAAACAACCAGCTTTATAAATCTGTTGTATTCTTAAATTACATAAAATACTCAAAAATAACTATCTCAACATTTCTAAAATGAATAAAATTCATGAGGGAGTTTTGACAAGGTTACACAGCGTTAAGGCTTTTACTACGATGTCTAGCACCTTTTCACAACTACAAGTGGTGCAAAAACAGAGAATTGGTTGCTTAATATCATTTAAGTTCCCCCCTCACCTCCAATTCGGAAAAACTGCCAATCAGAAGTTAACCTCAGCATCATCACTGCTCTCTAACATCATCTAATAATAATGTCACTAAAAATAAAAGAAATTTGTTTGTGTATTCAGATCCCGAGCAGTGATCCGGTCCAGAGTTTCTCTCTCTCTGCTGCCGGACTTCCTGAATCCAGATGTCAACCTGTGCCATCGAGAAAACACACCTTTGTCCTGGTAACTAACTAACTAACTAACCACAAACACATTAATGAACCATATTTTAAGGAAAATAAAGGTTGAACAAACATTAACAAACTATTTGACTTACCAAACTAACATTTTAAAGGCTTCATCAGTATGTTTTAATGTAAATTGTGTGTGTGTGTATGTATAAACTGACTAATATGTTTGAGTTATTGATGAATATATCGTTTGTAACTTAAATTACAGAAACACATTGAGGGGTTTGAACTGTAGAGGTCTTGCGTGATACTTCAAGAGATTCCAGAAGTGAAGGAAAGAGTTTTGGTACTCTCACTGTTCTGAGTTTTGCTGAGCTCGGTGGCTCTTTGGAGGTTTTGGGGTGGTCAAGAGGGATTATAGAGTACTTAAACGATTTCTGGGATCCTCTGCGGACTTCCAGGATTTTTTAAAGAGTTATGTGATTCTTCATAAGGCTCCTGGTGTCCTTGTCATGGTTTTCAGAGTTTTGGTTTGCTCAACATGGATCCTAAGGTTTCAGATGTCTATTGTGGGGTTCACTAACAGATCATTTGTGGCACAGATTCATTCCTTGAAGGCATTCCAGGATCTTTGAAAGACTTCATTCATCATATGGCTTCTTGTCAGGGTTCTAGGGTGTGTTGAACGAGTTTTGGGATCCCGATTTGGGATTAAAAGGATTCAAGGGATCCTTTAAAAAAAAAAAAAACTCTTGGGTACCTGAAGAGTCCGGGGTCTTTCAAAGACTTCTGTGGTTCTTCATAGGCCTCCATAGGTCTCCTTGACAGGGTTCTAGGGTGTGTTGAAAGAGTTTTGCATGTCAATACTGTGACAGCTTTTAAAGACTGAAATGAAAAATGTTTTCATTAAAGAAAACTTTCTCCGCAGTTTTGTCATCCAGATGTGTGTCTACGTGTCTGGTCACAGAATTCCACAGGAGACAGGTAAACCACACCTCACAGGTTTGTATCATTTACGTAAAATCTTACTTATACTGAGCTTGTTCTTTCTGTCTGCCTGCTGATTGGCTGAGGCAGCACTGGGGGTGGAGCTACAGCTGGATAGGATGAAGCAGCCAATAGCAAGACGGACTCTGTTGCTGTTGACCAATCAGCCGCAGGACATGATGAAGCTGATAGTTCAGAGGGAGGTGGGCGTGGCCTGCATTAATCAGACTGCCTACCTGAGGGTGAGTGACATAAAAAAAAACATTAAGAAGAAAACCAAACACGAGTCACACCTGTGTGTGTGTGTGTGTGTGTGTGTGTGTGTGTGTGTGCGCGCGCGCAGCCTGCAGAGGAGGTTCGGGATAAGTTGAGTCCGATCTTCATCACTGTCGATATCAGCCTCCTCAACCGTACCCAGCATGCTTTGCTGCATGGACAGACACACGCTGCTGCACAGGTGAGTCTGAGACACACACACGCACACAAACACACGTTTGTACTTCTAAACTTGTGAGGACTGACAATGTGTTTACCTGCACTTCAGCAACTGGGAACTTAAACATCATGTAAACCATAAACAGTTTTCCGTAATTGCGGAAGAATTAGAAAAAGCTGATTTCAACCGGGGAGATGAACGTAGAGATCATTGAGATAAGATATACATTAATGTCCCACAGGGAAGTTTGTCTTAGGCTTCAAGCCGCTGCATCACATAACACACTTGCCAACAATGTCTCAATGTACATATACACACAGAACATAGATCATACATAGAGACACTCATGCATAAACATGCTTAAATTCACATATTGAGTGTACTTGTAGCGTTGCATCCTTGTATTCAAAATAATTCCATCCAAAAAGCCCCATTCAGACAGGATGGACATCAGGGGGAGGTGGGGGGTGAAATCTTCACTCTGTAATTTAACTCATCGTTCAGGGCGACATTTTAACCCTGGTGAAATGACGGGATCTGGTCTGTAACAGACATTCAGCAGGACAGAGACTAAAGCCTCCCCTGGGGGGCGCCGGAGAGTTGAAGGGGAGGCCAAGAAACTGCAGGAGGTGAATTATCAGAGTCATAACTCAGTCAGCTCTGAACTCACAGACATGAAACACATATCGAATCATTCAGTGTGACTTATACTTCCAGAGGAGATCATCGTCTCTGATGTCCGTCCAGAATAAGAGAGAACTTTATTAATCCTGAACGACATTCTTGTGCCAGAGAAAAAAATTACGACATAAGAATAAGACGGTGTAGTCCCTCATTCGTCCAGGAGTGTTCTATCGTAGAAAAGGTTTCAGTCGTAGTCATCTGGACACTGTTTTCAGAATCAAGGCGTTTGGCTCCCATCCGAAGTCATTCTCAATTGTGAAAAATTGGACGGAACTGGAAATTTAAGCTACTCTGAGTTACATAAGCCCTGCCCTCAGGAAGGAATCTGCCTGAGTATCTGTTAATAGCTAGTTTCACCTGAAACTGACCTAATAGTTTCAAGATGGCCCAGTAATCAGTAATCAGGCCTATTGTTCTCTGGCTGCATCTACTTCATCACTGCTAAGTGCCTGATTAGCATGTGATAGGCGTGACCAAGGTGATAATACACTCTGATAGACTTTGGGCAGATTAAATCTCAGACCACCATTTCTGTTCAAAGAGGGTTCTCTTTCTTCACAAAAATGGCTTCCTTGACGCCCCGTTCAAACCAACTCTTCTCTCTACTAAGAATCTTCACCTCGCTGTCTTCAAATGTGTGGTTTGTAGCTTTTAAATGCAAATGCACAGCGCTCTGTAATCCTGAGTTAGCGTGTCGTCTGTGCTGATAAAGTCTTTGTGAAGCGGCTGTTTGGTTTCGCCTATGTACCGTTCTTTGCAGTTTTCCTCACTGCACTGAATGGAGTAGACAACATTGCTCTGTTTCTGTGTGGGTAACTTGTCCTTAGGGTGAACGAGTTTCTGTCTTAAGGTGTTGCCTGGTTTAAAGAAGACAGGAACATCGTGCTGTCTAAAGATCCTTTGTAGTTTTCAGACAGTCCAGACACATAAGGAATGGAGACACCGTTCCTTCTTGGTTCAGTTACACTTTTGTCCTGTTTTTTGGCTCTTTTAACTCTGTTGATAGCCCAAGTAGGATAACCACAGGCTGAGAGTGCATTCTGGACATGCCTTTCCTCTTTCTTCTTACCCTCTGAGCCTGTGGGCACTTCTTTGGCTCTGTGTTGTAATGTCCGGATTACACCCAGCTTGTGCTGTAGTGGATGGTGTGAGTCAAAGAGCAGGTATTGATCCGTATGTGTTGGTTTCCTGTACACTTCTATCTGGAGCTTTCCGTCCTCTCCTCTGAGAGTAGAACAATCAAGAAAGGCCAAGCGGTTCTCTTTTGCATCCTGACACGTGAACTTGATGTTGGGGTCCACCGTATTAATATGCTCTGAGAACGCTTCCAAGTCTTGTTTCTTGATTTTCACAAAGGTGTCATCCACGTAACGGTACCAATGACTTGGTGGTGTGCCCGGAACGAGGATAATGCCTTCTTCTCAAACTGTTCCATGTACAGGTTGGCCACAATGGGAGAGACCGAGAGCCCATAGCACAACCGTGAATCTGTCTGTAGAAGTGTCCCGAATTGGAAGTAGGTTGTGTTGAGACAGATGTCTAATAGTTTACATATGTGTTCAGGTGTAAGCTTGGTCCTTTGCTGCAAGGTGGAGTCCTCCTGCAGTCTTCTCATCACCGCTGTCACTGCTTCTGAGGTTGGGATGCAAGTGAACAAGGACACTACATCATAAGAAACCATAACGTCATCTGGGTCCAACTGGAGATGTTTCACTTTGTCCACAAATTTCTGTGTGTTTTCCACATGGTGTACTGTGTTCCCCACCAACGGAGCCAAGATTGTAAAACTTATCAGACCGCATACTGACACAGGCAGAAAAAGATGTGCTCTCCAAAGGGCTCAACTTTTCAGTTACATCCAACCACATCCCTACAGTGGACTACATCACAGCCACCGAAACAGCCATTAGGAAGAACAAGATGACTGAAGCAGAGGCTGCAGACCTGAGGCTACGTGTCACTGCAACATTAAAGAGTGCCAAACCACCTCCTTCCAACATTACATCCGAAGAGAGGAGGGCACTCTCAGCACTGCAGAAGGATCACAGCATAAACATTCTACCAGCAGACAAGGGTCGCTGCACTGTGATTCTGAACACAGCCGATTATGAAACCAAGGTCAACAACCTTCTTGAAGACACAACCACATATCAAAAACTTAAAAGAGATCCAACCAATGGCTACAAGAAGAAGGTTATAGACTGTCTACAGAAGCTTGAGAAGGAGGAGGTGATAGACAGGCCTCTGTACTACAGACTATACCCTGGGGAAGCCATTCCATGCATCTATGGCCTTCCCAAAATTCACAAAGAGAATGTTCCACTCAGACCCATCGTGTGCAGCACAGATTCCATCACATACAACATAGCCAAACATTTGACTACAATCTTGGCTCCGTTGGTGGGGAACACAGTACATCATGTGGAAAACACACAGAAATTTGTGGACAAAGTGAAACATCTCCAGTTGGACCCAGATGACGTTATGGTTTCTTATGATGTAGTGTCCTTGTTCACTTGCATCCCAACCTCAGAAGCAGTGACAGCGGTGATGAGAAGACTGCAGGAGGACTCCACCTTGCAGCAAAGGACCAAGCTTACACCTGAACACATATGTAAACTATTAGACATCTGTCTCAACACAACCTACTTCCAATTCCGGGGACACTTCTACAGACAGATTCACGGCTGTGCTATGGGCTCTCCGGTCTCTCCCATTGTGGCCAACCTGTACATGGAACAGTTTGAGAAGAAGGCATTATCCTCGTTCCCGGGCACACCACCAAGTCATTGGTACCGTTACGTGGATGACACCTTTGTGAAAATCAAGAAACAAGACTTGGAAGCGTTCTCAGAGCATATTAATACGGTGGACCCCAACATCAAGTTCACGTGAGGATGCAAAGAGAACCGCTTGGCCTTTCTTGATTGTTCTACTCTCAGAGGAGAGGACGGAAAGCTCCAGATAGAAGTGTACAGGAAACCAACACATACGGATCAATACCTGCTCTTTGACTCACACCATCCACTACAGCACAAGCTGGGTGTAATCCGGACATTACAACACAGAGCCAAAGAAGTGCCCACAGGCTCAGAGGGTAAGAAGAAAGAGGAAAGGCATGTCCAGAATGCACTCTCAGCCTGTGGTTATCCTACTTGGGCTATCAACAGAGTTAAAAGAGCCAAAAAACAGGACAAAAGTGTAACTGAACCAAGAAGGAACAGTGTCTCCATTCCTTATGTGTCTGGACTGTCTGAAAAACTACAAAGGATCTTTAGACAGCACGATGTTCCTGTCTTCTTTAAACCAGGCAACACCTTAAGACAGAAACTCGTTCACCCTAAGGACAAGTTACCCACACAGAAACAGAGCAATGTTGTCTACTCCATTCAGTGCAGTGAGGAAAACTGCAAAGAACGGTACATAGGCGAAACCAAACAGCCACTTCACAGAAGACTTTATCAGCACAGACGACACGCTAACTCAGGATTACAGAGCGCTGTGCATTTGCATTTAAAAGCTACAAACCACACATTTGAAGACAGCGAGGTGAAGATTCTTAGTAGAGAGAAGAGTTGGTTTGAACGGGGCGTCAAGGAAGCCATTTTGTGAAGAAAGAGAACCCTCTTTGAACAGAAATGGTGGTCTGAGATTTAATCTGCCCAAAGTCTATCAGAGTGTATTATCACCTTGGTCACGCCTATCACATGCTAATCAGGCACTTAGCAGTGATGAAGTAGATGCAGCCAGAGAACAATAGGCCTGATTACTGATTACTGGGCCATCTTGAAACTATTAGGTCAGTTTCAGGTGAAACTAGCTATTAACAGATACTCAGGCAGATTCCTTCCTGAGGGCAGGGCTTATGTAACTCAGAGTAGCTTAAATTTCCAGTTCCCGTCCAATTTTTTCACAATTGAGAATGACTTCCGGATGGGAGCCGAAACGTCTTGATTCTGAAAACAGTGTCCAGATGACTACGACTGAAACCTTTTCTACGACATAAGAATAAATAATGACAGAGCAATAAATGTAAATAAAGAGTAAATGCTAACACCGGGAATGCCTAATAGAATAACAATAAAAGTCAGATAAATTTGTAAAATAAACAAAAATTAAAAATGTGATAAAAAAACAATAGACAGTAAGAAAAAACAAAACAATGTTCTTGAATCACATTCCCGGGAATCCAGTTCTAAGTCATGGCTGGTCCTGTTATTATATATTATTGCACATGATATTGATATTGATACATTAAGCGTCCAGAAACCAGCTGAGACGCCAGAGAAGAAGGCGGCTGCAGAAGCTGCCTGAGAATCCTGCTGTTTCTGAGTTTCCTTCAGTCTCGCAGTGATCCAGAGACGGCTGTCTGTCCGTCCACGGGTCCACTGCAGACAGGAGCTGCTGACTGCTGGTTCGGCTGCTCTGATGGGACAGTCTGACTGCATGTGAACACATACAGGCAAAATTTGACTTTTGTATGAAAATGGAAGAAGTGAAAACTGTTGTTGCATCTGATAGATGCTAACATGCTAACAACATGCCGACAGAAAACGTTAAAGCCATCAGGAGAGCGAGACCCTGTAAAAGCTCATCAGATGGTCTGTTGTGATGTCAGCTGGTCGGGACTCCAGAACGATGAGTTAAAGTACTGAGAAGCATGTTCTTCAGTAAATAATAATAAAGTCAGGCAATTATATGTGGTTTTTACAGTGAGCAGGTTACTACAGTGCAGGTAAACACCTTCTTCAATTACCTGCCTAACCTGGATTCTGGATATTGTGTGTGTGTGTGTGTGTGTGTGTGTGTGTAGACCAGGATCATTCTGGACTGTGGAGACGACAACATCTGTGTTCCCGACCTGAAGCTGAGCGCTGAGCCGTGAGTCATCAACAAACGCACTGCATCATCAATAAACTTTAACAATTAACTTTATTAATAAAAACTAAGATCATTATTAACAACAAACAAAAAATATTACCAGCAACAAACAAACATCAGACATTATCAACATGGAATTAATGATTACAAACATCCACAGTCGTCATTGTCAGCAGAATATCTGAATAGAAAACAGAAGAATACAGTAGAAGGCCATAAATGACAATAGAGTAGAAGTAGAAGTTCGAGGAGAGGAGAAACGAGTAGAGTGAGGTAGCTCACAACAAAATACAGCGGAGTAGAATACGTTTTTAATTCTGCTTGAAGATAAATGAGTCAGATTCAGCTTCTACTGTTTGTTTCCACTGGAATCTACTGCAGTGTGTATTTCTGTGTGTGTGTGTTAGTGTGTCGGACAGTGTGTTGGTCGGTGAGGATCAGACGGTGTTGTTGTCGGTGTCGGCAGAGAATGAGGGTGAAGGAGCGTACGAGGCCGAGCTGGTGGTCCGAATCCCCGAACACACACACTTCCAGAGCAGCCAGGTGACGTGCGCACACACACACGTTTGTTTCAGTATACTTGTGGGGGACAGTCATTGACGTAATGCTTTCCCCACACACACACAGAGATTCATAATATTTATTCAGTTTTCTTTGTGGTCTGCAGGGTGTTAACAGACTGGTGTGTGTTCAGAGGAAGGAGAATCAGACAGTCATTGTGACCTGTGACCTCGGCAACCCCATGAGACAAGGACACACAGTAACACAAACACACACACACACATACACTCATTAAGACTGTCAGGTGTCTTTTTTAAATCATACGTGTCAGTTAGTAGAACATAGTTCTGTTCTTTAATTTCTTTAAAATCATCACCAGTCATTTATTCATCTATATATTGGACACTTCTACAGTGAACACTGAGAGGAGATTGTTGGTTCATGGGAATGAAGGCAGAGTGAGACTTCACTGATATATTAGACCAGTTGTTCCCAAACAACATGAACCTGGACATCATGCATTGATACTTTGAGTTACGTTAAAGCTAGAGGGCGGGACTTTTACATATAAATGAACATCCCTTACATTCGAGCCCTTGTTGTCAAACGAGTTCACACAATGCTGATTAACCCTGTCACCTCCAGGTAAATCTCTCTGTATTTCGCAGTATAAACATTTTTTTAATCTGATGTCTGTGGCGACATTCACGCCCTGGCGCACTGGTAATGATGTGTTTTACGTCAACCAGCAATGATTGGTTTGCCAGAGGGGAAGCAACCCAGAGCCATGTAGAGAGCTCCGCGATCCGCCATTACTGTAAAAACAAAAGGTCCATTGGAGAGGATGTTTATTTTTGAGCTGTTTGTGTTTATTATGATTGTATAGTTTGTATTAATATGCTTTGGTAACCTTGTATGCAGTCACGCCAATATAGCCACTTGAATTGAAATTGAACGGAGCTGACGCCACTCACTCTTTACAAATTTATGTTTGATGCTTGTTTCTTCCATTTTCAGAATCAGAAATACTTTATTGATCCCCGAAGGGAAACTCTTTGTTACAGCAGCTCGCCTTTACGTCAGTGCACACAGGAGGAAGTACTAGCAAAAAATATAATACAATACACTATAAAAACTGGTCAGAAAATAAATTAAGTACCAGGTGGGTATAACTATAAAATAAAATAAGTGTGAAGTACCAAGTGGGTTTACCGGTCGATGATTATAATATGGTATAATAATACAATGTAATAATATAAGTAATAAGTAGTAGTGCAATGTGATATGTTTGAAAACTTGATATAAAAACATAGTTCATGTAAATGGTGTCTGCTCTGATTGAACAGTTGTTTTCTGATGTAGTCACTGTACTACACAAGAGGAAGTTGTTCACTTCCTGTTGCACAGTTTGATTCTCGAGTACAGAAGAGCTGAGCTCTTTTGAGAGAGAGAGAGAGAGAGAGCATACAGTAGCACAATGCAAATTCCACATTGAATGTTTTAATAATAATAATAATAATGTAATGGTGGTGGTAATATAAAAAAAATAATAATAGTAATAATAATGATAATAGTAGTAAGACTGATAAAAATAATTGTAGTAGCAGTTGTCGAGCAGGAACACGGGGCAGCAGGTGGCCCACAACCACAGATCCAGACTCTGCAGCTCCGGAGGCAGAAATACCTGCTGAAAGCGACAGAAGGAGAGAGGAGAGAAACGAGAAAGCACAGAACTACGGGAGAGAGAAGATGTCGAGTTAGTAACGTGCAGTAATGGGATAAAAATGCATACAGATGGAGAGGGAGAGGAGGAGAGAGGTGCATCATGGGAAGTCTCCCGGCAGTCTAGGCCTATAGCAGCATAACTAAGGGATGGTTCAGGACTCACCTGAGCCAGCCCTAATTATAAGCTTTATCAAAGAGGAAAGTCTTTAGCCTGCTAATGAGATGGTGTCTGCCTCCTGAACCCAAACTGGGACCTGGTTCCACAGGAGAGGAGCTTGATAACTGAAGGCTCTGGCTCCCGGTCTACTTTTGGAGACTCTAGGAACCACAAGTAACCCTGCATCCTGGGAGCGCAGTGTTCTAGTCGGGTAATAAGGTATTATGAGATCTTTAAGATATGATGGTGGCAGACCATTAAGAGCTTTGTAGGTGAGGAGAAGGATTTTAAATTCTATTCTGGATTTTACAGGGAGCCAGTGCAGAGAAGCTAATATTGGAGAGATATGATCTCTTTTCCTAGTTCTTGTCAGTACACGTGCTGCAGCGTTCTGGATCAACTGGAGAGTCTTAAGGGACTTATTCAGGCAGCCTGTTAATAAGGAACTGCAATAATCTAGCCTAGAAGTAACAAATGCATGCACTAGTATTTCGGCATCATTTTGAGACAGGTTGTGCCTGATTTTTGCAAAGTTACGTAGGTGAAAGAAGGCAGTCCTTGAAGTTTGTTTCATGTGGGAGTTAAAGGATAAATCCTGATCAAAGATAACTCCGAGGTTCCTTACGGTGCTGCTGGAGGCCAGGGCAATGCCATCTAGAGCAACTATATCTTTAGATAATGTGTCTCGGAGGTGTTTGGGGCCAAGTACAATAACTTCAGTTTTATTATTATTTAACTTCAGAAAGTTGCAGGTCATCCAGGTTTTTATGTCCTTAAGGCATGCTTGAAGTTTAGCTAACTACTTGGTTTCATCTGGCTTGATCAATAGATATAATTGGGTATCATCTGCATAGCAATGAAAGTTTATGGAGTGTTTCCTAATAATACTGCCTAGAGGAAGCATATATAGGGTGAATAGAATCGGTCCAAGCACAGAACCTTGTGAACTCCGTGACTAACTTTGGCGTGCACGGAGGATTCACCGTTAACATGTACAAACTGAGATTGATCTGATAGATAGGATTTAAACCAGCTTAGTGCGGCTCCTTTAATGCCAATTCAATGTTCCAGTCTCTGTAATAGGATGTGATGGTCAATGGTGTCGAATGCAGCACTAAGATCTAACAAGACAAGTACAGAGATGTCCTAATGGTGTGTGGTCCAGTAATAGCAGTTCAAAAGTTATTAAATAATGGTCCGATAAAGAAAGATTCTGTGGAAAGACTATTAAATGTTCAATTTCAATGCCATATACCAGATCAAGGTCGAGGGTGTGGTTAAAACAGTGAAACAGTGGGTTTATGTACACTCTGACTTCCCCTGTCCCAGCCTGTCAGTGTCCCAGTATTTGTCTGTGTGAACATCCCATCTGTCTGATTGTCTCTCTTTTTCTGTAGCTGCAGACAGGTCTTCTGTTCAGTGTCGGCCATCTGGAGGAGGTGGAGAGTCACATCTCCTTCAACCTCAGAATCAGGAGGTACAAACTGTCTCTCTGCCTGTCTGTCTCTTATTAGTTTAAATCACATGTGATGTTATTGTTAAAACAGCTGTTGTTTGACCTGTTTGTCTTTCTGTCTCTAAGTAAGAACACAGTGAATCCAAACAGTAACGAGGTCACAGTTCACGTTCAGGTGAAAGCTGAGGCGACGCTGGAGATCAGAGGGTAATAAATCAATCATCTGAGATCTGTGTCTTTGTTAAACATCAGTCAATCTACAGACTGAACATGATGATGATGTCGTCTCTCTGTTTCCAGGGGTTCCTCCCCTCCAGAAGTTGTCCTGCCCCTCTCTGACTGGCAGCCTGCAATGCATCCTGGGAGTTTAGAGGAAGTGGGTCCACTGGTGGAACATGTTTATGAGGTGAAGCGGGTTCTGTTACCTCACAGCTGAGACTAACTTGAACTGAGAAGAAAGAAATCCACAGACCACACTGTTAATGATGAGAGACTAATGAGGCTAACAAGCTAGCAAACATGGTCAGAACTATTGATTACAATTAGAAAGTTTGCTAGTTTGATCATTGGTTTGAATGAGGAAGGCTAACTAGGCTACCTGTCTGAAAATCCCCACCTTACTGTCACAGAGGGGTCCCTTTGACCCTGGGACCCTGGAAGCAGTAACTCCTATTCCCAGGTAAGGGGCCAGACTAAGAGTGGTGCATCTCTATCACCTCTATGAATCTGAACCTTCTAGTTGAAGTAATCTCGCCCAGATTAAGTATACCTCCTGGTACTAGGCCTGGGAAAGGAGCTACAGGTGGGTCTATATCTGGCCATCCTGGTTGGGCAGAGCCCAAAGAAGTAACATGGAACCACAACCATGTGGGCCCATGACCTAAAAGGGCAGGAAGGGGAGGTCAGGTGTACTGCCTGGCGGTTAACAAACATGCTGACCTTGGTGTGTTGGACCCTGGCTGTAGGGATCTGGAATGTCAGACCTCCAGTGGTGAAGATACTGGTGCAGGAGATATAGTTTGGCTGACCTGTTCCATCTCTCTGGAACCAAACTCCTGGATAGGACCTGGACTTGCTCCTAGGAGTCTCTTTGGGACTCATAGTTTGTAGTTCGACTGGGGGACTTCAGTAATGGAGAAACCTGGAGGGGGGTTACTGGTAGGAATGACCTGCTTGATCTCAATCTGAGGTGTTTTGTTAGGAGGAGGTCTAGTCTACCTTGGTTAGCCTGCTGCCACTGTGAGCTGGGTAAGTGCTTGAAAATGAATGGCTGTATTAAGAACTAGCCTAGCTAGACCTGCTGTTAACAATAAGGAAGCTAACTGATGCTAACTTGTTGCTAACTCTTTTAGCACTAGTTGGATGCTACATGCTAACCTGAAAGTCACTGCAGACAGATAAGACTGAAAATATCGATGATATTGATGATGCTGATATTGCTGATATTGATGATATTGGTTTGTAGTTGAGGAACCGGGGTCCCACTGCGATCAACGCCCAGCTGATCGTGGACTTCCCCTCCACCTGGCGAAGTCGCTTCCTGCTCTACGTCTTCTCCAACGCCTTCGAAGAATCACTGAGCTGCCAAACCCTGAACGCATCGCAGATAGACCCGTTCAAGGTGCAAAACCTCTCTGTCTGTCTCTCTCTGACCTGTCAGTTTTCAATTCAAGTAGCTTTACTGGCATGAACAAAAACATGTTGCCAAAGTAGTTTACAGAAGATTCACAGATATTACATATTTCATATATTAAATACACAGGTGTCACATATGCAGGTTCTAAATTATACTGATGCAGACCAGGTTAGGGCTGTTTCCCCGTCGTGGAAATCTCTTACTGAAGAGAACTTCTCACAGTGGAGGAGGAAGAGCATCTCTGTCTCTACCTGTCGAGCAGTGACCACATACTCCTCTCTGGGCAGCCATGTCTGTCTGTGTGTTTATGCTGCCAGATGGTGCTCACTGAGCCTGTATGTGGTCAGGATCAGTCTCTGTTTGGTATCTCACTGAGCCTGTATGTGGTCAGGATCAGTCTCTGTTTGGTATCTCACTGAGCCTGTATGTGGTCAGGATCAGTCTCTGTTTGGTATCTCACTGAGCCTGTATGTGGTCAGGATCAGTCTCTGTTTAGTATCGCACTGAGCCTGTATGTGGTCAGGATCAGTCTCTGTTTGGTATCACACTGAGCCTGTATGTGGTCAGGATCAGTCTCTGTTTGGTATCGCACTGAGCCTGTATGTGGTCAGGATCAGTCTCTGTTTGGTATCGCACTGAGCCTGTATGTGGTCAGGATCAGTCTCTGTTTGGTATCGCACTGAGCCTGTATGTGGTCAGGATCAGTCTCTGTTTGGAGATACTCAGCCAATTTATGGTTAGCTGACCCGTCTCTCTGACCTCGCTCTGTCATTTTATTTTGTTTTTTTTCAATTCACTGTGCTTTTATTGGCATGAGTGTAACAAAGACAATATTGCCAATAATAATGATGAGATTAAAAGAAACGCAATTAATAAAATCAGGAAAATAGCAACATTTGCTCTGATTGTGACAGACTGTGTGTTTCAGTACCTGGACTGTGGAGGGTCTGGGTGGTTGTGTACTTAGCTCCCATATTAGACCCTCCATCACGCAGTGAGTATCAGAGCAAGGAATTATTCAAAATTACCAAATAATTAAAGTATTTATAGAATTATAATTAACTAAATTATAAGTCATCATTCAAGTATTTATAAATCAAATAATATTAGTCAGGTTTTAATAAACCAGATAAATTATGGGCCTACCAACCAGGGTGACTGATATAAAAAAAATTAAAATAATAAGTCATAGTTGTGTTTGTCAGACTCCACTGGCTGTCCTCAGGTCGACACGAGGGGATACATTTTGCTGTGATCATCTCATATTTGGGAGTTTCTCTGTCTATGTTTTCATATTCATATGTATTCATATTCCTCTGGCAGCCAGCTCTGTCTGTGCCGACCCGTCTCTACAGAGAGTGTAGTGTTTTAAGAAAGCTCAGGACCCAAAAGCAGGACTCAGACGAGGACTCAAAGTTCAACCAGTTTATTTCACACACAGATAGCAGAGTGGCTCGAGTGTAGACGGAGATCTCACAGTGGTGTTGTCTGGTTTGGCAGGCTTGAGTTGACACAAAGTCCAGGCAGGCAGGTTCGTAGGCAAACGGTACACAGGTGTGTATGATCCTGAGGCACAAGGAGAAACACAGGTTACCAGGATCAAAGACACGAGGAAACAACAGGACAAAGACTTGGCCGTGTGTCTGTACCCCTTAGGTTAACTGCAGATCTGGTTCAGACTGGAGAGGAGAGCCGGGTTAGGAGTTTTTACTGAGGTCAGATCATTTGCTAATGTGAAGTCTCTTTTTAGGGTCAGATAACATTTAAATTTACTCTTACTTTATTTGGTTGGTTGATAGTTTGGTTTGGTCTGATTGGGTCGGTGTTGTGGTCCTGAGGCTGTCTGGGCAGAGTCTCAGGACCAGCTGGCTGAGGGGGCTCTTCTCTGGCTTCAGCTCCTGGCAGGTCTGGACTGTGTGATGGTTTGTCTGGGGGGCACGTGTTGGCCGAGTTCTGCTCTACAGGCTGTTTGGCGTGTTTCGCTGGACCTGCAGGATGTTCTTACAGAACGATTCTATTATTGTTTGTCCCATTTGCCAAATTCATGATTTAGTTTTGGTCCCCAGGTCTCGCTGCCATAGAGGATTATAGGTTCTAACACAAACTGGAACGTTTGTAGCCAGATTTAACATTTCTTCTAATTGGACAGAAAGCTCTTCTCGCTTTGTCTCTGAGGTCTTTCACAGCCATGTTGCTTATGTTGAGGCTAAGGTATGTGTAGTTTTGTGTTTGTTAACGTGATTTCTGGATTGCTTCTGAAAGACCATTGTTTTTGTTTGTAAGTCACCTGCGTACAGGTGACCCCTGATCTGTCATTCAGGGTGAGGCCAGGTGACATGGAATTGATTCGCCAGTTCATTGATTGAAGATCAATACACAGATTGAAGAGAACTGGTCTGAGATTGCACCCCTGCCTCACCCCCGGCCCTGCGAGAAGAAGGCTGTTTGTCTTTATAGCACATTTGCTTTTTGTATGTCGTTAATCAAATCATGTGTTTTCCCCCCAATGCCATTTTCAATTGGCCAATAGAAAAGCTCCTCGTGCCGAATCGAAGGCTTTTCTGACGTCAACGAAACAGGCGGAGACCTTTCTTTTCTTTGTTTACTTCCTGGTCAGTTAAAGTGTGGAGGGGAAACATATGGGCTGTTGTGAGGGAGTTTGGCAAGAATCCAATTTGGCATTTGTGCAAATCATTGTGGTTATTAAGAAAATTGGCAATTAATTTATTAAGGATGTAGCAGAATATTTTTCCCAGGTGACACAGATCCGCGGTAGGTATTTGGGTCCTATTAATCTCCGGATTCATGAATTGGGGTTATTGCACCTTTGTTCCAGCTGATAGAACCGTATTGATGAGTCTGAGTACGGCCAGTTGGATTTCATGCTCTGAGTATTTGATCGTTGTGTTCAGATCCACAAGCCTTTTTTGTTCTCAAGGATCGGATGATTTCTGCTAGTTCTTGTTCTGCTATTGGCTAATCGAGAGGGTTCGGGTTGTTTTTCATCACCGCCTCCAGAGTTTTCATTTAGTGTATATATTGTCTCTCTCTCTCTGACCCGTCTCGCTCTCACACCTGTCTGTCTCTCTGCAGCTGGCTGGTAACTCCTCCAGTGTTTCTGTAGTTTCTCAGTTGATCCAGCAGGAGGAGACAAACTCACACAGTCAAACTGTTCATGTGGTAAATATATAACATTATTATTATATTACTGTTATATACAGTATATTACATATTACCATATGACCATGATCATATATTTTACATTATTATAAGCGTAAACTCAATAACAATAATGTGTTATATGTTATGATGATAGTACCTGTGGTAAATATAGTACAATTAATATATTATGTATAAATATATATGGTGTATATTTATTACTATAATAATATTTGATTTGCGAGTGTAGAACTGCAGCAGCAGTGAGACGGGGTGTGTCAGGTTTGTGTGTGATGTCACGGCATTGGGGCGGGGCTTCAGTGCTGTCGTACGAATCTCAGCCCGACTGTGGACGCACACACTTGCAGAGGTACATGCACACACACACACACACACACACACACACACACACACACACACACACACACACACACACACACACACACACACACACACAGGTGATGGTGATGATGTCATCCTGCTTCTTTCTACAGACTCCCTACCTGAACTATGAGCTTGTGTCCTCCGCCTCCTATGATGTCATCAACGCATCTTCAAAGGTCCAGCCGCTGCTGCTGCAGAGTGGACAGACACAGGTACGCGCACACACACACACACACACACACACACACTCGGAGTTCTGTGGTGAGTTCAGGTGTTGAAGACTGTGTGTGTGTGTGTGTGTGTGTAGACTCAGCTCAGTGTGCTGTGGCGTCCTGAGGGAGAGAAAGACGTTCCTATTGGCCACATCATCCTGTCAATCATCTCTGGACTCCTCCTCCTGGGCGTGCTCTGTTTCATTTTCTGGAAGGTAACAATCAATCAATACATCTATTGTCATATCAGAAACTTAAGTGTTTTATAAACCCTTAATAAACCACGATTTATTTAGTGTTTATTAATGTATTTAACAACTAAAACTCATATGAAACATTATATTATATATATTTGACTCTGTTTTGTAAAATGTTTAAAACACAGTATAAAATAGCTGTAATTATATACTTTATAATGTATGATTATACACATGAACACGTGGCGTTACACATGCAGTAAGACATGAGTCCTTATATCGGCTTACATGTTATTATATTATTATTATAGTAATAAACATGTAATAAATGGTTTATGTACTAATTATACATTCTCAACCCTAACCCACACGATGTAATAATCGTACTGCATTTTATTTTTATGCTGCGGTGCCAACACGTTCTCACTCTGAGCGTCAAACGCAGCGGCTTGGTCAGTGTGCGTAGAGCGGCGCCTCTCTGGCGTCAAGTCCTGACGCGCCGTCGACGTCTGCTGACGCAGTATAAGAGTCTGAGGAGGGAGGGGCCGTAGGTCACCCAGGGCGCCGCTGTTTGCTTCCCGTGGGATTTCTTTTTATGGAAGGGAGTCTCGTCACAACGAAGCCGTGATTATGGTCATGTGACTGTTAACGTAATGTGTGTGTGTGTGTGTGTGTGTGTAGCTGGGTTTCTTTCAGCGTACTCGCCCCCACTGATGATGATGATCATGAAGAGCAGCAGCTGGCTGAGGAGAGTCACGTGACTGAATAACACACACTGTAACACACACGCTGTAACACACACACACACACACACTGTAACACACACACTGTAACACACACACTCACGCAGACACACACACACGCTGTAACACACACACTCACGCTGTAACACACACACTCACGCTGTAACACACACGCTGTAACACACACTCACGCTGTAACACACACACACACACTGTAACACACACACACACGCTGTAACACACACACACACACACACGCTGTAACACACACACTCGTGTGGCCTCGATGTCTTTATTGTCGGATGTTCGTAACACGATGTATTTTATTCTGTTTAGATCACAAATATAGACGAGTGATGAAATCAATAGCCGAGCGGTTATGAGAACTTTTGTTCAATTGTAACTTTGTTTGATTTGGATCAGATTTCATGTTGTTGTTATATCTGAAGAATATATTTAAAATATGAACATGTTTTATTTTTTAACTCGTTAAATTGTTTTATTTAGTTTTTTTATGTTCCATCGCTACTGTTGTTGTAATAAATGTGACGTGGAAACATTTTTAAAATACCTTTATTGCAATAAATTCATGATTCAGTACAACAAAATGTCCAATATATTTACGTGCATTTGCAATTATTATTTTTGTATTTTATACACCTGGTGACACACACACACACACACACACACACACAGAAAGAAAAGAAAAAGCTATAACTACATATTCATACATATACACACATACATATACACACATGTAGGAGCACGAATATTTATACACTAACTACCTGCATACATTCATGCATGCAGACAGATATACCGACATCCACATATAAATTATTAAAAAAAGGGGGCATTAATTATGCTAACTAAAGACACCCGGACAAATAGACAACACTTGTGTACACTGAGTAAGTCTATATGTTTATTTGTTTTCCCTAGATCTGCCTCTGTCCATTTGTAAATAATTTTGTTAATCTGAGTAATTTCAGAAATTAGTTCACGGCCTCATATCTCATCCACTTAAACTAACGTCTTTTATACTCTGTCTCTTCATTTCTAACTCTGAGTTAGTCTCTCCATCTTTGAGATTTCCTGTATTGTTACTTTCCATCTTTGAACTGATGGACTTGAGGGTTTTAGCCAATTCTTACGTATTTGCTTCAGGGCTGCGATTCTGAGTATTGTATAGGTACTGGTCCGTCTCCTGCATCAGATCTGGTGGTGATTTTCCAAGAATATTATATATCCAGCGGTGTGAAAAAGAGTTTGCCTCCTTCCTGATTTCTTGTTTTTTGCATGTTTGTCACACTTAAATGTTTCAGATCATCAAACTAATTTGAATATTAGTCAAAGATAACACAAGTAAACACAAAATGCAGTTTTTAAATGAAGGTTGTTATTATTAAGGGAAACAAAACCCAAACCTGCATGGCCCTGTGTGAAAAAGTGTTCGCCCCCTAAACCTAATAACTGGTTGCTCCACCCTTAGCAGCAACAACTGCAGTCAAGCGTTTGCGATAACTTGCAGTGAGTCTTTTACAGCGCTGTGGAGGAGTTTTGGCCCACTCATCTTTGCAGAACTGTTGTAATTCAGCCACATTGGAGGGTTTTCGAGCATGAACTGCCTTTTTAAGGTCACGCCACAGCATCTCAATAGGATTTGGCAGCAGAGCGGCATATTTTACAAATGAAGAGCAAACTGTAATATTAGAGAAATATGAAGAAGTTAAACACATGATCCAGCTGAAAGCAGCAGCTGCAGGAAGGACGGACTTATTTTAAATTTTGTTATTTGGCGCACTGAGCTCCGCAGGATCGGCTATGCCGTTGCTGATGCCGTTTTCCAGGAGAACTGATTGGTCAGAGGCCAATGTAGGCGGTGCTTTTATATGCGTTGATCCGTTACGGCCAACATAACCTGCTCCGGAGCAGGTCAGGTGTTCAGCAAGTTACCGTGGCGATCTAGCCCGGTAAGAAGTTAACCACCGTCGTAGGACTGAACCAGGGTCACACCTGGAGTTACCTGCTGACCCCAAATCCTGCTTCTTAGTTCAGGACTCCGAGCTGGACTCACTAATCACTAAGTCTGAACATAACGTCCATCCTGAATTCAGAAGCAATCAGCTATGTAAACAGGAAGTGACTGCTGCATCACAAGCTGTAATGTCACTTTCAAAATAACATTTTCAGGCCAAATGATGAATCAAACTTTACTGTCAATCCTTTATTTATATCTGCATTCATGTAGAAATCTGTGTGTTCAGAGTGAAACATCAATGAAGAAAGAACCAAAGGAAGGAAATAAGGAGAGAGAGAGGGTTTTCCACACTGGGTGTAGCCTGGCAGTGTAACCCCGCCTCCTTCACTGTGATTGGAGGACTCCAACCCCTAACATGAAAAATTACAAACAATATAAGCATGTGATTGGTGGAGCTGGTTGGAGGCGGACCAGAGCCTGTGAGATGCAACTCAGGGTGAGAAAAACCCTCAGACCTCTCAGGGGGATGAGGAGGATTAGAGCAGATTACAGTTTATAACAGCAGAGAAGAAGAAGAGGCCAGTATAGGAACAGAGAATGACCAGGACTGACTGGACCAACTGGACTTGGACCAACTTGTCTGAGTAGAATCTAAGTGGACTGAGCTGGGAGGTGGAGGGTTAAAGTAGGCTGAGCTGGGCTGAACTGGTCCCTACTGGTCCTTACTGGTCTAAGCTGGTTGGGGGAACAGGAAGTGGTCTGGATGGACGGTTTCCAGGCATATGGGGCAGGGAAGGCGGGCGGAGCTTTCGACCCACTGACCTTCATCAGACAACCTCAGACTGTGGTGAGGATCCTCTGCTGGGTGAGTCTGACGATGTAATGATGATGTCACAACATTTCAGTGGTCTGATTGATGTGAATGAATGAACAATAGTCACAAACGGACTGTGTGTTGTATCTGGATTCACCTGAGGTCACGCAGGTGAGTCCAGGTGTTCTGACTGGGAGGAGCTACGTGTAACATCAGGAAGTGTCACAGTGAAATGAATCCACTCATGTCTTGGTGACGTAGTGACGACTCGCAGGGTTAGTGGGTGAACTGCTGTAGCTGCTAAGCTGCTAATACTAATCAGTCACTGTTGCGTTTACTCACTGAGTGTTTGGTTAACGGAGGTTATTTTAGTTTACTTTAGTGTAATTATTGGTTTCATTTATAGTTTGGTTTTATGGTTATTTGGGTCACTGTTAGTTTAGGTTAGTTTCTGTCTAGCAGCGGGTCGTTTAGTTAGATTTGAGGTTAGTGTTAGTTAGTTCTGGTTCTGGTTTAGTTGACGTTAGTTCAGTATACTGTGTGTGTGTGTGTGTGTGTGTCAGTCATGAGACTGGTGTTAACATTCCTGAGGCTCAACACAAGACTCCTCAAACAAAACCTCACTGTTTAACACTGCTGCTGCTCTGATTGGTCGGTTTACAGAGGCTTCTCTGATCAGAATCAGCTTTATTGGCCAAGTGAACAAATACAAGGAATTTCTCAATTTTGTTTGTTGCTCTCAATGTTACACAGAAATAAAAATACAGCTAAAAAACACAACGCTGAAAAAAGTTTACAAACATTTAGCTGTTTTAGGTGAAAGAAGATAAATATATACAACAATGAACAACATACAATTTCTATATAGTGCAAATATGCTGGAATGAATATTGAATGATTAAAGGTTATATTGATAACATTTTTATGTAGATGAATATTTAAAACAAAACATCCACAGAGCTTTTAGAAAGGTGTGGAATAAAAGTATCACTCTTATGATTGTGAATGAATCATGGCTCACAAAATGAATGTTTTGTTTATCTCTGTGTGAGATGTCTGACGTTTGGTTCCTGCTTCTAACAAGGCCTGTGAGCCAATAGGACAACGACATCGGTATCACGTGGTATAGCTGCCAGTTAGTGTGGAAAAAACGGACACTGACGTTAGCACGTATTAGCTATCTGAGCTTAATCGTCCGAACAACAATAACCCATAAAATGACAGTAATTACAGTTCTGCATATATAAACAAAATCAACAACTACCGACAGCCGTAGTCCTTGAAACCTTAACTAATGTGTTTTCACCGGTTAGATTGTCAAGATTAGAAAAGTAACAGCTCCAGCTGGACATGCGGTTTCAATATATTACCAATGTGTCATGTCAAAGGTAAATTAAAGTTCAGAACTACTGTAAATATGCTTATTATACAGTTAAGGTTTCATCTCATGTAGCAGTCTAACGTTAGCCCTATTATGAGACACTTTGCTGAGGTGTTGTGGCTAGCTCGCCATGTAGCCAGCTGCGTTGAGCTCAGCAGCTGCCGTACTCACGTTAATATAAAAATCTGAAAATGCTAATATGATCATACAGTCGTCCTTTCTTCCTGTAGCCATTGTTGCCGTGTGGCGCTCAACTGTTTTTTATAACCCGCTATGAGATTTGATTTCAGCAAGAAAACACTTGGACTAATGTTAGTTCAACACTACGCTAACACTAGCTAACGCTAGCTAACGTCAACGATTACTGTAGCTGTCTGTCTAATGTGGAGCGCTGTGGGTTTTAATAGCATCACTACAACGCACTGTACTGTACTCTGATTGGATTTAAATGTAAATATTTACCTAACGTCTTATAGTATAAGGATGACTGAAATGTCATTTTACGCTAAGTGTTGCAGTATGGGGCCCCTGTAATTATTAAATGATCGGAAAAAAGGGTTAGCTAAAGCTAGCTAGCCGTATCCTCAGATTACCGTAGATAACGTTACATGAAACACCACCGCACAAAGTAGCCTAAAGCTACAGCTAATGTAGAGCTACATGTTGCTAAATTAATTCATTACTCATCACTTGATTCTCACTCCACTCGACCAGGAAATTTGAAGGTTGTGCAACGAACTGGGACCCACTGGAATGGAAGGGGGGAGGGGGGCTGCGTCATCTATCAATAGCACCTTTGACGTAACAGGTTGCTTTACGTGGGTGGATATATACTGTACGTACTGTAAACATGTCAGTGTACAGCTATTAGTCTGATGGGTCGCTTTACACAGGAGACAGTGAATTAAACAATGTTTTCATGTAGAAAAACTCGGTTTCTAATTTAAGTAAAGCTTTATTTATTTGACTGGATATTACACCCTATGGCAAAAGCAAGTACAGTACATGGCCAAAAGTATGTGGACACCATGAACATACACTTAGTGTTCAGTTCATTAGGAACACCTGCTCAACGTCCTCCCTCATGAGGACAGGTGTTTCTGTTATTTAGCCTACACTCAGTATAAATGGGATGGACAAAATAATAGAAACACCTGATGACAGAAATCTGCTGCATTGTGCAGCGATCACTGTTGATGGATTCCGAACAGACCTGGATCATCTTGTTCAGTCCAACAGTCTGTAAACAGTCAGTGTGTCTGAAGCAGTGATTCCTACTTTAACCCATCACAAGCAGCATCCAGTTCAATTCCTACTCAAAAGTTCATAAACTATACGTTTATTTAACAATTCGATCAGTGAAAAACATTTTAAGATCCAAATATCAAAAGTTGTTCATTTAGTAACAGCAGTTTATACAAGACAGAGAAGTAAAATGTAAAAGAAAACCATGTTTGTACGTTTGGTTCAGTATCACTTTAACTCACTTTTTGAAAGATCAGTTTTACTTCTGTAACCAGGAGTCAAGAAAAGGAACTTATTTTATTTGGGGTTATTTCCAGGATTCTGCACAGAAAGTGCTGCTTGTTAAAGGGTTAAATGAAGAACTGGTCTGTATGTCAGGTGAGTCCTGACATGGACACCTGAGAGTCTACTCATGTTAGCATCCAGCCTCGCCCACTGAGGATGGGTGTCTGTTAGCATTGAACTAGCTGTTTTCTCCTCTCTGTTTTCAGCTCTTCTCCATTGTGATCCTCGGCTGCGTTGCTAACGAGGGTTACGTTAACCGCCCTGACGAGGTGGAGGAGTTCTGCATCTTCAACCGCAATCAGAACGCCTGCAACTACGCCGTCGCCATAGGAACGCTGTGTTTCCTCTGCAGCACCGGTTTCCTGGCGCTGGACGTTTACTTTCCTCAGATCACTGGCGTGAAGGACAGGAAGAAGGCCGTCATGGCTGATATCGGGGTGTCAGGTGAGACGCTGCCTCCCCTGCTTCTGTCATCTTAACCTGTCGGTGTGATTAATAATAACCATGTGGTCTCTGCAGCACTCTGGACTCTGGTCTGGTTCGTGGGTTTCTGTTTTCTGGCCAATCAGTGGCAGGTTTCTAACGAAGAAAACAACCCTCTGAATGAAGGAGCCGACGCTGCCAGAGCTGCCATCGTCTTCTCCTTCTTCTCTGTCTTCACCTGGGTACGTACCTGAACTCCATCACCTGACAGAATAAGAGGCAGGAAGTATCAGGACACGCAGTCGTATAAAGTATTTCCAGTGTGTACTGTTTGTGAAAGAAATCACAGAATTTTTACTGGCTTTTTATTTACAGTGACAATCACGTAACTGTAAAATAAAGACTTTGCATCAAAGAGAGACGTTAAAGAGTTGAAAAAGTACTGCTAACATTAGTGTTGTGAACAAAAATAAACTACACATATAAATGACACCACCAGCGATAGTGCTGATTCATACCGAAAGCTTCGGCGTCGTTTTTCTGTAACGTTATATAACGGGGTCTAAACATGGATGTATTGTAAGAACTAAATACCGGACTCCAAAGATGCCGCTTATTCATTCCAATGAGAACCGCTCGCCTGGCCCATATGCAAAAAAGTTTATAGCTTCCGGGTTTACTTCCGGGGTCTGCGGCCCGCTGACTATGGAGGTTTCTCCCGCTGGCCCCGCCCACAAGTTCCCTTGACTCTGTTAAAAGTCACATTGAAGTGTGCGTGTGTGTGATCGGTGTAGGATATAGTTAAGAGAGTTTGTTAGCGTGCAAAGACTCTGTGTCTGTCTGTGCGAAGTATAACGTTAGCTAACATCAGACGGTGTCGTCCCTCATTCGTCCAGGAGTGTTCTATCGTAGAAAAGGTTTCAGTCGTAGTCGTCTGGACGCTGTTTTCAGAATGCAAAGAACGGTACACAGGTGAGACCAAACAGCCGCTTCACAAAAGACTTTATCAGCACAGACGACACGCTAACTCAGGATTACAGAGCGCCGTGCGTTTGCATCTAAAAGTTACAAACCGCACATTTGAAGACAGCGAGGTGAAGAGTCTAAGTAGAGAGAAGAGTTGGTTTGAAAGAGGAGTCAAAGAAGCCATTTTTGTGAAAAAAGAAAACCCCTCTTTGAACAGAAATGGTGGTCTGAGATTCAACCTGCCCAAAGTTTACCACAGTGTATTAACACCATGGTCAAGCCAATCACATGCTAATCAGGTACTTAACAGTGATGAGGGAGGTGCAGCCAGAAAACAGTGTCCAGATGACTACGACTGAAACCTTTTCTACGTTAGCTAACATCAATTTAGCATATGGCTACCAAATCCTAACAGGGGAAGCACATCACAACAATAAAACTCAATGAACCAAATCAATACGGATACATTCACAACAACAACAACACAGTCCCGTGCAATAGGCTGAAGAAGAACAAAATGAAGACTTTGGAGTGGCCTAGTCAAAGTCCTGACCTGAATCCTATTGAGATGCTGTGGCGTGACCTTAAAAAAGCAGTTCATGCTCGAAAACCCTCCAATGTGGCTGAATTACAACAATCCTGCAAAGATGAGTGGGCCAAAACTCCTCCACAGCGCTGTAAAAGACTCACTGCAAGTTATCGCAAACGCTTGGTTGCAGTTGTTGCTGTTAAGGGTGGAGCAACCAGTTATTAGGTTTAGGGGGCGAACACTTTTTCACACAGGGCCATGTAGGTTTGGATTTAGTTTCCCCTTAATAACAACCTTCATTTAAAAACTGCATTTTGTGTTTACTTGTGTTATCTTTGACTAATATTTAAATTAGTTTGATCTGAAACATTTAAGTGACAAACATGCAAAAAAATAAGAAATCAGGAAGGCAAACACTTTTTCACACCGCTGTGTGTGTGTGTGTATGTATATATATATATATATATATATATATATATATATATATATATATATATATATATATATATATATATATGTGTGTGTGTGTTATGAAGTGTAAGTATAAAGCATCTTCCAGTCTTGTTTTCAAATTTGAAGTTGATTTAAATTCTGACTATAAACTGATTTCCTGTACGTAAACATGTTAATATTTAGACTGTAGTCATGTGTAGAATACTAATACTTCTTCTAATACTTATACTAATAACAACAATAACTAATACTAATAATAATAATGAATGTGTGTCTGTCTAATCTAACATCTCTTCTTTCTGCAGCTTCTGTCATTTTAAAGTAAAGAGAAACATTTAATAACATCAAACACACGAACGAACCTGTAACACATGATGCTGTTTTCTCCTGTGTGTGTGTGTGTGTATTTATTTCTCTGTGATGTGTGTGTGTTGTGTGTGTTTCTCTGTTGTGTGTGCGTGTGTGTGTGTGTGTGTGTCTCTGTGATGTGTGTGTGTAGGGAGGTCTCACTCTGCTGTCGATGGAGCGTCTGAAGAGAGTCTCGTTTGAAGAAGAATATAACAAACTGTTCAGCTCACCGCTCGCCTGAAACACACACACACACACACACACACACACACATCTAACTTCACCTCTCTCCTTCAGCCAATCAGAGACGAGTGTTCCTGTGCTTCCTGTTGCCTCGTCAGCTCATTCTGGACTCTGATTGGCTGCTCTAAGTGTCCATCATCCAAAGTGCCTTCCTGTTGCCATGGCGACAGTGATGTTGTTTTCTTCCTCAGATGTGTCAGAGCTGATTTATAGACTTTATGTGATGTGTGTTGTTGTTATTATTATTGTTATTGTTGTTTTTGTTATTGTTGTTATCACTACAGTGATGATGTGTAAGATGATGTCATCATATATTCTGTTTAATGGCAACGACGTAATGATCTGTGTCATGAAGATTAAAGATAATAAACTCTGAGTCGCATATGAAGAGTTACTCTGCTGCCCCCTTCTGACACTCTGACATCACCGTGATGTCACCGTGATGTCACCTGTCCTCTGGTTAATCTGATCCTCTTGTTCAGTGTTCAGATATTGAATGAGACACATTATAAAAATGTTTGTAAAAAGGGAAACAGGTGATGAAATACATTCACTCTCGTTAGTGTAACAAAGCAGTTTTTTAAATCAGTAATTTTTATCTAAAGTATTGAACTTGATTACATTTGAAGTCGCAGGCGTTACAGAATAAAAACAGAAGAAGAAACTGAAGAACAGTTTGAGTCAGCAGCTGCAGCAGAGAAGAAGTCAGAAAGCAGAAAGAACAAAGAAACTTCTGATTTTATGTATCGCGTGACTTCCTGCCGACGGCAGTAAGAGCAACTCTCAAGTGATCACATGATCACATGAGGTATGTTCAGAGCAGGAACAGCCAATCAGAGTCTAGGATTTAACCTCTACATGTATTGTTAATTCAGTGATGTGTTATTCTGCAAAAACTAATGTTTTCATTTTTAAAAAGTTCATTTTACTTGAGTAAAATCTTTAATTAGTAACAATTAACACAATTAAAAGAGTTTCCCCTCGGGGATCAATAAAGTGATTCTGATTCTGAACACGTGAAATTAACGACAACCTAATAATATAAGTAAGTAACAGTTTAATTCTTGTGACGATCAAAAGCAAACAACGTGTTAAAATGAAAGATCGGGAGGAACCAGGACTTTGGTCCAGAATCCGCGTCAGTGCTGCGTGTCCACGCTGCTGCACAAGTTGTCGTTAGTCGACTTACAGAAATAACAACTTAAAGTCTTCACCTCTAAAATGTCTTTCATTGTCCTGAGAAATATTCAGCGAGCTGCTCCTAGCGAGCGTTAGCAGCGTCCACCGGTGCGACCGATACGTCACTCGCTACCGATCGGTCAGAACCAAACACAACAAAATGACCCCAAAACTGCGTCTGATTAACAAGTAACAAGTAGCTTAATGTGCAACTTGGCTCCTGTCAGTGTTAGATTATTATAGATATTAATGGAATATTATTACTGACGTTTTCATCCACTTTAATCTGCATCGATGCAAAATATTTTCTAAACTCATTTCAAATCTTGATCTGTAAAGTAAGCAGTAACTATCAGTCAGATAAATGTACAATATTTCACTCTGAAATGTAGTGAAGTAGAAGTATCACAGACGTAAACACTTAAGTACAAGAACTTCAAATTTAAGTACCAAAGAAAATAGTCTGTTTACACGTCAAGTGATTTTATCAACCTGCTTTGTGTTGATGTAAAATATTCAGAACGTTTCTTTCCCCACAGTGTCAAAGCTTTCTCAGCTTCCTCTACATGATTTATAAATACAGCTGTTGTCCAGACTGGACGCTGAAAATCTCTTCAGCTTGTTTTAACCACAGACCCCCCCCCCCGGAGGTTAATCCGGCCCTGATGTTACCTAAAATAAAACATGATCAGGGTATTCACCGATCATGTAATAAAATAACACCTCGGGGTCTTCTGAGTGTATTCAAGCTCTTTTTACATATTGTAAAGCAGTTTATGATGCCTACTGTTGTTTATTACCGTATGTCATTAAGCACTGTTAATAAAGTTTTACATTTTGAATCGTCTGTTTGTCTGCAGGCTCTCCAGTGTCTGCTGGCCGTCCACAGGTTTAAACTGGGAGCTGATTCTGTCACATTCAATCAGGAGTACGTCGACCCCGACCGACAGGAAGCTCTGGAGGAGGCCCCGCCCACTGACGAGTAGAGGGGCGGGGCTTAAACACAGACGACACGGGTGCTCTTCATTATGCTAATTCACGTCCTCGCGTCCTCCCTCCTCCCGGGACCCGGTTCTCGTTCCTGATGCAAGTCAATAACACAGATCCGTACACGAGTTACAGATTTAAAAGGATTCAAATCAACGGCAGTAATAACATCACTGCTAATCCGCTGTGTTGAACAAGTTATAGATCTAAATGAATACAGGCCTCTGCTACATGCGAGACCCTTACAGCCTGTAAGCTTTCATATCTAAGAAAGACACTGTAAGGTTGTGAAATGGTTCTTAAATAATGGGCTAGTGGACATTCGTACCAGTCGGTGATACCGCTGCGCAGCACGTCATAAGTAACTGACGTCGCTTCAGACTGACGCTATGGAGGATTTCTCATTTGGCAGCTTCGGCTCCTCCGTCGCCGCCTCTTCGTCATGTCTCTCTCTCACATCCTCGCTGAGACGCGAGGAAGAGACATGAGTGACTGAAGCGAGGAGACACGTTAGCATAATGAAAAGCAAACATGGTGTCAGTTTGTGTTGTTTATATTCAGTCATCATGCGTCCATGGACTCGTCCTCGACTACAGCAACATGTGACACACAATAAAAACACTGTAGTTTGATGATGATGCTTCACCAGGGGGCGTGTTCTCTCTGGCAGCAGCCAATCACAGTAAAAAGAAGTCAAAAATAAGTGTACACTGTTTAAAGGTTTATTTTTAAATCACATAGACACTGTCGAGCGCTGACATGTTGACAACAACCCCGCCCCTGGGATCCGGGTGTGGGTTGCCAGGTTGCATTAACAGATAGGTTGAAATTGTATGTAGTGTGTGCATTGTGGGTTTAGATGTGTTTCATAGGCGATCTGGCAATTTGGGTGACGTCAGACAAACATCCAAAACTTGGATCAGTGTTTTCATAATAAAGTTCGAGGGCCATGCAAATTACGGGAGTTTCCCGGGAGAAACGACAAACGGGAGTTTCCCGGGAGAAACGACAAACGGGAGGGCGCCGGGAGAAACGACAAACGGGAGTTTCCCGGGAGAAACGACAAACGGGAGTTTCCCGGGAGAAACGACAAACGGGAGTTTCCCGGGAGAAACGACAAACGGGAGTTTCCCGGGAGAAACGACAAACGGGAGTTTCCCGGGAGAAACGACAAACGGGAGGGCGCCGGGAGATGGCCTTGAAATACGGGAGACACTCAGTGAATCTGGATTAGATTCTAGATGTGTATTAAATTTAGTGTCATTTGGAGAATCACATGTTAAGTTAGGTTTTCCAAAAGTTAAAAAGTGTGCACACTAGGGGCGCAACGATACACAAAATTCACGGTTCGGTTTGTTTTCGGTACAGCAGGGAAACAAAAAAACATTATTTTTGTAATTTATTTTGACCGCGGCTCATTGGCCATAATTCTTACTGTAACAGTTATGGCACTCAAATACTGTAATAAGAAAAATAAATAACACAAATGTCAGTAAGACTTGCTGATAATTCCTGAACAGCTGCAGCTTGCGCTGGTTTATACACAGCAGCACAACGACTCAAATGCACACATGAAGACACACTGTAGCAGAGCTCAAGCACTTTGACCACGTGCTTAAATCCTGACTTCTCTACGATGAGTACGGTCGCACATCTGCAGCGATAAACTCTCCTGTAGCATCAGTTATTGATTTGGTCCGAACCTGCGGCGACGGCTGCCTGAACGCTGAGGGGAGGAGGACTCGCCTTCCAGTCCGTTTGTCTCGTTCCGCTAATCGACACATTCGGCTGATGCCGTCGTAAATGACTTTGAAGTGTTTCACAGACAAACCCGAATTCTGTTGAACAGTGTCGGCATACAGTTTGACTCTCAAACGCCCGTCGTAACTAACCGGGAAACCGCGACGCTCCCATACAGAGGATCTAAATGTCAGGGAGGATCCTCCAACTGGTCTCTCATTTGTGTTTACCGTTCGGAGGCAGCGCCACTACAGGAGCGTGACTAACCGGGCTACGCCGACTAGCATGCTACAGCTGATAGACAGCAACTGGTGCGCTGCCAAAATGTTCCGGGTAAAACTAGCGCTCTACAATTTCTGTTCCGTGTGTGCATGTAGTCGACATAAATAGATATTTATATATTTTAACAGTAATAGTTTGGTTCACAGGGCGCACCAAACGTCCTGTACCGAGCGGTTCGGGACGAACACACGTACCGTTTACACCCCTAGTGCAATCAAAGATCAAATTCATGACACAAACAGATGTTAACAGCTATTGTTGTAAACTTTGTCACTGTTCAGTTTAGTTACCTGATATTATAAACTGGATTCTGATTGGCCGGAGCAGCTTCATCATCACTCTGTATCACAGCTGGAATAGATGCAGCTCCTCCTGCTGGTCGGAGGACTAAACTAACCTTTATTTACAGTTTGACAAATGACAAAATGTTTACTTTTAAAGAAATAACTGTTGAGTTATCAAACATAATACACACTGTGAGTTAAATGGTGCTGCAGCTGTTTTTTATCTGAAGTAGTTTTAGTTTGTGGTGTTTCATGTGTATCTGTGGTTTGTCTGATAATAAAGTCAATCTGGTCAGTTTGGTTTTTATTAAACATCACACATTGTATGTAAGTATGTACACACATGTACAACAGAACAGAAAGTATCCCTGATGCGTGTTCATCTACGCACGGTGGATAGCTAACAAACAGTATTCAGACAAAGTCGAACACGGGAGTAGAGTTAAGGCGTTTCACTGAGTTCTCTTTTCTTTTTCTTTGTAAAACTGGAGTAAATACTAAGTTACAATGCTTTGGTTACAGACTGCTGTCAAAATACAGCACAAATTACTTCTCATTGCTTACAAATAGCCTCCATGCACATGCTGTGACAAGAAGCTACATTTAGCTTAGCTTAGCATGTTCAACCTTAGTAAATTAAATTATCACAAAGTATTTAATTTTTAATCCAAACGTATGAATTCCAAATTATTTATATGCACATTTGCACAGAACATAGAAAAAATAACAAAACTAACAAGCAAAGGCTCCACGGCAGAAACTCGAAGGAAAACGGAGCGGAGCGTTGTGTCTGACCCGTGGATGTTTAAAGAGAGCTGGATTCAGCGTCGGAGGCGGGGCCCCGTTCATTCCTATGAAAGCTGCTCAGTGGAGCATGAAGCCAAAAAAGTTCAACTTCCGGATGTAAAATTACCCGGATTACGCATCGTGTAGCCCCACGGCGGCCCATAGAGCGAGCGCACCAGAGACTCCGCTGCTAAGCCGGCTAACTTCCGGTTTAGCCCTCCGCTAACTTGAATGGGGATACAATGATTTAATCGTGCGGCTCTTCTAGACTTTCCAAATGTTATCGGACTGAATGGATCAAACTCTGACAGTGAATTAAGACAGTGGAGATGGTTGTGGATTACAGGAAGAACCCAGCTCCACCCGCCCCCATCACTCTTCTGTCGACACCGTGGAGTCCTTCAGTTCCTGGGCACCATCATTACCCAGGACCTCGAGTGGGAGGAAGCCCAGCAGAGGACGTACGTCCTGCGGCAGCTGAAGAAGTTCAACCTGCCAAAGACAATGATGGTGCACTTCTACACCGCCATCATCGAGTCCATCCTCGCCTCCTCCATCACCGTCTGGTACTCTGCTGCCACCGCCAAGGACGAGGGCAGACTGCAGCGTATCATTCGCTCCGCAGAGAAGATTGGCTGCAATCTACCTTCCTTCCAAGACCTGTAGGCCTCCAGGACCTGTACGCCTCCAGGACCTGTACGCCTCCAGGACCTGTAGGTCTCCAGGACCTGTAGGCCTCCAGGACCTGTACGCCTCCAGGACCTGTAGGTCTCCAGGACGTGTACGCCTCCAGGACCTGTAGGCCTCCAGGACGTGTACGCCTCCAGGACCTGTAGACCTCCAGGACGTGTACGCCTCCAGGACGTGTACGCCTCCAGGACCTGTAGACCTCCAGGACGTGTACGCCTCCAGGACGTGTACGCCTCCAGGACCTGTAGGCCTCCAGGACCTGTACGCCTCCAGGACCTGTAGACCTCCAGGACGTGTACGCCTCCAGGACCTGTACGCCTCCAGGACCTGTAGGTCTCCAGGACGTGTACGCCTCCAGGACCTGTAGACCTCCAGGACGTGTACGCCTCCAGGACGTGTAGGCCTCCAGGACCTGTAGGCCTACAGGACCTGTAGGACCTGCTATATATATATATATATATATCATACATATTTTTATTTTCTTATATTTTTATGTTCTTTAATATCTTATTGTCAGTTTTATGTTTTATATTTATGATTCTTGACCTGCAGTACTTACTTCATCTTTCTTTATATTTCCACTGTGTTTATTGTTTTGCACCAAAATACCAAAGCAAATTCCTCGTACGTGTAAAGCTGATTGTGATTGTGATACTAACCTTTTACAACAAACTGCCACGAGATGGTGCCAAAGAATATGAATTTGAAGGTCACAGAATGTGTGCTGAGTTTAATAAATCTACATAAACAACAAACTGAACACTTAAAATACAGTTCAAATCTGTATTTCCCCACAAGAGAAATCAATAAGAACAGATGTGATGACTTTAACGGCTTCCTGTTGACCTCCACTATACAGGCCAGTTTCATTATTTCCAGCCAGTACTGCGGAAATCATTCAGTTGATTAATCGATTAGTTGATTGACAGAAAATTAATAGGCAACAATTTTGATAATTTATTGTTTAAGTCATTAATATAAGTGAATAGTTTTCTATGTTTGTAAACTCAACACAAAACAAGACAACTGAATATTTTTACAATCAATCAACAATCAATCGATTATTAAAGAACATAATTGAAACAGGTCTCTGCTCATCTTCCAGCAGCTGAATCAGGAGCTTCTCAGAAAACGTTGGACACGACTGTGTCTTCGTGCTTCATACGAGCATGCTCTGTGGGTTTTTAAATAAACCTGATAAAACTTTGCAACAAATCTAAACTAAAACAAAGAAGGTCTTGAAACTAGATTTGACTTTTGATTCCTGTTTAAAGTCAATTCAGTTTAACTTCATAAACCAACCAATCAGTTCAGGACTGACGCCAGCTTCCTGTCGACAAGTGTCACATTTAAACATCTGTCACCTTAATGTTTAAATACAAGACAGAGAAAATAAGACAAAGACAGGAGCATCTTTAATTAAGACAGCAGGTTTTCTCAGGTCTCCCCCTTCATTGCCATTTTCCCTCTGCCCACCACCCGACTGCCCCGCCCAGCTGCATATATTCATATACCGGCCCAGTTCATTCATTCGCAAGAACATTGAAGTTCCCAAGTTGCTTTGTTGCGTCGTGTCGTTGTTCTCGAGCCTCGCATACCTGGAACCTGTCCCTGTAGCCAGCAAGGTCAATCGTGACTCTTTCTATTATGATTTTTGATCCATGGAGGTTTTATGTTTGTAAAACTTTCCTCATGACATGATCACAATCCAAAGTCTATGGGCCGAGCGGGAACTCGATGCTGTCTGGAGGAGCCAGGGGTCAAACCACTCTGCCTCCTGAGCCATGCCGCCCCATAAAATGTCTAACATATATCCATTAATGTTGCTGAATTAAGTCAGGACAACGCCAAGAATTGGTAGCGAAGGTTATGCTGTTAAAAATAAATAAAGTAATTGTAAAAACTCCGCACAGTTTAATTTACTTACAGTATAACAGGTACAGGTACGCACTGAGTTTGCAGCTCACGCTGAGAAGTTAACTGAACGGCCGCTTGACAGTGTGTGTGTGTGTGTGTGTGTGTGTGTGTGTGTGTGTGTGTGTGTCATTGAAATGTCATTAAATGCACATTTACAATGGCCTCTTTTTGCATAGTATGTGTGTTTGTATGATTATAGGAAATTGTTATAAATTACACAGCAATAATAATTATTATATAATATACCTATATTATTGTTGTTGTTGTTGTTATTATTAGTGTTACTATTTCATATAAAAGCAGCAAGGCAATGAGACAGTGTATGGGTTATTTTTGAACCCAGCAGTTTTTTGAGTGTAAGCCTATGCACTTTGGGTTTTGGTCAATAAATCTCTGAACTGCATCAGTCTGCCTGGTTTTCAGATTCAGTCTGTTTGAGTTTAAATTACAGATTTTGTTTAAAATGATTCGACACAATGTGACACTCGAGTTTAGTTTCTACTCTGTTCTTGAGAGTTGATCCGACCGGTCTGATCACTCTTCAGCTCAGCTTTAACACCTTGTTTTCACCACTTCTCTGCAGGTTGAGTCACAGCTGGATTCATAACAGAATGAATGAACAGACGAGGGAATGATTAATCTCTGTGGCATTTCTGGATTAATTGTAGTTTTGTCTGTGAGTCAGGCTGAATCCAACTTCATGAGTTCAAACCTTAAAGCTGCAGGTTGAATCTGAGTCACTCTGTTTACAGTCTGAATGTGTCTGAAGGGAAAGTGAAAGTCATTCGTTGACCTCGTTTGACTCTTTAGTCATCAGAGTTTATCCAGATATGTCTCTTTCTTATGGTGGAGTCATGAACTCTGACCTTAACTGAGGCGAGTGAGGCCTGCAGTTCTTTGGATGTTGTTGTGGGGTCTCTGAAAGGCTGAAGAAGAACAAAATGAAGACTTTGGAGCGGCCTAGTCAAAGTCCTGACCTGAATCCTGCCCACAGCATCTCATTGCAAGCTATCGCATACGCTTGATTGCAGTTGTTGCTGCTAAGGGTGGAGCAACCAGTTATTAGGTTTAGGGGGCGATCACTTTTTCACACAGGGCCATGTAGGTTTGGATTTAGTTTTCCCTTAATAATAACAACCTTCATTTAAAAACTGCGTTTTGTGTTTACTTTTATCTTTGACTAATATTTAAATTTGTTTGACAAACATGCAAAATTCACATGTGGAGATTTTCATTCACAGGGCAACCCTTTGGTCATACTATCCGTCGTTAATCATTTCCACAACTTCAAAAGCCTCACCGGAGCCGCCGGAGCCGGTCACATGACCGGGGGCGTAGGGCCGCCCCATCTCCGTGTCCCGCGGAGGCATCAAAAAGTAATAAACGTTTGGATGATACGACGATTTAATTTAGTCTAATTTTAGCAGTTATGGGCTAAAAACAAACAGCGGAGGTTAGTGACAGGATGGACAGGACCTGAAACGTGACGCGGCGTTAGCACCAACAGGAGGAAAGAATACCTGTAGATACCTGAGCCGAGACGGCTGAGAACGCACTCATTTCTCTTCATGGATCAAACCTCTGGAGACGTTTTCCTCGGGGCACAAAGAGGCAGTTAGGAACAATCCCCCCCCCCGACATTTTTACTGCACCCCCAGGCCAGACACGCTGAGTCAAGACAAACTGACCTGAACACGCAAATATCTGCATTTGAAGAAGTTTAATCTCATTTACATGAAAAACGTATATATATAAAGTATAAATGAGCTCATTTTGTTTTATTGTCACTCAGTTGCTTTGAGCTCTGTTTAGTTTGAGTCATGAAATATTAATAATGATTCAATGTGAATTTATTGATCCTGAATGTTTCTGATGTGAAGCTGCAGACAATTCAACAAAAACAGAACCGAGATCATCAGTGAGTCACTGCAGAGCTGAGTGTGTTACTGTGTGTGTGTGTGTGTGTGTGTTACTGTGTGTGTGTGTGTTACTGTGTGTGTGTGTGTTACTGAGTGTGTTACTGTGTGTGTGTTACTGTGTGTGTGTGTGTGTGTGTGTGTTACTGTGTGTGTGTGTGTGTGTGTGTGTGTTACTGAGTGTGTTACTGAGTGTGTGTTACTGTGTGTGTGTTACTGTGTGTGTGTTACTGTGTGTGTGTTACTGTGTGTGTTACTGTGTGTGTGTTACTGAGTGTGTTACTGTGTGTGTGTGTGTTACTGAGTGTGTTACTGTGTGTGTTACTGAGTGTGTTACTGTGTGTGTTACTGTGTGTGTTACTGAGTGTGTTACTGTGTGTGTTACTGAGTGTGTTACTGTGTGTGTGTGTGTGTGTTACTGTGTGTGTTACTGTGTGTGTGTTACTGTGTGTGTTACTGTGTGTGTTACTGTGTGTGTTACTGTGTGTGTGTGTGTTACTGTGTGTGTTACTGTGTGTGTTACTGTGTGTGTGTTACTGTGTGTGTGTTACTGAGTGTGTTACTGTGTGTGTGTTACTGTGTGTGTGTGTGTGTTACTGTGTGTGTGTGTGTGTTACTATGTGTTACTATGTGTGTGTGTGTGTGTTGTGTGTGTGTGTTACTGTGTGTGTGTGTGTGTTACTGAGTGTGTTACTGTGTGTGTGTGTGTGTGTGTTACTGTGTGTGTGTGTGTGTTACTGTGTGTTACTGTGTGTGTGTGTGTGTGTTACTGTGTGTGTGTGTGTGTGTGTTACTGTGTGTGTGTGTGTGTTACTGTGTGTGTTACTGAGTGTGTTACTGTGTGTGTGTGTGTGTGTTACTGTGTGTTACTGTGTGTGTTACTGTGTGTGTTACTGAGTGTGTTACTGAGTGTGTTACTGTGTGTGTGTGTGTGTGTTACTGTGTGTGTGTGTTACTGTGTGTGTTACTGTGTGTGTGTTACTGTGTGTGTGTGTTACTGTGTGTGTGTGTGTGTGTGTTACTGTGTGTGTGTTACTGTGTGTGTTACTGTGTGTTACTGTGTGTGTGTTACTGTGTGTGTGTTACTGTGTGTGTTACTGTGTGTGTTACTGTGTGTGTGTGTGTTACTGAGTGTGTGTTACTGTGTGTGTGTTACTGTGTGTGTGTGTGTGTGTTACTGAGTGTGTTACTGAGTGTGTTACTGTGTGTGTTACTGAGTGTGTTACTGTGTGTGTGTTACTGTGTGTGTGTGTGTTACTGAGTGTGTGTGTGTTACTGAGTGTGTTACTGAGTGTGTTACTGTGTGTGTGTGTGTGTGTGTGTTACTGTGTGTGTGTTACTGAGTGTGTTACTGTGTGTGTGTTACTGTGTGTGTGTGTGTTACTGAGTGTGTTACTGTGTGTGTGTTACTGTGTGTGTGTGTGTTACTGAGTGTGTGTGTGTTACTGTGTGTGTTACTGAGTGTGTGTGTGTGTGTGTGTGTTACTGTGTGTGTGTACTGTGTGTGTGTTACTGTGTGTGTGTGTTACTGTGTGTGTGTGTGTTACTGTGTGTGTTACTGTGTGTGTTACTGTGTGTGTGTTACTGTGTGTGTGTTACTGTGTGTGTGTGTTACTGTGTGTGTTACTGTGTGTGTTACTGTGTGTGTGTGTGTTACTGAGTGTGTGTGTGTTACTGAGTGTGTTACTGTGTGTGTTACTGTGTGTGTGTGTTACTGAGTGTGTTACTGTGTGTGTGTTACTGTGTGTGTGTGTGTTACTGTGTGTGTTACTGTGTGTTACTGTGTGTGTTACTGTGTGTGTTACTGTGTGTGTGTGTTACTAGTGTGTGTGTGTGTTACTGTGTGTGTGTTACTGTGTGTGTGTGTGTTACTGTGTGTGTGTGTTACTGAGTGTGTTACTGTGTGTGTGTTACTGTGTGTGTGTGTTACTGAGTGTGTGTGTGTTACTGAGTGTGTTACTGTGTGTGTGTTACTGTGTGTGTGTTACTGTGTGTGTGTGTGTTACTGAGTGTGTGTGTGTTACTGAGTGTGTTACTGTGTGTGTGTTACTGTGTGTGTGTGTGTGTGTGTTACTGAGTGTGTTACTGTGTGTGTGTTACTGTGTGTGTGTTACTGTGTGTGTGTTACTGAGTGTGTGTGTTACTGTGTGTGTGTGTGTTACTGTGTGTGTTACTGAGTGTGTTACTGTGTGTGTGTTACTGTGTGTGTGTTACTGTGTGTGTGTCACTGAGTGTGTGTTAAAGTAGAGTAAAGTTCAAACTGTCAGTTTTCTTGATGCTTTAATCTTATTAAAATGAACAGTGAGACAACAAACAAAAATATAATCACAACAATAGAATTACAGTAAAATATAATTTATAAAAATATAAATATATGAAATATAGTATCAAAATATCAAAAATGTTCTTAATAAATAGATAAATAGGTCAATAAATAAATAAATATTAAGGTCAATCAGCATGATGAATGGCCATCACTGGGCGTGGCCTCGGGTAACGCTGGGCGTGGTCTCGGTCAATACTGGGCGTGGTCTCGGGTAATACTGGGCGTGATCTCGGGTAACACTGGGCGTGGTCTCGGTCAATACTGGGCGTGGTCTCAGGCATCACTGGGCGTGGTCTCGGCATTTGTGGCCGTCTCTCCAGGTGAAACAAGTGCAGTGTTTCTGCAGGCCGGTCGCCAGAACCCTGAGCAGATCTCTCCTTAGAGCCATCCAACCACAGGCAGCGCTGTCCTGAGTGACACACAGAGAGACCCGCCCCCTCAGCTTTGATTGGTCCACACAGAGATCTGATACCTCAACCTAAACGACTGACAGACCTAATTCAGGGCATAAACATCCCATCTTCTTGGTTTTCTCTCTGCACAGATATATTTTATTAGAATAATATAATATATTAGACTGTTACTGAATTTTAGTCCCAATTTGTTTTCTGCTGACGTGAGACTTTAAAATCATCTGGAAACAACTTTGTAGAAAAACATTCGTAAAGTCAGTTTAGTGTTTGTGAGTTTACCTGCTGCTGCAGAACTGCTGTCACATTACTGAAGTATGAAGATAAAACACCTGAACCACTGACACTGGACAACTGGAGAGAGAGACAGGTCAGGCAGAGAGGAAGAGGAAAGAAAAACAGATAAATAATCAAATGGAGCCCAGGATGTCTGACAGACAGGTGTACAGACAGACAGGTGAGACAGACAGGTGTACAGACAAACAGATGTACAGACAGACAGGTGTACAGACAGACAGATGTACAGACAGACAGGTGAGACAGACAGGTGTACAGACAGACAGGTGAGACAGACAGGTGTACAGACAGACAGGTGTACAGACAGACAGATGTACAGACAGACAGGTGAGACAGACAGGTGAGACAGACAGGTGTACAGACAGACAGATGTACAGACAGACAGGTGTACAGACAGACAGTTGTACAGACAGACAGGTGTACAGACAGACAGGTGTACAGACAGACAGGTGAGACAGACAGATGTACAGACAGACAGATGTACAGACAGACAGGTGTACAGACAGACAGTTGTACAGACAGACAGATGTACAGACAGACAGACAGGTGTACGAACAGGTGTACAGACAGGTGAGACAGACAGGTGTACAGACAAACAGATGTACAGACAGACAGGTGTACAGACAGACAGTTGTACAGACAGACAGACAGATGTACAGACAGACAGGTGTACAGACAGACAGTTGTACAGACAGGTGAGAAAGACAGGTGTACAGACAGACAGGTGAGACAGACAGATGTACAGACAGACAGGTGAGACAGACAGGTGTACAGACAGACAGGTCTACAGACAGACAGGTGAGAAAGACAGGTGTACAGACAGACAGGTGAGACAGACAGGTGTACAGACAGACAGGTCTACAGACAGACAGATGTACAGACAGACAGGTGAGACAGACAGGTGAGACAGACAGATGTACAGACAGACAGTTGTACAGACAGACAGGTGAGACAGACAGGTGTACAGACAGACAGATGTACAGACAGACAGGTGTACAGACAGACAGGTGAGACAGACAGGTGTACGAACAGGTGTACAGACAGATGTACAGACAGACAGGTGTACAGACAGACAGTTGTACAGACAGACAGATGTACAGACAGACAGGTGAGACAGACAGGTGTACAGACAGACAGGTGAGACAGACAGGTGTACAGACAGACAGATGTACAGACAGACAGTTGTACAGACAGACAGGTGAGACAGACAGGTGAGACAGACAGGTGTACAGACAGACAGACAGGTGTACAGACAGACAGTTGTACAGACAGACAGGTGTACAGACAGACAGGTGAGACAGACAGATGTACAGACAGACAGGTGTACAGACAGACAGGTGTACAGACAGGTGTACAGACAGACAGGTGAGACAGACAGTTGTACAGACAGACAGATGTACAGACAGACAGGTGTACAGACAGACAGTTGTACAGACAGGTGTACAGACAGACAGGTGAGACAGACAGATGTACAGACAGACAGATGTACAGACAGACAGTTGTACAGACAGACAGATGTACAGACAGACAGGTGTACAGACAGGTGTACAGACAGACAGGTGAGAAAGACAGATGTACAGACAGACAGGTGTACAGACAGACAGGTGAGACAGACAGATGTACAGACAGACAGATGTACAGACAGACAGGTGTACAGACAGACAGGTGTACAGACAGGTGTACAGACAGACAGGTGAGACAGACAGTTGTACAGACAGACAGTTGTACAGACAGACAGGTACTCACACAGCTTCCCTCCTCCAGCAGTCGGAACTGCAGGTTTTGGAAGTCTTCGAGTTTCGCATTGTCCCAGGTGACTCCTCCCTCTCCGACAGGCAACTCATGATCCCCGAAAATCTGCCCCGCTTCCCGCAGAGACTCATACACCACCCATAATGCTTGGCGGCACTGCAGGGAACCAATCATAGGTTAGTGTTTTCAACCAGGTTCAGAGTTTAAAGGTTTTTAAACAAACTGAACATAAAAGCAGCTCTGTGATTGGCTCAGATGAGGTCAGAGGATTACCTGAGGGTGATTGGTTGTCTTAGCAGGGAAGGCGGAGTCTGGGAAGGAGATGTTGGTATTGAGCACCCGGCAGTGGACAGGAAACTCCTCCCCCTACAGGACAGACAGGAAGCAGTCCAAATTTTATCAACAACTGACCTGCTAACAGCAGCTAATGCTAAGCTATACATAGAAAGATACTGACTGGCTAACATCAGCTAATGCTAAGCTACAACTAGAAAGATACTGGCTGGCTAACATCAGCTAATGCTAAGCTATACATAGACATTTTCTGAAGAAAGTGAACCTGTGCTCACTGTTGAAAATTTGAAATTGAAACAGCTAAAATACTGAAAAAAGTGTTAGTTAAAATGGAAGTGCCGATAGAAGTTGACGATTCAGCTGAAGAGTAAGCTGTGAAAGCAGTTGAAGTGAACTGTGTATAAAGTGTCAGTCGAAGTGTAATCACTGAAAGCAGATTAACTCAGTTAAATAATAAAAGATAAAAGCAGTGAAACTGAAAGTTCAAGAGTAAGATATGAATGACGTTGAAATTTAAGGCACTGTAAGCAGCTGAGGTGTCATTTACAGAATAAAGATAAGTGCAAGTGTTACTTGACGTGTACGGGTTAGCGTCGGTAAGTGGTAAAAGTAGTTGAAATTTCAGTTGAAGTGGAAGCACTCAAGAGTGTGCGCACTGTAAGCAGCTGAAGAGAGCACTGACCGTAGTGAAAGTGTCAGCTGACACGTAAGAGCATTGTGTTTAAAGGTCAAAGTCTCGTACCAGGTCTCTGAGCAGGTGGTGGGTCGACATGGCCAGGTCTCCCTGCAGCTGACACTTCGGCATGGCAGCCACCATCAGCTGGAGGCTGCAGACCTGCAGGAGGACGAGGAGGACTGAAGAGAGTGTCATGGTTCTGGTTCTGATGGATTTTGTTTCGGGTGATCTTCAGCAGGTCCTGGTCTTTCAGGTGGTTCTTCAGGTTGTTCTGTTACTTCAGGTCCTGAGGTTCTAATACAGACCTCAATTTTAGTTTAAGTTCTACAGAAAGACAAAGATGTTCTGAGTTGTAAAAACCTTCACCTGAAGCGGGTCCTAGTTCTGGTTCTTCAGGTGATCTTGGTCCTGGTTCTGGTTCTGGTCCTGGTCCCGTTCCTCGTCTGGTCTGAGCTGGACTGAGATGTGCTGTGTGAGCCTGATGCCTCAGGTGAGATATAACCTGAACCAGAGAGCGGAACCAATCAGAGGCCATCTACCTGTGTGAGTCATTAAACCACAGCGATTCTGATCCAAACCACAGCAGAGACTTGGACCAGGAGACGTCTCCTCCGCCAGGTGAGTCACTGCAGGTTCATTCAGGTACACAATCCTTTCAATGTGGAATTAATGTAGATTTATTTTGATTGACACAAAGTTTAACTGGAAAGTGGGAAGAAACGTTCAAACCCTTAAAAACACTTTCAGCAGCTTTATGAAAACAAACAAAACGGATTTTATTTTAAGGTTTTGAATCCTGAACTTCGTCCTAAATCACAGCTGGAGAAACAACTGAGGACGTTACGACGTCGACCCGTCTGACGAACCACTCCAAGAAAAATATGAGACATTTTGTTTGTTGGGTAAACTGAAGTCTCAGACATCCTTTATTTTGATGACGTCAGGTAGTTTCAGACTGAGTGTGACGGCCGCTGCTTTCTGTCTCCAGGGCTGCAGACCTGTTGGGAGGTTAATCAGCGGCATGGGGCCCACCTGGGCCAGGTGTGCCCCATGCACCAGGCCTGCAGCCAGTCCTAAGAGCTCCTCTCCCCATTAGTTTCCTTTTCTTTGTTCTTACAGCAGTGCTCTCTCTACACCACTGACTTCCCACGGATTTGCTTTGATTATTTTGCTGCTATACATATATTATTTCTAATGTTTTAATTGGACACGACGTATTATTATTATCATTAGTGCTGGTAATAATATATATCATAAAACTGCATGCACACATCACCACTATATTGTGCCGATATAATACAAAGGTGTGTGTGTGTGTGTATAAACATATACATACATATACATATATGGCCGTCTCTGTATATATATATATATATACATATATATATATATATATATGTATATATATACACACACACTATATGTACTGTCTTTAACGCCGTGTCCCACATCACGGACGATAAAGTGTTAAATATTAATGACATTTTTAAATTCAGGTTTTCAAACATTCAAACTAAAGAAATAAGTAACAAACATCAAAGGCAACGCAATAAAAACACAAAGTACAGTTTCTCCTAAATACAGTGATGAAACAAGTGTTTCTATTGGCCGGCTGTGGATCTCCGCTCAGTCGCAGATGACCTCCGACCTTCGCGTGTCGCAGCACATCACAGTGTGACGGCAGCCAGCGAGAACTGCAGCGCAGACGGATGACGACGGCTCGCAGAAAGTGTGTTGTAATAACACGCAGCGCGTCAGAGCAGAGGGGGAAACATTCAGCTCGAGTCAAAGTTAAGTTTCATTTCAGCGTCGACTAACAGCAGAGAACAAAGTGGTGCTTTACATGAACATTAACATCAGATTCAAACACAAATGAAATGCAAAGTTTCAACCATCATGAAAACGAGTGAAAGTGAAAAGCTGCTTGTGAGTCAACAGATCTGTGATTCCCGAACAGCTCGACAGCAGGACTCGACTTCATGCGCGCTTCACATTTCTGACTGAAAGGAAACTCCGTCACCGCTTCTATTAGCTGACAGATATTTCCACCTCTGACCGCCGAGGAGGCTCGACGCGTGGAAATCATGTTACGTTATTACGGTAAGTGTGAGCTGTCGACATCCATCTGTATATTCAACACGATCTTTATTTATTTACCATTTTGTTACGTGTGAAAACTTAAATATGGAAATGAAGTTAAAGAAACTGTGAACGTTGCGTTCAGAAAGTCCTTTAAGGTCAGAAGACGTTCTGCTGCTGAGTCGACAGAAAGAAGCAGGAAGAGTCTGGTGGACGAAGTACGCGCATCCTCTGCTGCAGTAAAAGTACTAACACACACTCTGCTGCAGTAAAAGTACTAACACACACTCTGCTGCAGTAAAAGTACTAACACACACTCTGTGAAACTCTCTGCTGCAGTGAAAGTACTAACACACACTCTGCTGCAGTAAAAGCACTAACACACACTCTGCTGCAGTAAAAGTACTAACACACACTCTGTGAAACCCTCTGCTGCAGTAAAAGTACTAACACACACTCTGTGAAACCCTCTGCTGCAGTAAAAGTACTAACACACACTCTGTGAAACTCTCTGCTGCAGTAAAAGTACTAACACACACTCTGTGAAACCCTCTGCTGCAGTAAAAGTACTAACACACACTCTGTGAAACCCTCTGCTGCAGTGAGAGTGTGAGCGTGTGATCAGGATCCTTAAAGCATTAAAGCAGTGCAGCGTCCCTGTGGCTGCTGTGCTGTTATATATTCTGTCATCAGGTTATTATTCCTCGTGCATTAATGGAAAGCAGGATGTTGCTGCTGCAGCTGGTGGAGCCGGAGCTCATGTTGAACCGGTTTGTATCGGACTGCAGCTGATGATGCTTTTCATTCTGGATCCATCTGCCGATTCTTTCGATCGATCGATCGATCGGTTTGGAAAACTCGTGAAAACGGTGAGAAACGCCGTCCGAGCGACGGTCCGAAGCTCGACGTCATTAACAAACATCACAGTTATTACAGTCGTTCAGAGGAAAAGCAGCAGATCTGCACGTCTGAGCAGCTGCAAAATGACTTCAACCATTGATTTTCTGTCAGTCGACTAATCGATCGATCAACTGATCGTTTCAGCTGAACTCGTACAAACAGTTGGGAGTTTCATTTATCACAAAACATTTTATGAACTCTTCGTGTGTTTCGTGTAAAACTCTTACTTGAGTAAATGGACTTACTTTCCAACATCGATCTCTTTCACCATCTGACCCCTGAAGTCCTGGATGTATTAATAATCAATTCAGATGTTAAAGATCTGATCGAAGAAATCCGAAACTCAAACCACAAACATGAAAACATATAAATACTTACACATATATATATATATATATATATATATATATTATATATATAATATCATTTTGAAATATTCACCACAGAAGGAGTTCATGTTTTCGTTTCTTAATAAATATTAAACGTCTTGATTATTTTTAACAGAAGTCTAAACTTGAACTGAAAACAGATGTTTTCGTGTCAGATGCAGATGTGACACCTAAAATATCATCATGCATAAATGACTGACAGAAATAAAAATGAACCAGAGATATGTTTCCAAATATTCCTGGAGTGACAAATGTCTGGATCTTACTGAGTAAACTGTTTGTTGAGCTACACAATCTTCTTCTCCTCGACACGTTTGTTTGAGAGGAAAACTATGATCTTCGTGGATTAAAACTTTCTTCTTCACGTCTGATAGAAAAAGTGTATTAATGCTGTGAATGAACCGTGAACAGATGAAATAAACTCACTGTGTGTCTGCTGGGCGTCCTGCAGGTTCTGGTCTTTGTTGATCCGGTTCTCCCTCTGGCTGGTGGTTGTTGTGGTTCTGATGAGCGTCTCTCTTATCTTGTGGTTTAAATAAAGCTTCATCTTGAATGGAAAGAAACTGAAACTCGGAAGTCTTCGTAGCATTATCAAAGAATAGATTTTAAGAAACTACGGAAATTCCCCCGCCCCCACAGCGCCACCACCACCACAGAGCACCACACTGCCTGTGTGCCATCTTACTATGACTGTTAACACAAAACAACACAAAAAATGACAATCAGACCACAAATACGACAAATAAACTGGACTATTTCAGGAATAAAACATGGCAAAAATATGTGGACAGCTGAACGTTGCAGCTACATGCATTTATATGACATTAGACCAAAAGTGTGTCCACATATTTTTGGCCGTACAGTGTTTAGTTTTAGCTGATTCAAAATCAGTTCTCCCTGAAAAGACACCAGCGTTTATCCATTTATTTAAAAACCTCGTACAGACTTTCCCCTTAATGTTAATGAATTATCGTTAATTAAAGGCCTAATTATTTGATGAGTTTAAGGTGTTATTAAGGTTTATATTTCCAGCTGCTAATTAATGACATTTTAATTTGATTCTTATTCAGATATTTCACAGGTTTGACAGATTTGGGACAAATGAATGGAAACATTTGTGACCTGGAATATATTAAGTTTTCTCAGGGATTCAGAGGTGATTAACTCCTTAAAACGCAGCACAGCTACTCTGTTTTTAATTAAGGTGCAAATGAAGAGGTTTTTAGGTGATAAATCCACCTTAAGATAGACAATAACATATAGCCCCCCTTATTTTTTACCAAAACTATCTAATTCCTCAATTATAATGCAAATTCAAGGGTTCACCCCAAATTTGGGGTTAATTATGAACGAATGAATTGATTCTAATATATTAATGGGGGATTTATTGATTATCTGCTCAGTTTAAGGGGGTTTTAACGGGTAAAAAGACTTAAAATGAACACAGAATGAAAGTCATAATTTTCACTTTGATTTATTTATTTGGTCAATTAAAGGTCTTTTTACCCTTAAACAACGTTTTTACCCAGAACACCCTTTAACCCCCCGCTTAATACGTGACAGTCCATTTATAGTTTGAGAGCTTTTCATCCCTTTAAACGCACTTAAACCATGAAGATGACCAGTTTTAAAATACTTACATTTATTATTGTCCATTAGTTTATTCTGTAAGCGTCCCTTTAACATATTTGAGCTAAATCATTATTAATCGTGAATTCATGAGATCAGAATGTAAAAAATGAACAGGAAGCTCACACTGGTGCCCAACCTGAGGCTCAGGCGCTTTACAAGGATTTCTTTTTCTAGTGAAATACTAAACAGTTTTATGGCTCTAGTGTATATATATATAAAATTATTAATATATAATATATATATATATATATATATATATATATATATATATATATATATATATATATATATAGTTTGAATAAAGGACTCTGTGATGAGGATTTACACGTTTTAAGGTTTAACAGAGGCAGGAAACTGTGGACTAACACATTATTAAGCGCTGCATCATGAACTTTTCCCCTTATTTCAAAATAAGGAGTCGACAACATTTTGGCCACAAAGTGTATTAGATTCCATTTTGCACATCTTTATGTTTTCTGTATGAATCAAAGTAAAACCCGTCTGTGTCATCACACATCAACTCGCTCAGGATGCGGTTTAACCCCTGAAATCTTCAGTTTGCATTTACAGAGAAGACTCTGCAGAATGGGAGAGAAAAGAAAGCCAGAGATGGACACGAGGCAGGAAGTTCAGCCGCAGTTTACATTTATGCAGAAAAGAGTAAAAGATACGAGTCTGACAACAGAAAGGAAACCATGTAACCCCCCTCAGAGGGTTTTCTACAACTTGAGGTTGGCTTTTTTCTGAATGACTTTCAGCTTCTGCTGAGAAATGTGGCGATGCAGACAGAAGGAAAGTCCTCCTCACTCACTCCTCATTCAGTTTCCACTTCACTTCAGCTTTAAGGAAAAATGATGAACGCAAACTGCCGCACATTCCTCACGTCTGCTTAATCAGCTGCTTCAGCACTTTTTCCACTGTTCAGACGAGAGCCACGTCATTCTATACTCATTATTCAATGTAATAAATAAATGCCACATTAAACACAAATGTTCTAATATGATAATGATAAATAAATATCTGCTGTTTGTCTCTCTTTTATCAGAGTCAGACACTTTATTGATCCTGAGAGGAAACTCTGTTCCAGCAGCTCGCTGTCAGTCACACAGAATATAACACTCTGTAATACAGGCCCGATACATTCAGTACCAGCTGGAGATCAGTATAAAACAAAATAAGTGAAGTACAAAGGGGATTAGAGTATGTACAAGTATGTACAGTATAATAATACAGTATAATAATACAGTGAAATTGAAGTGGTGCCACTGGTCTAGATGTTGGAAACTTTGGGGCACTTTTACCAATGTTTTCTTCATTTCCCTTAAATTTGTTTGTAAAAACCGAACAAGAGAAACATTTCCTTTACGTCCTGACCGATACGGACCACTCCTAATTATTTTTCTTACCTACACACATTTTTAAAATAAGAAAGAAATCTGACAAAATACTAAATTTGCTCGAAGACACAAGTTAAGATCAAATCTGTGCGTATGAACGTTTCCTGAATGAGTTTTTACACATATGTAAACATATGTTTTTTTATTTTTAACTATTGGTCCATATATGTAAATATATACAAACTTTTTTTAACTTTACACCAATATATGTAAACATATAATAAAGTTTTATTATAATTAGTATATGTAAACATATATAATAAAGTTTTATTATATATCAATATATATAAACATATATAATAAAGTTTTATTATAATCAGTATATATAAACATATATAATACATTTTATTATAATCAGTATATGTAAACATATAATAAAGTTTTATTATATATCGGTATATGTAAACATATAATAAAGTTTTATTATAATCAGTATATGTAAACATATATAATAAAGTTTTATTATATATCAATATATAAACATATATAATAAAGTTTTATTATAATCGGTATATGTAAACATATAATAAAGTTTTATTATAATCAGTATATGTAAACATATATAATAAAGTTTTATTATATATCAATATATGTAAACATATATAATAAAGTTTTATTATAATCGGTATATGTAAACATATAATAAAGTTTTATTATAATCAGTATATATAAACATATATAATAAAGTTTTATTATATATCAATATATATAAACATATATAATAAAGTTTTATTATAATCAGTATATGTAAACATATATAATAAAGTTTTATTATATATCAATATATATAAACATATATAATAAAGTTTTATTATATATCAGTATATATAAACATATATAATACATTTTATTATAATCAGTATATATAAACATATATAATAAAGTTTTATTATATATCAGTATATGTAAACATATATAATAAAGTTTTATTATATATCAGTATATGTAAACATATATAATAAATTTTTATTATAATCAGTATATGTAAACATATATAATAAAGTTTTATTATAATCAGTATATATAAACATATATAATAAAGTTTTATTATATATCAGTATATATAAACATATAATAAAGTTTTATTATATATCAGTATATGTAAACATATATAATAAAGTTTTATTATATATCGGTATATGTAAACATATATAATAAAGTTTTATTATAATCAGTATATTTAAACATATATAATAAAGTTTTATTATAATCAGTATATATAAACATATATAATAAAGTTTTATTATAATCAGTATATGTAAACATATAATAAAGTTTTAATAAACATATACAGTCTTTTAACAGCATATATGCTGATACACGCACATATGTCAGACTTTGTGTGGTTGTAATGGAGGAGACAGGTGTTTGCTGCTGTTGTAGTTTCTTAAAGCTCCACTAGATGCTACTAACGAGTCGACAGCCCCTTAAAGGGCCAGTGCAGAGTTTTTTAAGACTCTCTCACGAAACTAACAGTCTCACGTCCGTCTGTATGTTACAGAGTTATTATTGTCTGTGATCATTCCTCCTGTCACACTGACTCTTAATCTGAAGCTTCCTCTGCTCGTCCCACTTCAGAAAGTTCAGAGTGTCGTTCTCATCGTGAGCTGGATTCAATATGTGTCTGTATATGTAAATGTATAGAGTCTATTTTTAACATCCGTCCACATGTGTTAACATACATGATCTATTTTACGTTTATGTAAGTATATATATTTATATTTAATATGCATTGATATATGTAAACTTATATAGTGTGTAAAGAATTATTTAAACCCCCTCGAGGACCTCACGGAGACTCTGAGCACATGTTGAAGTACCCTGAACCTCTTTAAGGACCCCTAAAACACCCTCAAAGACTCCTGGAAAGTTTTCAAGGCCCCCTGGAAGCTCCTCCAGGACCTTGCGTCAGTGTGCTATGGTTGCACTCACCATGAGCTGGACGAGAGTCAGAGAGCTGTTGCTCACATGACCGTAGTGTCTGAGCCAATCACAGCAGAGCGCAGGAGTCAGGGTGCAGAGGACGAAGAGCAGGCCGGTCCAGCTGATCATGATGAAGATGGTGACGGTGATGATGGTGGTGGTGGTGGTGGTGATGGTGGCTGCAGACTGAGCTCTGCTGTGTGTGCACACACACACACCACACACACACACTCACACACTCACACACACACACCACACACACACACACCACACACACACACACACTCACACACTCACAGACACACACCACACACACACACACTCACACACTCACAGATTTTAATTGATTGTTTTCATCTGTTGAGTGTTTCTCTTTGATTAAATCAGCTGTGGGAGAAGTGAAGTTCTGAGTCTGTACTGCAGTAAAAGTACCAACATACAAATACTCTGTTACAGTCTTTCATTCTAAATGCAACTTCAGTAAAAGTACAGAAGTATTATCTGCAGAATGTACTTAAAGTACTCGTTATGTAAAACGTTAAAGGATTAATATGTGAGTTTTCCACTAGACCACTTCAGTACTGTTCCTGCTGTCAGAGGCTTCAGTCGGGAGACAGCGAAGGTTTCTTCTTCTCTGTCCAGCTGGTTTCCAGTCCGGTCCGTCAGGTTGCGCAGCCCTGGGGGTCATGCATCAGGCCCAGGGCAGCCCTGGGGGTCATGCATCAGGCCCAGGGCAGCCCTGGGGGCCTGTACTTGGTCAGGTGTCCAGTATTCCAGATAGGTTTCTTTACGTTGTGTTATCATTTGGTTTCCTCTGATTGGTGTTTGAAAAGCAATCAGATTCAGAGTCAGAATCAGAGTCAGAGTCAGAGTCAGAATCAGATTCAGTCAGAGTCAGAGTCAGAATCAGAGTCAGAGTCAGAGTCAGAGTCAGAGTCAGAATCAGATTCAGTCAGAGTCAGAATCAGAATCAGAATCAGAATCAGAGTCAGAATCAGAGTCAGAGTCAGAATCAGAGTCAGAGTCAGAATCAGAGTCAGAGTCAGAGTCAGAATCAGAATCAGATTCAGTCAGAGTCAGAGTCAGAATCAGAATCAGATTCAGAGTCAGAATCAGAGTCAGAATCAGATTCAGTCAAAGTCAGAGTCAGAATCAGAGTCAGAATCAGAATCAGATTCAGAGTCAGATTCAGAGTCAGAATCAGATTCAGAGTCAGAGTCAGAGTCAGATTCAGAGTCAGAATCAGAGTCAGAGTCAGAATCAGAGTCAGAATCAGATTCAGTCAGAGTCAGAGTCAGAATCAGATTCAGTCAGAGTCAGAGTCAGAATCAGAGTCAGAGTCAGAGTCAGAGTCAGAATCAGAGTCAGAGTCAGAGTCAGAATCAGAGTCAGAATCAGATTCAGTCAGAGTCAGAGTCAGAATCAGATTCAGTCAGAGTCAGAGTCAGAATCAGAGTCAGAGTCAGAGTCAGAATCAGAATCAGAGTCAGAGTCAGAGTCAGAATCAGAGTCAGAGTCAGAATCAGAGTCAGAGTCAGAATCAGAATCAGAATCAGATTCAGAGTCAGAATCAGAGTCAGATTCAGAGTCAGAATCAGAGTCAGAGTCAGAGTCAGAATCAGAATCAGATTCAGAGTCAGAATCAGAGTCAGAATCAGATTCAGTCAGAGTCAGAGTCAGAATCAGAGTCAGAATCAGAGTCAGAGTCAGATTCAGAGTCAGAATCAGATTCAGAGTCAGAGTCAGAATCAGATTCAGAGTCAGAATCAGAGTCAGAGTCAGAATCAGAGTCAGAGTCAGAATCAGAGTCAGAATCAGAGTCAGAGTCAGAATCAGAGTCAGAATCAGAGTCAGAGTCAGAGTCAGAATCAGAGTCAGAGTCAGAGTCAGAATCAGATTCAGTCAGAGTCAGAATCAGAATCAGAGTCAGAGTCAGAATCATAGTCAGAATCAGAGTCAGAATCATATTCAGTCAGAGTCAGAGTCAGAGTCAGAATCAGAATCAGAGTCAGAATCAGAGTCAGAGTCAGAGTCAGAATCAGAATCAGATTCAGAGTCAGAATCAGAGTCAGAGTCAGAATCAGAGTCAGAATCAGAGTCAGAGTCAGAGTCAGAATCAGAGTCAGAGTCAGAGTCAGAATCAGATTCAGTAAGAGTCAGAGTCAGAGTCAGAATCAGAATCAGAGTCAGAGTCAGAATCATAGTCAGAATCAGAGTCAGAATCAGATTCAGTCAGAGTCAGAGTCAGAATCAGAGTCAGAATCAGAATCAGATTCAGAGTCAGAATCAGAGTCAGAGTCAGAGTCAGAATCAGAGTCAGAGTCAGAGTCAGATTCAGAGTCAGAGTCAGAATCAGAATCAGATTCAGAGTCAGAGTCAGAATCAGAATCAGAATCAGAATCAGAGTCAGAGTCAGAATCAGAGTCAGAGTCAGAATCAGAATCAGAGTCAGAGTCAGATTCAGAGTCAGAGTCAGATTCAGAGTCAGAGTTTTATTATATATCAGTATATGTAAACATATATAATAAAGTTTTATTATAATCAGTATATGTAAACATATAATAAAGTTTTATTATAATCAGTATATGTAAACATATATAATAAAGTTTTATTATAATCAGTATATGTAAACATATATAATAAAGTTTTATTATATATCAGTATATGTAAACATATATAATAAAGTTTTATTATAATCAGTATATGTAAACATATAATAAAGTTTTATTATATATCAGTATATGTAAACATATATAATAAAGTTTTATTATATATCAGTATATGTAAACATATATAATAAAGTTTTATTATAATCAGTATATGTAAACATATATAATAAAGTTTTATTATATATCAGTATATGTAAACATATATAATAAAGTTTTATTATAATCAGTATATGTAAACATATATAATAAAGTTTTATTATATATCAGTATATGTAAACATATATAATAAAGTTTTATTATAATCAGTATATGTAAACATATAATAAAGTTTTATTATATATCAGTATATGTAAACATATATAATAAAGTTTTATTATATATCAGTATATGTAAACATATAATAAAGTTTTATTATATATCAGTATATGTAAACATATATAATAAAGTTTTATTATATATCAGTATATGTAAACATATAATAAAGTTTTATTATAATCAGTATATGTAAACATATAATAAAGTTTTATTATAATCAGTATATGTAAACATATAATAAAGTTTTATTATAATCAGTATATGTAAACATATATAATAAAGTTTTATTATAATCAGTATATGTAAACATATATAATAAAGTTTTATTATATATCAATATATGTAAACTTATATAGTGTGTAAAGAATTATTTAAACCCCTCGAGGACCTCACGGAGACTCTGAGCACATGTTGAAGTACCCTGAACCTCTTTAAGGACCCCTAAAACACCCTCAAAGACTCCTGGAAAGTTTTCAAGGCCCCTGGAAGCTCCTCCAGGACCTTGCGTCAGTGTGCTATGGTTGCACTCACCATGAGCTGGACGAGAGTCAGAGAGTCAGAATCAGAATCAGATTCAGAGTCAGAATCAGAGTCAGATTCAGAGTCAGAATCAGAGTCAGAATCAGAGTCAGAGTCAGAATCAGAATCAGAATCAGATTCAGAGTCAGAATCAGAGTCAGATTCAGAGTCAGAATCAGAGTCAGAATCAGAGTCAGAATCAGATTCAGTCAGAGTCAGAGTCAGAATCAGAGTCAGAATCAGAGTCAGAGTCAGATTCAGAGTCAGAATCAGATTCAGAGTCAGAGTCAGAGTCAGATTCAGAGTCAGAATCAGAGTCAGAGTCAGAATCAGAGTCAGAGTCAGAATCAGAGTCAGAGTCAGAATCAGAGTCAGAATCAGAGTCAGAGTCAGAATCAGAGTCAGAATCAGAGTCAGAGTCAGAGTCAGAATCAGAGTCAGAGTCAGAGTCAGAATCAGATTCAGTCAGAGTCAGAATCAGAATCAGAGTCAGAGTCAGAATCATAGTCAGAATCAGAGTCAGAATCATATTCAGTCAGAGTCAGAGTCAGAGTCAGAATCAGAATCAGAGTCAGAGTCAGAATCAGAGTCAGAGTCAGAGTCAGAGTCAGAATCAGAATCAGATTCAGAGTCAGAATCAGAGTCAGAGTCAGAATCAGAGTCAGAATCAGAGTCAGAGTCAGAGTCAGAATCAGAGTCAGAGTCAGAGTCAGAATCAGATTCAGTCAGAGTCAGAGTCAGAGTCAGAATCAGAATCAGAGTCAGAGTCAGAATCAGAGTCAGAGTCAGAATCAGAATCAGAGTCAGAGTCAGAGTCAGAATCAGAGTCAGAGTCAGAATCAGAGTCAGAGTCAGAATCAGAATCAGAATCAGATTCAGAGTCAGAATCAGAGTCAGATTCAGAGTCAGAATCAGAGTCAGAGTCAGAATCAGAATCAGATTCAGAGTCAGAATCAGAATCAGATTCAGAGTCAGAATCAGAGTCAGATTCAGAGTCAGAATCAGAGTCAGAATCAGAGTCAGAGTCAGAATCAGAATCAGATTCAGAGTCAGAATCAGATTCAGAGTCAGAATCAGAGTCAGAATCAGAGTCAGAATCAGATTCAGTCAGAGTCAGAGTCAGAATCAGAGTCAGAATCAGAGTCAGAGTCAGATTCAGAGTCAGAATCAGATTCAGAGTCAGAGTCAGAGTCAGATTCAGAGTCAGAATCAGAGTCAGAGTCAGAATCAGAGTCAGAGTCAGAATCAGAGTCAGAGTCAGAATCAGAGTCAGAATCAGAGTCAGAGTCAGAATCAGAGTCAGAATCAGAGTCAGAGTCAGAGTCAGAATCAGAGTCAGAGTCAGAGTCAGAATCAGATTCAGTCAGAGTCAGAATCAGAATCAGAGTCAGAGTCAGAATCATAGTCAGAATCAGAGTCAGAATCATATTCAGTCAGAGTCAGAGTCAGAGTCAGAATCAGAATCAGAGTCAGAATCAGAGTCAGAGTCAGAGTCAGAATCAGAATCAGATTCAGAGTCAGAATCAGAGTCAGAGTCAGAATCAGAGTCAGAATCAGAGTCAGAGTCAGAATCAGAGTCAGAGTCAGAGTCAGAATCAGATTCAGTAAGAGTCAGAGTCAGAGTCAGAATCAGAATCAGAGTCAGAGTCAGAATCATAGTCAGAATCAGAGTCAGAATCAGATTCAGTCAGAGTCAGAGTCAGAATCAGAGTCAGAATCAGAATCAGATTCAGAGTCAGAATCAGAGTCAGAGTCAGAGTCAGAATCAGAGTCAGAGTCAGAGTCAGATTCAGAGTCAGAGTCAGAATCAGAATAAGATTCAGAGTCAGAGTCAGAATCAGAATCAGAATCAGACTCAGAGTCAGAGTCAGAATCAGAGTCAGAGTCAGAATCAGAATCAGAGTCAGAGTCAGATTCAGAGTCAGAGTCAGATTCAGAGTCAGAGTTTTATTATATATCAGTATATGTAAACATATATAATAAAGTTTTATTATAATCAGTATATGTAAACATATAATAAAGTTTTATTATAATCAGTATATGTAAACATATATAATAAAGTTTTATTATAATCAGTATATGTAAACATATACAATAAAGTTTTATTATATATCAGTATATGTAAACATATATAATAAAGTTTTATTATAATCAGTATATGTAAACATATAATAAAGTTTTATTATATATCAGTATATGTAAACATATAAAATAAAGTTTTATTATATATCAGTATATGTAAACATATATAATAAAGTTTTATTATAATCAGTATATGTAAACATATACAATAAAGTTTTATTATATATCAGTATATGTAAACATATATAATAAAGTTTTATTATAATCAGTATATGTAAACATATACAATAAAGTTTTATTATATATCAGTATATGTAAACATATATAATAAAGTTTTATTATAATCAGTATATGTAAACATATAATAAAGTTTTATAATATATCAGTATATGTAAACATATATAATAAAGTTTTATTATATATCAGTATATGTAAACATATAATAAAGTTTTATTATATATCAGTATATGTAAACATATATAATAAAGTTTTATTATATATCGGTATATGTAAACATATAATAAAGTTTTATTATATATCAATATATGTAAACATATATAATAAAGTTTTATTATATATCAGTATATGTAAACATATAATAAAGTTTTAATAAACATATACAGTCTTTTAACAGCATATATGCTGATACACGCACATATGTCAGACTTTGTGTGGTTGTAATGGAGGAGACAGGTGTTTGCTGCTGTTGTAGTTTCTTAAAGCTCCACTAGATGCTACTAACGAGTCGACAGCCCCTTAAAGGGCCAGTGCAGAGTTTTTTAAGACTCTCTCACGAAACTAACAGTCTCACGTCCGTCTGTATGTTACAGAGTTATTATTGTCTGTGTTCATTCCTCCTGTCACACTGACTCTTAATCTGAAGCTTCCTCTGCTCGTCCCACTTCAGAAAGTTCAGAGTGTCGTTCTCATCGTGAGCTGGATTCAATATGTGTCTGTATATGTAAATGTATAGAGTCTATTTTTAACATCCGTCCACATGTGTTAACATACATGATCTATTTTACGTTTATGTAAGTATATATATTTATATTTAATATGCATTGATATATGTAAACTTATATAGTGTGTAAAGAATTATTTAAACCCCCTCGAGGACCTCACGGAGACTCTGAGCACATGTTGAAGTACCCTGAACCTCTTTAAGGACCCCTAAAACACCCTCAAAGACTCCTGGAACGTTTTCAAGGCCCCCTGGAAGCTCCTCCAGGACCTTGCGTCAGTGTGCTATGGTTGCACTCACCATGAGCTGGACGAGAGTCAGAGAGCTGTTGCTCACATGACCGTAGTGTCTGAGCCAATCACAGCAGAGCGCAGGAGTCAGGGTGCAGAGGACGAAGAGCAGGCCGGTCCAGCTGATCATGATGAAGATGGTGACGGTGATGATGGTGGTGGTGGTGGTGGTGATGGTGGCTGCAGACTGAGCTCTGCTGTGTGTGCACACACACACACCACACACACACACACCACACACACACACACACTCACACACTCACAGACACACACCACACACACACACACTCACACACTCACAGATTTTAATTGATTGTTTTCATCTGTTGAGTGTTTCTCTTTGATTAAATCAGCTGTGGGAGAAGTGAAGTTCTGAGTCTGTACTGCAGTAAAAGTACCAACATACAAATACTCTATTACAGTCTTTCATTCTAAATGCAACTTCAGTAAAAGTACAGAAGTATTATCTGCAGAATGTACTTAAAGTACTCGTTATGTAAAACGTTAAAGGATTAATATGTGAGTTTTCCACTAGACCACCTCAGTACTGTTCCTGCTGTCAGAGGCTTCAGTCGGGAGACAGCGAAGGTTTCTTCTTCTCTGTCCAGCTGGTTTCCAGTCCGGTCCGTCAGGTTGCGCAGCCCTGGGGGTCATGCATCAGGCCCAGGGCAGCCCTGGGGGTCATGCATCAGGCCCAGGGCAGCCCTGGGGGCCTGTACTTGGTCAGGTGTCCAGTATTCCAGATAGGTTTCTTTACGTTGTGTTATCATTTGGTTTCCTCTGATTGGTGTTTGGAAAGCAATCAGATTCAGAGTCAGAGTCAGAGTCAGAATCAGAGTCAGAGTCAGAGTCAGAATCAGATTCAGAATCAGAGTCAGAATCAGAATCAGAATCAGAATCAGAATCAGAATCAGAGTCAGATTCAGAGTCAGAATCAGATTCAGAGTCAGAATCAGAGTCATAGTCAGAATCAGAGTCAGAATCAGAGTCAGAGTCAGAATCAGAGTCAGAGTCAGAGTCAGAATCAGATTCAGTCAGAGTCAGAGTCAGAGTCAGAATCAGATTCAGAGTCAGAATCAGAGTCAGAGTCAGAGTCAGAATCAGAATCAGATTCAGTCAGAGTCAGAGTCAGAATCAGAATCAGAGTCAGAATCAGATTCAGAGTCAGAATCAGAGTCAGAGTCAGAGTCAGAATCAGAGTCAGAGTCAGAATCAGAGTCAGAGTCAAAGTCAGAGTCAGAATCAGAGTCAGAGTCAGAGTCAGAATCAGAATCAGAGTCAGAATCAGATTCAGTCAGAGTCAGAGTCAGAATCAGAGTCAGAATCAGAGTCAGAATCAGATTCAGTCAGAGTCAGAATCAGAATCAGAGTCAGAATCAGATTCAGTCAGAGTCAGAGTCAGAGTCAGAATCAGAGTCAGAATCAGAATCAGAATCAGAGTCAGAATCAGAATCAGAGTCAGAGTCAGAGTCAGAATCAGAGTCAGAATCAGAGTCAGAGTCAGAATCAGATTCAGTCAGAGTCAGAATCAGAGTCAGAATCAGAGTCAGAATCAGATTCAGTCAAAGTCAGAGTCAGAATCAGAGTCAGAATCAGAATCAGAGTCAGAGTCAGAGTCAGAATCAGAGTCAGAATCAGAGTCAGAGTCAGAATCAGAATCAGAGTCAGAGTCAGAATCAGATTCAGAGTCAGAATCAGAGTCAGAGTCAGAATCAGAGTCAGAGTCAGAGTCAGAATCAGAGTCAGAGTCAGAGTCAGAGTCAGAATCAGATTCAGTCAGAGTCAGAATCAGAGTCAGAGTCAGAATCAGATTCAGTCAGAGTCAGAGTCAGAGTCAGAATCAGAGTCAGAGTCAGAGTCAGAATCAGAGTCAGAGTCAGATTCAGAGTCAGAGTCAGAATCAGAGTCAAAATCAGAGTCAGAATCAGAGTCAGAATCAGATTCAGTCAGAGTCAGAGTCAGAATCAGAATCAGAGTCAGAGTCAGAGTCAGAATCAGAGTCAGAGTCAGAATCAGAGTCAGAATCAGAGTCAGAATCAGATTCAGTCAGAGTCAGAGTCAGAGTCAGAATCAGAATCAGAGTCAGAGTCAGAATCAGAGTCAGAGTCAGAATCAGAGTCAGAATCAGAGTCAGAGTCAGAATCAGAATCAGAATCAGAGTCAGAGTCAGAATCAGATTCAGAGTCAGAGTCAGAGTCAGAATCAGATTCAGTCAGAGTCAGAATCAGAGTCAGAGTCAGAATCAGAATCAGAATCAGAGTCAGAGTCAGAGTCAGAATCAGAGTCAGAGTCAGAATCAGAATCAGATTCAGAGTCAGAATCAGAGTCAGAGTCAGAGATACGTTATTAATAACGAGGGGAAACTCTTTGTTCCAGCAGCTCGCTGTCACACAGGAACAGAAACATAACACACTGTAATACAGGTCAGATACATTAAGTACCAACTGGGTTTAAGTATAAAATAAAATAAGTGTGAAGTACAAAGTCGGTTTACCGGCTGATGATAATAATACAGTATAAAGTAATAGTGCATGAGCTGCCAAGTTAAGTTAAGTTAAGTTTGGGATGGAGGGGGTCCCGGGGTCTCGGGTGTCTCGGGGGTCTCGGGGTCTCGGGGGATTTAAGGTGATTAAAACATGTGAGCGCAGTCTGTTGAACGTTAATTATCAGCAGGTCTCTGCCCAATTCTGCTCCACATGTTGGTGGTTTTCTGCGTGAAAAGTATCTGCAGAGTCCTGCTGGGTGTTAGGGGTGATCTGCACCTGGGTGTCCCGGCGGGTGCAGATCTGGTGACTGACTGGATCCCCGACTCGCCACCACATGGCGCAGCGGGCCGGACGACACTATCAGATGTTTTAAGCCACACTTTAATTGGAATTTGAAAATGATTGTCTCTTAATTGCACTGAGAGCTCTTCAGCTGGTTCTTCGAGTGCGTTCACGGCCGTGTTGGACCTCGCTGACCCAGGTGTGACTCCTGACGTCTGGACCAGCCAGCTAGCAAAAAACACCAAGTCCACGCTAACGGGCTAGCCGACCCTCGGAACCCCTCCCTGAATAATCCCGATGCGTCTGTTGCAGAGTGGCACCAGCGAGACGGGAGGGGGGTCAGGGCGGGGCGCAGGGAGCACAGGGTCCTAAGTTGAACAGAAAACAACATGGAGTCTTCATCATGATGATGGACAGGAACAATGTGCATGTGGAATTATATCAAAGTATGAATAAATCTTCACCAGCCGATGGCGGTGGGAAGACCGGCGGTCCCAAACGAAGGTTTCGGGTCCGTCTACGCAGACGGGTCTGCCACGCCTCCGTGGACGGAAAGGCAACAGCTTCCTGAGTCTCGTGCCCGCGGGGAATCCCCCCCGCCGACAGGAAGCTGAGGTGGAGTCGCTGAGCTCGACCCTCGCGAGTCTCACCCACAATGCACTGCAGAAAACACGTCCGTGGTCAGGGGGCAGCAATGGACTTAAAACCAGTTTCTTCTGATATTTCACTGGAAAGTGTCGTCTAACTAACTGCAGTTAATATTGACTCGGACTGTTGTTCCGCTTGTGTGATTTCTTTCTTCCCAACACCTGGAAACACCTGGAAACATCTGGAAACACCTGGAAACACCTGGAAACACCTGGAAACCCTGCTGCTGTGTAAGAGAACATAAACCCGCGCGTCCTGTTTAAACCCCCTCCTCCCTCCTCCCCTGCTCCTCCCTCTCCCCTCTCCCCTCCTCCTCCTCCCCGCTCTGAGCTACAACTGTTACTAGGGAGGCGCGAGCTGTTTGAGCAGACAGACCCGGAGCACTTCCTGTTTATGAGAACAGACGGTGAGCGCGCGCTAGGACAGACACGCAGACCCGGTGAGTCTCTCTTTGTTTCTCTGTGTCGGTACCGTCTCCGGGCCTGGTTCCGGTTGTCTCGTGGAGTTCGGTGGGTTGATTGACAGTCGGAGTCTGTTTGGGGCTCGCTCATAAAGCGGAAATCAGCTCCATCCGACCGTCAGCTGTTGTTTAAAGATCAATAATCAGTTGCTGATTACCGTTCGCTAGTGTGACGTCACACACCTGGACAGTGTCGGCAGGTGGAGGTGAGCTGCAGGTTTTAGTGAAGCAACAGACTTCAGATCAGCTGTTTCAGTTAGTTAGACACTAAGGTCACTCTAATAAAATACACCGTTTTCTCTATGAAGTCTGGTACAGAAACCTCCAGTCTCAGACCCTGGACCGTTTCACCCTCTGCGTGTTGTGTGTTAGTGTCATACTGAGGGTGTTTTGATCAGTTATTGATCAGTTATTGATCAGTGTGTGTCTCAGCGGACTTCCTGTCTGACCGGTTGTTTCTGCTGTGAGCTCTCTCTGACGTCACTCTGACACGTGCAGCTGATATTTGAGATTTAAAACCTTGAAGAGGAAATATCAGCTGACCTGGTTTTACCTGAACAAAGGACCTGTTCTCATTAACTCTACACACTGTGTGTGTGTGTGTGTGTGTGTGTGTGTGTGTGTGTGTGTGTGTGAGTGAGTGAGAGTCCAGTTCTGTTTGAATCTGCTGATCCACAACAGACTGAACTGAACCAGGACCACGACTAACAAAGACTAACTACTTCCTACTTCTGTCTATTCAGACCTGCTGGATCTCGAGCCGAGCAGAGTGCTGGATCCGGTCTCAGTGGATCCGGTCTCAGTGGATCTGGTTTAAGGATTCTTACCATGTGGATCAGGACTGTCCTGGTCTGACTGAGACTGTGAGATGCAGCTGTTAAACGGCAAAACTGTGACTGTGATCCTGCTGTTGGCTCTGCTGCTGTTGTGAGTTTACATACTAATACTGCTAATACTAATGCTAATACTGCTACTGCTAATGCTAATACTGCTAATGCTAATGCTAATGCTAATGCTAATGCTAATACTGCTAATGCTAATGCTAATACTGCTGTCAGACGGCTTCAGTCGGCCTCCGGGAGACAGCGAAGGTTTCTTCTTCTCTGTCCAGCTTGTTTCCAGTCCGGTCCGTCAGGTTGCGCAGACCTGGGGGGGGGGTCACACATCAGGGACAGGGCAGCCCTGGGGGTCACATCAGGGACAGGGCAGCCCTGGGGGTCACACATCAGGGACAGGGCAGCCCTGGGGGTATTATATTCAAATGTTAATCAATGAAAGACTGGAGAGCTTTAGTCTGCCTGTCTGTCAGCATTATTGATGATGAATGATTGTGTGTCTGTTTGAACCCACAGAGCGGTGTACTGGTACATCTTCCAGCCCTACAGGTAACACACACACACGCCGAAAATGTCCCAGTCGCAGGTGGTTTAACTGGGAACCAACGTTTGTCAGGTAGCAGGTAGCCTGATATATGAACGCTAGCTTAGCATCAGTTGGCCGCACCTGCAGTTAGCGGCTGTAGATATTTAACTAGTTAGTGTTTAATGTCGTGAAGATGAAAGTGAACGAGGCGCAGTTTGAACGACTCCTGAACTCTAAAACTTCTCTACGACTGTATTTCTGTTTTATAGTATGTTTATTGATTTTATGTTTATTGATTTTATTTTCCTTTTTATTGTGTTTTTAAATCTTTCGAAGCATTTCTTCCCCTGACGTGAAATAAATCACTTTCCAGGTAGCTTACTGAATTTAAATTGTTCCTCACTCGATTCGTTGTGAGTGATGTGGATTAAATGTGTCCTGTAAGAATCTGGCGTCCTCACAAACACAGCGTGTGTGTGTGTGTGTGTGTGTGTGTGTGTGTGTGTGTGTGTGTGTTACAGAGATGTTGTGTCCTTCAAGCAGGAAGAGACAACCGACGGCAGGTCAGTAACACTAACTCCCTTCTGTGTCACTTTTTGCCCTGGGTGTGGACTGGTAGGCTTATCAGCTCAGGGACGTTCACCCGGTCACCCGGTCACCCGGTCCCCGGTCCCCTGGTCACCCGGTCCCCGGTCCCCTGGTCACCCGGTTCCCTCGTCCCCTGGTCACCCGGTCCCCGGTCCCCGTCACCCGTCCCTGGTCACCCGTCCCTGGTCACCCGTTCCCTCGTCCCTGGTCACCCGGTTCCCTCGTCCCCGGTCCCCGGTCCCCGTCCCCGTCCCTGGTCACCCGGTCCCCGGTCCCCTGGTCACCCGGTCCCTCGTCCCTGGTCACCCGGTCCCCGGTCCCCTGGTCCCCTGGTCCCCGGTCCCCGTCCCCGTCCCCGTCCCTGGTCCCCGGTCCCCCGGTCACCCGGTCCCCGGTCCCCTGGTCACCCGGTCCCCTGGTCACCCGGTCCCCGGTCCCCTGGTCACCCGGTCCCCGGTCCCCCGGTCACCCGGTCACCCGGTCCCCCGGTCCCCCGGTCCCCTGGTCCCCCGGTCACCCGGTCACCCGGTTCCCCGGTCCCCCGGTCCCCCGGTCACCCGGTCACCCGGTCCCCGGTCCCCTGGTCACCTGGTCCCCTGGTCACCTGGTCACCTGGTCCCCTGAGCTCCTCCAGCTGGATTTAATATATTGTTGTAAAATGAAAAACCGGTTCAGCATGAACTCAGACAGACTTCCAGTTTCAGGTCAGTGAAACTGAAGTAAACGCTGTTTCACTGTACTTTAATTCTTTCTAACCTGAATGCAACCTGAAGTGAATCTCTTTGACGTTTGGTCAAAGCGAGACATCTGAAGACGTCCCGTTGGACTTTTTCACTATTTTCTGATGATTTATAAACTAAACGATTAATCAATTAACTGAAAAGAAAATCAAATCAATAGAACCTCCTATTCATCATTAATAACAGTATATAAACGTGTAATAACAGACTGTAATGCAGCTATAAGAACATGTTTATTAATGTTCAGTATTTGTTCTGACGTCTCCTTTGAAGACACACGTTACGTTGTTCCAGCTGTTTCATTATCGTTCAGTATCAGTTTATACAGCAGCAACACTTAATATCTAACACATTAATAAACTCTCAGTTCTGCTTACAGCTGCATCGGTCTGTTATTAACGGTTCATTACATGATTATAACCTGATTACAGATCATTACATGTTTATAAACTGATTCTAAATGGTAACTGAAAGCTAGAGTGCAGGACTTTCACGTCTGAACGAACGCCCGTTACCTCCAGGCGCTTGTTGCCGGTTGGCTGCCGCACCGGTGATGATGTTCAGCGCCAGCCAGCATTGATCGCATTGTATCTGTAAACATACACGCAGATCGCCGCCTGTTATGTACCGCCAGGGATGTAAAAGAACAGAATAGATGTGTTAGATGTGTTTTCGTTACAGCAGGAGAAAATAAAGAAATGCAGACAAAAACATTTATTTTGAAAAATGTTCATATTAGCAGCAGCTGATTGGCCTGAATACTTCCTGTAGAAATGACTCGGCCGTGATGCGCCCGTGTTTTTAGAAAAGTCTCCAACCTGCATATTATAAAAATATAACATTTATAGTGACACCGTTTACTGCAGTTTTGTCCAATCAGAGCGTCCCGTTCGTCCACAAGAGTCTGTTTCCTGTGTGTGTCATCAAGTCAATCAAGCTTCTTCTTCCTGGAAAACCTGAAATGAAAACCTTGAAAATGACAAACAGACCAGAACGTCTTGAAAAATACTTTTTAAAATTTTTTTCCTGAATTATTAATTATTAATAAATAATGTGTGTGTGTGTGTGTGTGCGCAGATGTACTGCTGATGTCATCGTCTCTGTGGATCACCGCTTGCACCTGGAGGACCAGTAAGTGCATTCATCTTCATCCAGTCTCAGTATTAACGCAAGGATCTCGCATGTTTACAACCGTGACTTTTCCCTAAAGAACTAAAAACAAGCAGTCAGTTTTAAATTAACTTCAACTAAGATGACGTTTTATTTAGGTGAAAAACATAATTTGAAGAAGTGAGCAACATGCTGTCAGGTTTACGAGGTTATCGTTTTCACAGCAGTCAGAAATATTGACCGTCAGAGCAGAGATGTAAAGATTTGTCATTTTAGCTCAATGCCAGTCGGGTGGTTTTCTGTTCAGACTGCGTCGACATGAACCTACATGTTAAAACACTGTTTTCGTGTGAAAGCAACTTGCGTCCGGGGTTTTCAGTAGAGACGTCATGAACACGGCGTTATCCTTCAAATTAAACCCCTCAGTAGGGATTCTGGGTAATGAAGTCCTCAACATTTGAGTGACATTTGGGTCCCGAAAGTCTTGATCCTCCTCCAACACTTTGTTCCGGTGCGGGAGATCCTGCAATCTCCTTCCTGCTCTCCAGAGGATGAAATTTTAGCTCCACAACGGTTCAGACTCTAAGAATAGTTAAAGGTCCAGCGTGGAGGATTTAGCGGCCTCTAGCGGTGAAATTACAGTTTGCAGCCGTTTGAACACCGCCCGCCTCGCCCTCCCCTTCCAGGCGTGCCGGAGAAACTACGGTGAAGCGAAACTCGCAAAAAACGCTACTGGCCCTCTGTAGAGCCGGTGATTGGTTTGTCCATTCTGGGCTACTGTAGAAACATGGCGGAGCAACATGGCGGCCTCCGTGGAAGGGACCCGCTCCCTCTGTAGATATAAAGGCTGATTCTAAGGTAACGAAAACACAGCGGTTCTTATTTTCAGGTGATTAAACACTAATGAAAACACACTTATGAATATTATATTCCATTTCTGCCGACAGCTGCTCCTAAATGTTCCACACTGGACCTTGAAATTGTCATGATGGTGTTTGTTCATTTTGTGGCTGTAATGAACATTGCAGCCTCCACTGTCACCAGCAGTTCAGACGGTTGTTCTGGTTGTGTTCTGGTTGTGTTCTGGTTGTGTTCTGATGAGGAAACTCTGTGTGTTTCAGTCTGCAGTACAAACAGCCCAGCATCGTGCAGGGGTGAGTACATTCACTGTTGTTCCTGGTGGTGGTGGTGTTTGCGTGTCTCGACACTGTAGTTGTTGTTTGTTTCTTAATGATGAAGTTTATGTCTTTAATCGTAGTCGTACCGACGTGGTGACGGTGACGCCGTGGTTGGCTCCGTTGTCTGGGAGGGAAGCTTTAACCCGGTTTTACTTGACAGCATCTACAAACATAAGAACATCAGCATCGCAGCCACCGTGTTTGCTGTTGGAAAGTAAGCATGAAATCACAACCCTGTGGTTTCCACGCTATCCTGAACGCAGCGTTTCTGGTTTGACCTTTGACCTAGAGGTGACCCTTGTGACCTTCTGCACAGGTACATCATGTTCCTGAAAAAGTTCCTGGAGACGGCAGAGCAGCACTTCTTCGTTGGTTTCAAGGTGGACGTTTACGTGTTCACTGACCGGCCAAACGAGGTGCCCCAAGTCAAAATGGCCGCCGGCAGACAGGTAAACAGACAATGCAAATGAAAAGATGGTGTTGCCAAACACGGCAGGTTCAACAGATTCGTTATGAGTAAAAAAGGTTTTTCCTGCATAGGGAAATTTTCGGCGCCTCCCCAAAGAGGCTTTAGCCAGCGCCAAAGGAAAATCGCCAGCACTGATAAGATTTGAGAATAAAAATAATTCAAATCCTGTTGACTGAACTGTTGAACAAGCAGAACATTAACTTAAATACGACGTCTTAGACTTCCAGCAGTCTCATCCAGAGCCCCTATATTTTACCACACATGCGGCTGGAGCTGGAATCCAGCTAAGCTGCAGTGTTTTGACTGGGCCATTAGCGCTGTGAAGCTAGCGCTAATGGGAGAGGACTTCCTGTGATTTCTCATAAAATAAATGCTGTTTTTTTGCACCCCTTGCCTAAACCAAACAGAGTATTTCCAGTAGGTGAGAACGCGTCTGACAGACAAATAAAAATAAAAAGTCCCTGTTTTGCGTTATTCAGTTCAGTTTTATTTATACAGCTTCTGATACAGAAGTTATCTCATTGCACTTTTCCTATAGAGCCGGTCTAGACACCATGACAACTCAGAGTTCAGACCAGGAGGCAGAGTTGCAGTCCTACACGCTTCTCTGCGCTTCCAGAGCAGTTTCCCACCCAAAACTCCTCAGTGACGGTGTCTGCCCCTCGACCACTTAAATTAAAAAAAACAAACGTTAACAGAAGAGGAGTTATACATAAAAACCTAAACAAAAACACTGAAATAGCACAACAAAACAGGAGGAGTTAATGTGGACTCTTAAACATCAGATCTCTGTCATCTAAAGCTGTACTAGTGAACGATTTAATATCAGAGCATCATATTGACTTATTCTGTCTTACTGAAACCTGGCTGGGTCATGAAGAATACGTTAGCCTAAATGAATCCACTCCGCCCAGTTTAGTGTAGGTGATTTCAATATTCATGTGGAAAATGAAAGACTTAGTTCTGCGTTTATCTCATTATTAGATTCGATTGGCTTCTGTCAGAGTGTACATGAAGCCTCTCGCTGTTTTAACCACACCCTCGACCTTGTTCTGGTATACGGCGTTGACATTGAACATTTAATAGTCTTTTCACAGAATCCTTCATTATCGGACCATTACTTAATAACTTTTGAACTGCTGTTACTGAACTAAACGCCTTTAGGCAACACTCCTACTCTAGACGTCTATCTGATATTTCTGTGGCTAGATTCAAGGAAGCGATCCCATCTGCATTTAATTCAATGCTAAGTCTCAATACAAGAGAGGGCTCCTATGCAAATCGCAGCCCCTCCCAAACTGACCATCTGCGAACGACACTTGATTCTATCGCTCCTCTAAAAAAGAAGATAATAAAACAAAGAAGGTTAGCTCCATGGTATAACCCCCAAACCTGCAAATTATAGCAAACATCACGAAAACTTGAAAGGAAATGGCGTTCCACCAACCTGGAAGAATCCCGTTTAGTCTGGCAAGATAGTCTTAAAACATACAGGACGGCCCTCCGTAATGCCAGAGCAGCTTACTGCTCATCATTAATAGAGGGAAATAAGAACAACCCCAGGTTTCCTTTCAGCTCTGCAGCCAGGCTAACAGAGTCACACCCTCGTGTGTGTTGCATTTTACTGCTGTAGATTTTTAAGGTTGAGCTCATTTTAACTACTTTATATACTGTTGAGTAGTTTAATCTACAGCAATGCATCATGGTCTATAAGATCATCATATGTTTGTACTATTTGAGAATTTACAGTATGTTATTCTAGAGAAAATGTGTATGTCGAGATATATATCGTATATCGCGGCATATTAGTCTGAAAATATCAAGATATCATTTATAAGCCATATCGCCCAGCCCTAACTGTACGCAGACTGTTTTTGCAGTTATAACAGTTCTTCTGGATGTTTAATATCCAATGACTCCTCTTCCTCGTCCCCCTCCAGCTGACGGTCAGGTCGGTGCCAAGCTCGAAACGTTGGCAGGAGATCTCTGCTCGAAGGATGGAGCTCATTCAGACGCTGATAGAGGAGAAGCTGCTTAACCACGCCGACTACATCTTCTGTCTGGACGTCGACTCTCAGTTCCATGGCCGCTGGGGGACCGAGTCACTGGCCGGACTGGTGGCTGTGATACATCCAGGTCAGTAAACGATACCGGCCCTCCGGCACCAAACTCCACCGTCCTCATCCAGTCGGATGTTCAGCAGAATCTCGTATTCATGAAGCACCCTCAGCGTGTTTGCTGCCACCTTCTGGTGTCGTATCACTATGACTTCTTCTTCTGTTCCTTTCGGCTGCTCCCTTTCAGGGGTCGCCACAGCGAATCATGTGCCTCCATCTAACCCCGTCCTCTGCGTCCTCTTCACTCACACCCATTAACTTCATGTCCTCTCTCACTACATCTATAAATGTCCTCTTTGGTCTTCCTCTAGACCTCCTGCCTGGCAGCCTACATTCTTAGCCTTCCTCTTCTCTCTCTGCCTACGAACACACCTTCCTCCTCTCCTTCTTCGTCTTCGACCAACAGTAGTCCAATTTCCACCGGTACCCTGCAGGTCAACAGCACCAGTGGCGGTCGTTGTTAACCCGGGCCCCGACCGATCCGGTAAGGAAGTCATTGTCACGATTTGCATTTTTGATTTGGCATGTGTTTTACGTCGGATGCCCTTCCTGACACAACCCTCTGCATTCATCCAGACTTGGGACTGGAACAAGAAGACTCTGGCTTGTGCCCCCTTGTGGTTGCATGTCGTATCACTATGACTGTATTGAATAAATATTATCAAATGTTATCAGTAGTTTACAAATAGAAGAAGTAAACTACTGCAGGCAGCGTCTGTAAGATATTTGTCAGTGACCAGTTAACACTTCAAACATTTAAATAAAGCTCACAGGAAACTAGAGCGAACTCGATATATAGTAGTGTCGGAAAAAACAAGTCTCCCCAACAAGTCCTGCTAATGCTAATGCAAAGTCCTGGGGCAGGCTTCCCACGACGCTACAGTGTTGTAGTTGTTTTATTCTCTCACTGAAAATATTCACCTCATTGTCAAAAGATCAATAGAGGAAAGGATCGTCCTCGTTAAATAGTCTTGCCATCATTACCTCAAAGGCTGCTCTCACAATGTCGGTTACTGCTTTTACTGCATGCTGCTAATATTTGTTTTTATTTTGAAAAATAAAATAAAAGCAAATAGGTATTTCTCACTAAGGCTTTGCTGTGTCTGTCAGGAAGTCTGTTGGGACTGAAGATACTGACACAGCAACCCAAACATCTGGATATCTACAATTATGCTTCTGAGTAAAAAGCTCTAGTGTTATTTAACATTTGACTTATTCTTAATTGCCCTACGTTTGTGATTGTCCAAACATTGATTGAATAAATAATGTTAATTAAAAAAATACCTGATTAATTATTTGGTCTATAAAATTTTAGAGAATTGTAAAAATAACAATGACGTTTTCTTAAAGCCCAAGATGATGTCGGCAAACAGTCCAAAACCAAAATATATTCAGTTTTCTATAACGTAAGACAGAAAAGAAGAAAATCCTCACAACGATTAATCGATTATCCAAATAGTTCTGATTATTTATTATCAGCTAATGCAGCTCTAATCACCAGCTCACACATGAAGTTACTAATCTACTCTTCAGAAGTGTCGGCATCTCTTTTTTTTAGAGATTTTAGTGGTTTTCATTTCTTAGCAGCTTCTAAACGTGTGTGGATGGTGAGCAGTGTGAAGTGGTCAATGTAGTTCCCACATCGCGTCTTCCAATGGCGACTAAAGTCAAAGTGGGTGTCGGATTACAGAAAGTTACCTGCCGGGACTGTCAGCCTGTAATGAAGGACATCTTTGTATGTTCTGGCACTATGTTCTAAGCTCCTGAAATAGTCCTAGTTGTGACTCTGTTCTTTGAGTTTATCACTAACTGTTGAATGTTTCTGTTGTGTTTTGAAATGAGGTATAAAGTTTGGCTCCATCAGGACCATACCGCTCTACCTGTCAGGTGGACTTTGGGTTGATACATTGTGGATCAGGCTATTTGTGATCTCACCTTATATTTGGGTGTGTTCCTTCCTTCCTGTGTCTGCAGGTTACTACAGGGACGACCGCAGCAAGTTCCCTTATGAGCGCAGGCCCAAGTCCAAAGCCTACGTGGCTCCTGGGGAGGGGGACTTCTACTACTGTGGGGGGGCGTTTGGAGGCCTCCTGCAGGAAGTATACCTGCTCGCCAGTACCTGTCGCTCCAACTTCCAGGCTGATGCCAAGGAAGGCATCGAGGCTGCCTGGCAGGAGGAGAGTCACCTGAACAGGTAGGCAGAGTCACCTGATCAGGTGTTGACCCTTGTTGTATTTCTGATAACTGTACATCCTGCTCCTGTGTGTTCAGGTACATGTGGATCAACAAGCCCAGTAAGGTGCTGTCACCTGAGTACCTGTGGCAGGACTTCAAACCCAGAAACCCAGAGATTCACATCATCAGGTTCTCTGGCGTCGTCAAGAACTACGCTGAGATCCGACCCAACGTCTGAGAGTCCAGACTGAACTGTTCTGGCCTGGACTGAAAGAGCTGAAACACCAAAGTCATGGTTCGAAAGGGTTTGGATAAACCAGGCTAAAGCCCCGCACACCTCTGGGACTGGTTCACACCTGTCTTTAACACCTGAGCCTTACCCACAGTCCACCTCTTCACCTGACTTGTGGCTGTCAGTCCGAAGCTTAACAGCTAAAAGAACTTTAGTAGAAATCAGAATCAGAAATCCTTTATTGATCCCGAGGAAACTCTTTGTTACAGCCGCTCGCTGTCACGTCAATGCACACAAGAATAGAAGCACTTCCTGTCGTTACACGGTGTCATGACCTGATCCGTCCCCCTTCCAGAATCAGGACCTTTAGCTAATGGTGCATCACCTCTACTGAGCATGTGCAACTCACAAAAACAGGCTGTCGACACCAGATTAGTTTTAGAGACGTTTTTCAGTCGTCCGTCTCAACTCAGTTTTAATCTTTACAGCTGTCTCCACCGCCCGCATCACCACCTGCGTTTTACCTGCGAGCAGAAGCTTCTGGTCTCTTGCGTCTGTTTTCTTACAACTTACTCAATTAACTATGAAACTCAGGTGACCTACACTCATGACTGTGCCTGAATGCATCGTGTGTAGCTGATGCATGACTGAAGCTTTCTCTACACACCTGGTGTAGACAAGATACTAAACTAAACTCTTTGTTACAGCAGCTCACCTTTACGTCAGTGCACACAGGAGAAAGTACTAGAAAACGATATGATACACTATAAAACAGGTCAGAAATAAATTAAGTATCCTGTCGGTATAAGTATAAGATAAACTAAGTGTCGAGTACCAAGTGGGTTTACTGGTTGGTGATGAAAGTACAGTCTAAATACAATGTAACTCCTTATGTAATAAGTAATAGTAATAAGCGGAGGTGCATGTACTGTCGAAGAGTAATTGAGGTTTATAGTTTCAGTAACAATAAATAAGAAAAAACTAACATGGGAAAACTAATATTGCACGGGAGTATTAACACAGAATATTGCACAATTATCATTAATTATGGCGGAGATGTAATGCTCAATGTCCAGTTTAGTGACCTAGGGTCAAACAGACTGACCCTTAGAGGGAGGAATTAAAGAGTCTGATGGCCACAGGCAGGAATGACTTCCTGTGGCGCTCTGTGGTGCATTGTGGGGGGATGAGTCTTCCGCTGAAGGTGCTCCTTTGTTTGACCAGCATGTCATGGAGCGGGTGGGAGACGCTGTCCAAGATGGCGTGTAGTTTACCCAGCATCCTCCTCTCTGACACCACCGCCAGAGAGTCCAGCTCCACCCCCACAATGTCACCGGCCTTACGGATCAGTTTGTTGAGTCTGTTGGCGTCCGCTGCCCTCAGCCTGCTGCCCCAGCATGCAACAGCATACAGGACAGCACCGGCCGCCACAGACTCATAAAACATCCTCAGCATCGTCCGGCAGATGTTGAAGGACCTCAGCCTCCTCAGGAAACAGAGTGTTCTTGGTCCAGTCCAGTTTGTTATCTAAGTGTACTCCCAGGTACTTGTAGTCCTCCACAATGTCCACACTGACCCCCTGGATGGAAACCGGGGTCACTGGTGCCACTTGGCCCTCCGTAGATCCACAATCAGCTCCTTAGACTTTGTCGCATTGAGCTGCAGATGGTTCTGCTCACACCATGATGTACAAAAGCTACAAGCTGCATTCCCCAAACCCTGTTCTACAAAGCCAAAACACAGTAACTACATTTTTGATCAACACTGTTGTTGCAGCGTGTGCAGGGTCGTCTTCCTGCAGAGCTCCAGTGGTGACTGAGCAGAGGTTCAGTGTGTTGTGGTGGATTTACTCAGTCGTCAGGTCTCTGCTCCTTCCTCGCTGTCACTAAAACATCTTTCTGTTGGTTTGTCTTCAGCTTTAGTCCTACAGACCTTGTTAGCAGCAGCGTTCAGTCCTGTAGTTGTTGACATTTGAGTCACTGATTAGATTTAAACAAACATCATTATCTTTTTAGCAAACTTCCCATCATGCACTGTGTTTTTTGAGTTCACTGTTGACATTTTTCCAAGGGTGTAATTTCCACTGACAGTCTGTCACATCCTGTGACCGGTGGAGGTTTTTGGGTTGCATTCAGTCTGAGATAAAGACTGCAGAACTACTGTGTGTGTGTGTGTGTGTGTGTGTGTGTGTGTGTGTGTGTACATACATATTTGAATCTTTTATTTTATTCTTTAATATTAAATAAATAAATATGCGTATGAAATATATCTTGAAAAAAATGTGGAATTAAATATATAAATGAGTCAATATATTTTTTATTTCAAAAAGGATGTTTTTCAAAGGACTACTTTTATTTATTTCATAATGCAATACGTGTCGTTCCATTTGTCAGGAAGCTGAGGTGGAGTCGCTGAGCTCGACCCTCGCGAGTCTCACCCACAATGCACTGCAGAAAACACGTCCGTGGTCAGGGGGCAGCAATGGACTTAAAACCAGTTTCTTCTGATATTTCACTGGAAAGTGTCGTCTAACTAACTGCAGTTAATATTGACTCGGACTGTTGTTCCGCTTGTGTGATTTCTTTCTTCCCAACACCTGGAAACACCTGGAAACATCTGGAAACACCTGGAAACACCTGGAAACCCTGCTGCTGTGTAAGAGAACATAAACCCGCAGCAGCAACACTTCTGCTCGTGATGCACATCACTAACAGAAAGGACTGAAACCGATCAGCTGCTTCCAAAGTGCCGCCGGTGCCTTGAACACCCTGTTGTGTACACAAGTGCACTGCCTTTTAAACAGGGCGGGGTTTATATACGCATCGCTGTGATTGGGTAACACCTGTTGCGCACGGTTTTGCAGAAACATGGGCTGTATTCGAAACCGCCTACTATGCTAGCAGTACGTACTGATTTGTCCAGAATGTAGCATGAAACAAATATACAGTACGCCAAAAATACCCGGATGTCGTACTGAACAAATATCCAGTATGCATCAGACCAGTCTACCTCGCGTACTGTGTCCCACAATGCAAAGCGCTGGAAATGAAATCTTTATTGAATCAGGCAGTCGCCCGGCGTCAGCGCTGCACAAGCAGGAGTATAACTGCTCTGTCCCTGATAACAAAAAATACAACGTTAGATTTAAGTTCTGTGTGTCGTGTTATTTTCTTATTGACAGCTCGCTCAGGTTACCGTTGCTGTCTTCGTGATATCAAACGTTAGCTTAGCAGGCTAAACTTAAACCTTGCGGCTTTGTTATGGGGAATGTTAGTAGGACAAATGTAGTGATGCGTTCGTTACAGATTACAGGTTCTCCTTACACAAGATTCAATTTTAAAAAAAATGTTATGGTATTTACATTTATATTCCTCCTATTGTTTACTTCCGCTTTCCGAAACCGGAAACCTGGCCTAGCATACTACAAAACAAATCGATCAGTTTCATACTGCTACTGCACACTGCTGGTTTTCTTCTGAGCTGCTTCCTGTCGGCATCAAAATACAAGTCCATGCTCACTCCGGTGAATCAGTCACCTGTCAGTCCTTATTAATCAATCACTGGAATATATTTGCAATATAACACGGTCACTGAGAGTTCTGGATTCTAGGTGGAGACAGTACTGATCTTGAACTATCACCCAATTTCAAAATTGCCCTGTCTCTCAAAAATCCTGGAATCATTAGTGAATAACCTGCTCAGCCCTGTCCTGTTCACCATTTATATCAATGAAATTGTCGCTTCCCTGTATGGTTGCCAAATTCATCTGTACGTGGACAATGCTATTTTGTACTGTATTGCTGATTATGTTCAATTAGCTGTCGAGAACCTGCAACTCCTCTTTCATGCATTGCAACGTTCGCTTATTAATCTTAAGCTGGTACTTAACGCAAATAAAACGAAATTCATGGTTTTCTCAAGATCCAAAAACATAGACTACTGTAATCTGCATATCTCAACTGTCCATGGTTTAAATATTGAAAAGGTTACAGAATACAAGTATCTTGGCATGTGGCTTGATGACAAATTTACATTTAAACACCACATCAGGAACCTTTTTAGCAAGCTACTATGACAAAAGATCGACTTTTTATACATTAATAAAACCAGCTTTCCTCTGATTTGGAGGAAGAGGATTGTTGAATCAACTGCAGCTGCCTCCTTAGGCCCTTGTGATAGTTATACACTTACACACCGAAGGCAATTTAGGGTTTTTGTCCAAGGACACTTGTACATTTGTACCACAGCTGTTTTGAGACTGTGGGGTTCTGGGTTGTTTTGTGAATGTCTTTAAATATAGGACTATTTTGGTTTTTCGCTAAAATCTTGTTTGTGGTGTTCTTGTTGGTTGTGATCATTCAGTGGTAGGGTGTACATGTTGATTTGTGTGCATACTTTGTGAGGTTTGATTTTAACATTTAAAAGTTAGTCACGGAGTTCCACAAGGTTCTGTGCTTGGACCGATTCTATTCACCTTATATATGCTTCCTCTAGGCAATATTATTAGGAAACACTCCATAAACTTTCATTGCTATGCGGATGATACCCAATTATATCTATCGATCAAGCCAGATGAAACTAATCAGCTAAACTTCAGGCATGCCTTAAGGACATAAAGACCTGGATGACCTGCAACTTTCTGATGTTAAACTCAGACAAAACTGAAGGATGCAGTGTTGGATGCAGGGTTACTTGTGGTTCCTAGAGTCTCCAAAAGTAGACCGGGAGCCAGAGCCTTCAGTTATCAAGCTCCTCTCCTGTGGAACCAGGTCCCACTAATACTGACATTATTATTCCTATAGCAGTAGTGTAGTCATTCCTATTATTACTAATTTATTAATATTAACACTACAATTAATTCTACTATTTAAAAATTCTAGGTGGTATTTGCATTGTGCCCCCCCCCCTTTATTAGACAGTGACAGTGGAGATAAAGATGGAGGGTATATTATATGCTATGCACCTGTAAGCTGTTTTCAGGGAGTTGCTGGATAACTTCTGGTTGGTTTGGAGGGATTGTTTTGGTCAGAATTCAGTTACTGCATAATTAAGGAAGTGGTTGTTAACAGTTACTAAAAAGTCTCTATAAAAAGTTCCCACTGCTGTGAATAAACTCATCATGTTACAATATGCAGTAACATAAAAACACACAATAACAGTATCAGGTTGGCTCATTCAGGATGTGTGACACATAGCTTACTCAACCAATCAGTGATTTATTCAAAGCAGATTGCCTTCATGTTTTCACCTGCTGCCGACACACAGCAGCAGGAACGTCTCCTCGGTTTTTGTTTTTTCCTGTTTGATCAGTCACAAGTTTTTAGTTTGCAACTTTGAACCAACCAGCACAGACTCAGAGTACACACACGCCAAGAGTCAGTGATGCATTCAAGTACAGATTTTAATAGAAGACAGGAAGCCTTTGATCAGTTTATCTTTGTTAGTTTCTGGTTGACAGACGGTAACTGCCTCTGATTAGCTATTGTAGATGTGACCACAGCAGCATCAGATAAGCTACGTAACACTGCAAAAATCAGGCGCATCCTGTCTCAAAATGATGCAGAAAAACTAGTCCATGCATTTGTTTCTTCTAGGCTGGACTATCGCTCACGGTGGGATTTGTTGGGTCTCTGTAAATAAGATTATAAAGAGTTCAGTCGAGACCTGCTCTGTAGGAAAAGTGCAATGAGATAACTTCTGTTGTATAAATAAAGTTGAATTGAATTTTGTGTGTGTAGAAAAGAATTGAAGGGAAAAGCAAGGTGAGCAGGTCAAAGTAGCTTGTGAGTAAACACAAAATAAGGTGCAGAATTAAGTATAATTAAAATGGTGAAATAAGAAATAACATACTAGAAATAGGGTAATGTATAATTTCAAATATACAAATATACACGACCAGACAGTTGTGTGTGTAAGGCTGACTGATTATGTATGTTTTTGAAAATCAGAGAAAAGGAGGAAGTCATTACAAAGACAGGAAGCTGAAATAAGCCCAGAAGAAGTGTGTGTGTTTGTGTGTGAGTGTGGGTCTCGCTTAGGCTACCTTCAGGGACACTTCATTCAGACTAAAGACCAGTTAATTGGGGACAAAAGCAGATTTTTGGGTCAGTGGTTAAGGTAACGGTAAGTCTCCTGGTAATGAATGTAAGTCTATGTAATGTCCTCAAAAGTGATGTGTTTCATGTTCTGGGGACTTGAACCCGAAGGCACACTAACGGGGACAGGCGGCTTTTCGAGGGTTAAGACTTGGTTTTAGGGTTCAGGTTACAGTTAGGTGAAGGTTTGGGTCAGGGGGCTAGGGCAAACTATGTCAACGGCTGTCGGGGGATAGTGAAATAAACGTGTGTGTGTGTCAGCAAACTCAGGCCTCATAATGTTACTCAAACATTCATTTCACACACACACACACACACACACACACACACACATTACAAACAGGAGGGTGTGTTTGTAAAAAAAAAGAGAGACCATCAAGGTGCCCTCGCACGCCCAAACGTCCTGAATCCATTTATGACGTGTGTGTGTGTGTGTGTGTGTGTGTGTGTGTGAGTGTGTGTGTGTGGTGTGTGTGTGTGTGTGTGTGTGTGTGTGTGAGTGTGTGAGTGTGTGTGTGTGTGTGTGTGTGTGTGTGTGTGTGTGTGTGTGTGTGTGTGTGTGTGTGAGTGTGTGTGTGAGTGTGTGTGTGTGAGTGTGTGTGTGAGAGTGTGTGTGTGTGTGTGTGTGTGGGGGCGGGTTAACAGACAGAGAGACATGATTTCATTTCAGGGCGAGCGAGCACGACTGGAGAATGAGAATGAGAGAGAGAGAGAGGCAGGAAGGTGGGGAGACGTAGAGATTAAACCGAGAGAGAGGCAGCTGAGCGTGTGCAGATCAGTCAGCAGACGGAGGAGAAGTCAGACGGAGCTGAGCGGGAATCGAACCGACGACCTGCTAAAGACGAGGAACATTCAAATGAACAAACAACAAGAAGCTGCTTCTGTCTGACTGAAGAGGAAAAGGTTTGAACTTCTTCTTCTTCTCTTTTCTTTGTGCTCAAACTGCAGATTGTTTCTGTGATTCTCAGCTAAACCTCATCCATTTAATGCTGAAATTAATCTTCAATATTTCTTTATTAATTACATGCATTTAATGTTTCATTAGAATCAGTGGTGGAACGAGTACCCTCATCTTTTACTGAAGTAAAAGTACCAAAACCACATTGTACAAATACTGTAAAACTGTAAAAGAAAACTACAGCAGTGTTTTTACCAGCTGCTTCCTGTGAATTCACCCCAAAATTCATCTGTTTAACACTGAAATTATTGTTTAAGATTTATTTATTAATTACATGCATTTAATGATTTATTGGAATCAGTGATATTTTATCTGACTTTTACTATCAATGCAGAAATATAAAAATACTCTGTTACAAGTAAAAGTTGAGCATTCAACATCTTACTTGAGTAAACTAACAAAGATATTATCAGAATTGTACTTTAAGTATAACAGTTGTTGTTATGGGTGCTGTCAGTGTTATATTATTAGATAGTAGACTGATGCATCCGTGTTACTGTTGTAGCTGCTGGAGGTGGAGCCAGTTCAGTCAGAAGTACTTTATATACAGTTAGTTTAATTTGTAACGGCATATAAACTCATCTGATGTTTGTTAAGTCTGAATCTTCAAAATAACCTGTAACTGTCAAATAAATGTAGTGCAGTAAAAGTATAAAGTAGTATAAAAATGGAAATACTCAAGTACAGATACCTCAAAATTGTACATAAGTACAGTACTGAAGTAAATATACTTGGTTACTTTCCATCACTGACTTTATATGATGTTATAGTTAGTATTATGGTTCAACAGCATTTCATCGAAACAGAAACATCTGCATTGAATCTATTTTAGTTGATCTTTATGTTTAATCTACTTACGTTATTTGCGGATGAAGACTGTGAGATGTGACTGAAAGCATCAGAAGTAGGTGGACCATGATTTAAGACTCAAACAACTGTTACCAAAGCTGTGGTAAATATCCAAAATTAAAGATCCACTTACTGAGCTGTGTCCCACAGCCTGAGCAAGTGACGTTCGCTGAGATACGATCAAAAGCTCCTGATCAGTGTTCAACATGTCAGCCAGTAAACTGTGAAGATGTAAACGTCACAGGCTGTAGATGTGTGACGATGTTAGAAACAGTTTTAGGTGTCAGTCTGTTTACATGTGGTCCAGAATCCCGATCAGGTATGTTCGCACATTTAAACATCAGATGCTGGTTTAGAGAAACCAACAGAAACAGTGAAATGTCTGGTTAAACATGGAGGACACATTAAAGAGGTTTCTGAATGTCACTGCACAAACACACATAAGAACCAAACAATACATTTGCTGGGTGAAATATCAGTGTCCAGATTCAACTAAAAGGTTACATTTTCTTTTATTTAACAGGTAAAAGTCTCATTGAGATTATTATTAGAATCTCTTTTTCAGGGAGAGGCCCGGCCACGAGGGCAGCATTAAACATTGTTACAACAATAAATACAAACAACATAACACGCTGGCACAACTGTCACACTCAAAGAGTAAAGAGATGATCCACACTGAAGTAAAAGTGAAAGTTTGACTTATCATGAGGATAAACTGTATTTCTAAACTGATATGTAAACATTTATCCTCAACAGACATTGAAGGAACTGCAGTCACCAGAAAGAGCAAGTCTCACTTATTCGAGTCATGTGTGTTTTACAGCTTTGTGTTAAGATTTAACTTTCTATGAGTTTGGGACAGAAGTGAGACTGAACCTGATTCTCAGTCTCTCAGTCATTAGAGAGGCTGAACAGTACACCACGGTATCGTCTGCATAAAGGAGGATATCATGCGTCCCACTGTGATTGGTCATATTATTACAAGTAAAAGAGGACCCAGTGCTGAGCCCTGTGGTGCTCCTCAACACACACTGAATAATTCATGTGAACACACTGAGATCAGTCCGTCAGTGAGACAGCCGTTCATTTAAACCAACATACGTCTTTTTTATCAGCTGAGAGCGCTCGGCAGGTCACATGACTTCAACAAACATCCAATAAACAATCAAGACATGTGTTCATGACATATTGCTGTTGTTGTCGTCCTCTCAGGTGTACGTCTCCATGGCAACAGGTGTGTGTGTGCTGCTGAGTGTGTGGGTCGCTGTGTGCGTTGCATCTAACCTCGACACGTCGTTCCCGCTGCTGAAGACGGGCGGAGATGGAAGTCTGTTCGGACTGTCTGTCGCTCTGCACCAAGACCTGAAGACAGACAGTTACCTGTGAGTACACACCTGTCAGTCTGTCTCTCTGCTGTATTCTCAGGTTTGTCCAGGTAAATGATTGACTCTGTTAGAGTTTGGACTTCCTGTGTACTTTGTCTCTACCAGTCAGCAGATGGTGGTTGTTGTACTGCAGTAAAGTGATGCACATATATAACCACAACTTCCTGCTGCAATAAAAAAAAACTCAACCACAGTGACAAAACATGCTGCCCTCTGATTGGCTGGCAGATGTCTGGAAACAACATATATGCTGACGCTGTGATGTCAGAGTTGAACACATTAAAAGTGAAGCAGAGACATTTGTGTTGATCACAGATGAAGTTGGTCTGACATTAATGATTTACATCCTCAAACCCAGCAGAAGAAAAACATCATGTAATCAGAAACGCATGAAGCTGTAACCGTAGAAACATCAGAGAGCACCACGCTAACAGATCAGCGGGGCGATGGCTCACCGCTAGCCCTGTGTAGGCAGACCGCTCAGCCTTCAGCGGCCCTCCGTCGGCTGCTTAGAAAGTAAACATGAAGATTAAATATAGAATAAACAAAGTAGATTAATAGAGAACTGCACAGAAAAGACGTCTAACCGTCTATTAAAACTAGACTCAATTTAACTGAAAGGTTTCACTTAATTCTATCCTTTATTTTAATGACATCTGCTGACTTTATTTTAACATATAACAGGTTCTACAGGATCTGCTGGACAGATTTCTTGGCAAAAGCACTGAGGAAATGAAATCCTTCGCTTACGTTACAGTGTTATAGGTTTAACCAGTCCGTGTTAAAGTCAGTAACTCACCTCCACCTGGATCCTTATTGTCTTATATTTGGATTAGCTCTTTCTTACCATGTGACCATCTGGTCATCACAGAGAGCCGCAGTCATGACATCACTTCCTGGGAGAGAGGGAGGCACAATGCAAATACCACCTAGAATTTTTTTTTATATATAGTAAATAGTAATTGTAGTGTTAATATTAATAAATTAATAATAATAGGAATGACAGCTATAGGAAGAATAATGACAGTATTAGTAACAGAGCAAATAACAACAACTGTAGCAGCAGTCGTCGAGCAGGAACACGGGGGCAGCAGGTGGCCCTCAACCACAGATCCAGACTCTGCAGGAACACGGGGGCAGCAGGTGGCCCTCAACCACAGATCCAGACTCTGCAGGAACACGGGGGCAGCAGGTGGCCCACAACCACAGATCCAGACTCTGCAGGAACACGGAGGCAGACACAACAGATCTGAGTTCAACAGTCAGGACTCGTGGGTCAGGACTCGTGGGTCAGGACTCGTGAGTCAGGACTCATGGGTCAGGACTCGTGGGTCAGGACTCAAAGCCGAGTCCACAGAAAAATTACAGAGGAGACAGAGCAAGAAAATAATGTGCTGCATGAGGAAAAATACTCTGACACTGTTACACAAGAGGAATTCAACCCCCACACACACACACATCCTTGTACTTCTATCTTTGTGAGGACTGTCATTGACATAATGCCTTCCCCAGCCCCTCACCCTAACCTTAACCATCACAACTAAATGCCTAACCCTAACCCTTAAAACCAAGTCTTAACCTTCAAACCACTCTTTGAAGTTGTGAGGACCGGCCAAAATGTCCTCACTTTCCAAAAATGTCCTCACTCTGTAGGTAAAAAACATGTTTCAGTCCTCACTATGTAACAATTACAAGTACACCGTCTCACACACGCTCAGTCAGGTGAATGCCCTGCAGTGTTAATAATGTGTTTGGATGAAGTCCGAGAAAACATCAGATACAGTGCGTGGGGGGCCTTGAAGAGGTTCCAGGAGTCATTGAGAAAGTTCCAGGGGTTATTAAGAAAGATGCAGGGGTCTTTAAAACCCCAATGGATGTTCAAGGAGTCCTTAAAGCTGTTTCAAGAGTCCTTGAGGAGTTTATATAGGTCTTTGAAGAGGTTATAGGAGTCCTTAGGAAGTTCTAGGAGTCCTGGAGCAGGTTCCAGGAGTCACTGAGGAATTTCTATGGGGCCGTCCAATCAGCAGCCAAATTACAATAACTAACTTCCTGTAGTTCCTAACTTCCTGCATCCACCTGTCCCTCTCACCTCACACAGTATCTTTACCTCACCTCCTTCAACTCTCCCTCCCCCCTGAGGAGGTGCCTCACAGTTTGAAGACCTCTGGACCAGAGGTCACTCAGAGGTCACCCAGCTGTCTGTCTCTACAGTCACCATGACGACCGTCTCTTTATTTTCTCTAATTGGATTGGCTGCTAATGGACCACACACACACACACACACACAGTAATCTAGTTTCCTCTGGGAGTTCAGGAGTCAGGAGGTCAATGTGTCCCCTGATTGGCTCTGTGTCCCGCCCATCAGATGCCTCTCCCTCTATGACTGGTTGAACAGAAACTAGACCTGATCAATAATTAAGATCCTTGAGGAGGTAGTGGGAATCCTTGAGAAGGTTCCAGGTGCTCTTGAATAAGTTCTAGAAGTCCTTGAGCAGGTAGCAGGAATCTTTGAAAAATTGTATGGGTCCTTGAGGAAGTTTTAAATGTCTGTAAGATGGTTTGAGGAGCGGCCTTGGGAGGTTCTGTGGTCTTGAGGATGTGCTAGTGATCCTGGAGAAGGTTCCAGGTGCCCTTCAGTAAGTTCTAAAGGTCCATGGGGAGGCTCGAGGACACCCTCCAGAGGTTCTAGAGATCCTTGAAGAGGTGCCATGAGTCCTTGCGGAACTTCTAAGATGGACGACATGTCAGCTCCCCAACAGTGAAGCCAGAACATCTGGATCGCCCCCTGGTGGCGGGCTGCAGTACAGGTCATAAGCCCCGCCCCCTCCATGTTAGCATACGGGACACGAGCCAAACTAAAAACTCAAAGTTCGTCACATAAACCCAGAGTTGGTTTCTGTCAGTTTAGCTCGTTCTCATCACGCTGATGTTTGTTCAAGTGTTCGTTTCTCTGATGAGTTTGGTTCTAATTAGTTATCTGATGCTATAAAAACGGGGCTTCACGTCATGATTGACAGGTGAGGCCGGCTCGCGATTGGGTCGCCTGGGTGTGTGGGCGGGACCTCGATAACACGGCTCCAACCTCGATCACTACTGCGCAGACTCTGGCTCCGAATGACGTCACCAGCCAAGATGGCGGCTCCCGTATCCGGATACTTGGGCTTCATTACAGTCTGAACATCAACCTGCTGTCTGGTCACATGATGTCTGTTCATGTCCGACAGGAAGTTACAGCTCTGACATGTGACAGCTGTGACATCATTACCACGGTAACACACCAGAGCTGAGATCTGATCTGAGGTCAGAGGTCACACTGGTAGACTGATCTGAGATCTGTGTGTGCAGGTCTGAAAACAGGAAATTAAACTCAGGGAGAGACTTAGAGAGCATGACACACACACACACAGGTTTTCCTTTCTATACTTGTGAGGACCCTGATTGACATAATGCATTCCCTAACCTAACCACAGCTCTCTGGACAAAACTACATTATATTTATTTACCTGGCGTTTTAATCCAAAGCAATTTACAATAAACTAGATGATTCCCGAATGTAGCCGTGCCTGTGGCTAACGTTAGCAAGCTAGTTAAGAACCCCCAACATTTAAATAAGGGCGTTAGAAGCTAACCGCTCGCAGTGTTTCCGACTCACTGGATCTGGTGACGGTTGGGTCTGAACTCGTCTCTGCTGAAGACAGAGACCAATCAGTCGACCAATCAGCAGCCAGACAGATACATGAAACAACCAATCACTAAACCCCGTAGTCTGATCCAACGCTACCTTTTCTTTTCATCTGAATTTGTGTCTCCTGTTTTTATTCCTTTTTAAATGTGAAGCACTTTGAGCTGCATGTTTTGTATAAAAGGTGCTGTATAAATAAAGTTTATTATTATTATTATAATACGTGTTTAGACACTGCAGGTAAATGTAGACGGATATTAATGAGATGATAGCAGCTTGATAATGATAAAGCTAGTTAGTCAGTGAAGTTTAGCGTGACATCATTTATTTTACTTTCATTGTTTAAAATCTTGTATATATGTAAATAGTTATGTAATGTCATCACAGATATGCAAATTAGTGTATGACATCATCATCTAGTGACTTTTTGAGGAGGTTTTAGCTACTTACCTCTCCACACCTCAAACCCAGCTATCACGTCCCAGACCAGTCTGTCCTCTGAGACCAGTCTGGTATCAACCCTGGTGTGTGTGTGTAGGTGTGTGTGTGTGTGCAGGTGTGTGTGTGTGTGTGTGTGTGTGTGTGTGTGTGTCCTGGATGTCCTCCAGACTCAGACGTCTCTTCATTTATTCCAGGAATGTAACGACAACAAAGGAGCACGACATAACTCAAATATATTAACAAAACCCTGCTTTGGAAGGCTCCAGGGGTCCTTCAGGACATTCCAGGTGTCCTTGAACAAGTTCCAGGATGTTTTAAAGAGCTCTAGGGGTCCTTCAGGACAGTCCAAGGTGTCCTTGAACAAGTTCCAGGATGTTTTAAAGAGCTCTAGGGGTCCTTCAGGACAGTCCAAGGTGTCCTTGAAGGAGTTTCCGGATCCTTTAGAAGGCTTCTTGGGTCCTTGAAAGGAAATCAAGGATGCTTGATGAGGCTCTAGGAGTCCTTTGAGACATTCCAGGGGTCCTTGAAGAATGTCCCATGATTCTTTAAAAGACTCCTTGTGTTCTTCAGGACATTCCAGGGGTCCTTAAACAAGTTTCAGTAAACTTTAGAAGGCTTCTGGAGTACTTCAAGACTTTGCAGGGATCTGTGAAGGAATTCAAGAATGCTTAGGTGGGCTCCCAAAGTCCTTCAAGACATTCCAGGGAACCTTGAAGGAGTTCCAGGTTGTGGTGCCTTGCTCTACAGGTAACAGACCCTCTCACCTGTCTCGTCCTGACAGGCTATTGGTCGGAGCTCCCAGGGAGAGGGCGGAGCCTAATGTTCCAGCCAATCGAACAGGGGGAGTGTACAGCTGCCCGATCACCGCTGACCAATCAGACTGCAGCAGGATGAAGCTCATAGACCCAGGTGAGACTCACCTTGATTTTATTTTATGTATTTAAGCAGGACGTCTGTGAGAGACATGATGTCGTTAATAGGAGACACCTGAGCCGACACACCTGTAGTTACACACAAACACACACACACACACACAGGTAACTCACAACATTCATATATAACACAGTCACAGCTGCCTCTAATATTCCATTCAATCCTTTACCAGCTACAGGTGTTCCCCAGTACACTGTGACATCACTGTTGGGTGTGGTTACAGGTGAACAGGTCGTACCGTGACGTGTTCACTGACATCACTTCAAGTATGAGACGGCACTTAAGACCTCAAGCATTTCCATGGAGATGAATGGAAGTTTCTGACCCTGTGTTTTTCCAGGTGCAGGTGTGCTGCGACACATCGGCTTTAACTCAGTCTTATATTCACCTGAGACCTCCAGGTGAGGGTCCCCACACTGTAGGTGGACAGACCCAACCTCTAGCATCCAGCTTTATGCAGACTGCCATCATTCTCCTAACTGCTTCTTCCAATAAGCTTCCTCTCAGAATAATGTTCTCTGGACCAGCTCTCTGGATGTTGTTGTTCTGAAGCAGAACTGTAAGTAAAGCAGATTGTTGTAAACCAGAACAGAAGAAGTTATCAGGTAAAGTCCTGACTTCCTGTCCTGAAGGGCTGCAGAACACCGAGCCTCAGTCTTTATCAGACATTTCAGCAACAGGAAAGAGTGAGCGCTCCAATTAAATCCATACAGTTAATTAATAATTAATAGATTGAAGGCTAAAATAAAGAAAAGGCTTTGATGAATATGATTGACTTGTAACGGCTGAGGTTTCAGCCAATCACAGAGAAGGACTCAGGTTTTGTACAAAGCCTGAGAGTCAGAACTCAGGCTTCTCTGCTCCTGTCTGTTTTGTGTTTGTCTCCTCACTCAGAGCTGTTATCTCTCTCCTGATGCATTATGGGTAGTCCAAACCTCACTCAGAGCTGTTATCTCTCTCCTGATGCATTATGGGTAGTCCAAACCTCACTCAGAGCTGTTATCTCTCTCCTGATGCATTATGGGTAGTCCATCCCTCAGTGAGAAGTGACAGCTGCGGTCTGTTTCTGTTTCCTCTGAGAGCTTTTATCTGCCTCCCAAACACAAGACACACACTCAGACATGATAAAGCTTTGTCCTGAGTGGGCTGTAATTAGTGGTAACCACGGCAACGGCCAATCAGAGGACTTAATTTTGCTGTACAAACATCATAAAACTCTGCAGCTGCAGCAGAGGAACAGCCTGCTGCGTGTCACTCACCTGTCCCGTCCTGTTTCAGACCTGAACCTGTCTGAGGACCTCATTGAGGACATGTGGTTGGGCGTCTCAGTAGCCAGTCAGGGCCGACCTGGGGGGAGGGTCCTGGTGAGTCTGTGTTCTCATTGGCTGATCAAGCTGTTACCGTTTGTAACCTTTCTTTAAGCATAAATGTAGCTCTGAGATGGCAGCATGTGTCCTGATTTTAAAGGGCCAGTTCACCCAAAATACAAAACCATGTTCTCTCAGTAACCTGTAGTGATACCTGACCAGACACACACTCACCTCCGCTCACCTCCACCTGTACTGAGGTGGAGGCAGAACTCAAACCTGGACACAGAAAACGAACGAATGAATAATTATTAAATAACTAACTGAATAGTTACCTAGCTAACAAACACCATTCTGACGTTTTAAAGGTCCAGTGTGCAACATTTAGGAGCAGCTGTCGGCAGAAATTAAATATAATATTTATATATAAGTATGTTTTCATTAGTGTTTAATCACCTGAAAATAAGAATCGCTGTGTTTCGTTACCTTAGAATCAGCCTTTATATCTACAGAGGGAGCGGGTCCCCTTCCACGGAGGCCGCCATGTTGCTCCGCCATTTTTCTACAGTAGCCCAGAACGGACAAACCAATCACCGGCTCTACAGAGGGCCGTTCGTGTTTTTTTTGTGAGTTTCACGGCCGCCGTAGTTTCTCCTCCACGCTTGGGAGGGGGGCGAGGCGAGCGGGGTTCAGATGGCTGCAAACTGCAGTTTCACCGCTAGATGCCACTAAATCCTCCACGCTGGACCTTTAACTTGCTGGCTAACAGAAAGATTCTCTGTCGAATTGACTAATTAAAAATAAATTAAATAGAAATTAAATAATTAGGTAATTAATAAACAATTAAGTGACTGAATATTTGTAAAATTGACTAAATAAAAAAATAAATAACTCACTATATGACAAATTAACTAGCTAACAAACTTAACTTACCAACTGATTATTTATCCATCACACCGACTGAGTGACTTATTTACTATCCAACTTACTAACTGACTGACCAACTAACTAATTAACTTACTGTCTGTCTACCTAACTAATCTGACTGACTTGCTAATTAACTAGCTCATCCCTCTATTAACCACATATCTATCTGACTAAGCAATTAACTAACTAACTATATAACTAACTAACTGGCTGACTAGTTGGATGTCTACATTACTGTCTATGTTACTAACTAACTAACTAACTAACTAACTATATAACTAACTAACTCTCTCTCCTCCCCCTCTCCAGGCGTGTGGTCATCGCTTCGTTAAACTCTACGGAGCGTTCAATCTCAGACACATGATTGGCCGGTGTTATCTCCGTGGAAACGACCTGCAGTACAACGACACAGACATGCACTGGCAGAACCCCGACCAGCCCTGCAGGTAGGTCACATGACACATGTCACATGATACAAGTCACATGACATGTCCAGTCAGTAAACCTGTGTTTCTGTGTGTGTGTGTTTAGTCACCTGGGTGATGTCAGCAGTGAGGTCATGTGTAACATGGGGATTTCTGCCTCCATCACTCAGACAGAAATCATTGTCGGCTCACCTGGAAGCTACGAATGGCAAGGTGAGCTTCTCTTCATCACCGTTTCTCTGCTGTCAGGAAACTGTCATCAGGATTTCAGCTGCAACCGAACACTTTGGGTCTAGTTTCTGTTCATTTATATGTGTGTGTGTGTTTTGCAGGTAACGTCCATGTCTCCTGGATGAATCCAGATGTTGTCTTCGACACCCAGAGGAGCTCCTTCCCCAACCTGCAGCACAGAAACATTTATATAGGTGAACTGTCCCTTTAAACCTCTCTTCTCATTGTCAGAGTCGTAACTCTGTCAGGTCTGAACTCTCAGACATGAAACTCACATCGAACTCACTCGTCTCTGACGTCCGTCCAGAATAAACCTCATGAATCCACTTAGACACCAGCGAAGAAAGCGGCTGCAGAACCTGCCTGAGAATCCTGCTGTTTCTGAGTTTCCTTCAGTCTCGCAGTGATCCAGAGACGGCTGTCTGTCCGTCCACGGGTCCACTGCAGACAGGAGCTGCTGACTGCTGGTTCGGCTGCTCTGACGGGACAGTCTGACTGCATGTGAACACATACAGGCTGAAACAACAAGCTCGCAGTGTGAAAACCTCTGGACTTCTTCACGTGGTTAAAATTAACTCTGTGTGTGTGTGTGTGTGTGTGTGTGTGTGTGTGTGTGTGTGTGTGTGTGTGTAGGATATTCGGTCACTCAGGCTCGACGTCTTCTTTCTCGGGATGATGAAACCATAGTAACAGGTGACGGACTCATTTACTTTCACCTCTCTGTAAAGTTTTGAAGAAGTAAACAGTTGGACTGATGTATTGATCGATCGACTGATCGGCTTATTGATCACTGTATTGATGAACAGGAGCTCCTAAGGACAGTAAAGAAGATGCTCGTGGCTCCGTGCTGTTGGCGGTGAAACAGTTTGATAAACTGATGACTCAGCAGACTCTGCGCGGTGAACAGATGGGCTCCTACTTCGGTAACGCCGTGGCAACCACCGACCTCAACAACGACGGGTAAGGAAGGGTTTACAGGTCACATGATTCACGCTGAGGTCGCATCCTGTTAGACACCTGTGTCGTCGGCTTTTTGTGTCCCAACCTGAAGGAATCAGAAAGTCCTTCCTGATCAAGGACCTGATAATCAAACTGCGAAAACACGAAAACAGTGTAGACACATTTTAGTTTGGCTGTCAGTGATTTTCACTCGATAAGATTTCTTAGATTAAGTCAAAAAAAGTCTCATTTCAAGGAGTTCTTGTTTCGTCTGAAGCCCACTGGCAGAAATCTGGGTGTCCTGTTTGATTCTGAGCTTTAAGCTTTAAACCACAGATCATAAGTTGTCCAGTGCTGTTTCCTCCAAATCAGAACGTCTCCACAATCAAACCAGCGTTCTCACACCTGGAAAGACTCATTCACACATTCGTCTTCTCGACTCGACCGCTGTAACTCCAGAAGTCTGTCTCTCGCCTCCAGCTGCTCAGAACGCAGCAGCTCGGCTTCTCGCTGGTTTTGACAGACGCCATCACATCACCCCGGTCCGGCTTCTCTCCACTGGCTCCCTGTTCGAATTGATTTTAAGATTTTACTGATCACTTTAAAAGCACGTGGGTCTGTTGACCCCATGTGAGCCGGCTCGCAGCCATAGGTCCATAGGTCAGGTGGGGCCCTGCTGGCTCGCAGCCCTAGGTTCTCAGGAGGGGCCCTGCTGGCTCGCAGCCATAGGTTCTCAGGAGGGGCCCTGCTGGCTCGCAGCCATAGGTTCTCAGGCGGGGCCCTGCTGGCTCGCAGCCATAGGTTCTCAGGAGGGGCCCTGCTGGCTCGCAGCCATAGGTCCATAGGTCAGGTGGGGCCCTGCTGGCTCGCAGCCATAGGTTCTCAGGAGGGGCCCTGCTTGCTCGCAGCCCCAGGTCCTCAGGCGGGGCCCTGCTGGCTCGCAGAGTCAGAGACTCTTTTAAATCACTTCTTAAAACTCATCTTTATAGACTTGCTTTAATGTGATGCCGTCTTCTTATTCGTCTCTTTATTGCTTTTATTGTTTCCATTTGTTTTTATTTCCCGTGTCATGTTTTTCATTGTTTTTAAGTTGTCTTAATTTTGTCTTGATCTGTTTGGCTTCTGCTGTCATGTCGTCCTGTTTCTTTCCTTGTCTGTCAAAGCACTTTGTAAACTCTGTTTTTAAAGGTGCTGTAAAAATAAAGTCATTAATATTATTATAGTGTAGTTGATTAGTTCAATTATAAGCCGATTAACTGACTGACTGAACCACCACACGAGTGCATGTCTCCAGTATTTAGTCTGAGCCCATCACTGCTGTGGATCTGAGACTGGTTACACTGTTTGATGTTATTCTGCTGTTGTTGAATGTGACGGGCTGAAAAAATTAATTTGTGCAAAAGAGTGAAGCTTGAAGACTTTTCTTTTCTCCTGCAGGTGGAACGACCTGCTGGTGGGCGCTCCTTTTTATTTCCATCGCCAGCAGGAAGCGGGCGGGGCAGTTTATGTTTACATGAATGCAGGAGGTCGGTTTGATTCTCGGCCCAGTGTGGTGCTGAGAGGACCGGCTGGATCGGCGTTCGGCATGTCTGTCACTGCCGCCGGAGACCTGAACCAAGATGGCTTCCAGGGTGAGGACCCTGATAATGAACGGATGTTACTGTTTGAAGAAACCGAAGAAGAGTCTGACGTGTGTGTGTTTTGTGTTTCAGACTTTGCAGTCGGAGCTCCTTTCCATGAAACAGGAAGTGTGATGATCTGGACCGGCAGCAGCGAGGGGGTCTCTACAGAACCGAGCCAGGTCTCACAGTAAACACACCTCTTTATAACAGTCAATGTGTAGGTCACACCTGTAACCCCCCTCCTTCCCCCCGCAGGTGATCCGGGGCAGCACGGTCTCTTCTGGGTTCAGGACTTTCGGGTACTCTATGTCTGGAGGTGTGGATGTTGATGGGAACAAATATCCAGACCTGCTGGTCGGCTCTCTGGACGACACCGTCGCTCTGCTCAGGTACCTCGACCCCCCCCCCCATTAGAATTCTATTGATTACTGTTATTGATTGAAGCTCGTCATGATCCGGTTCTGTTGTACACTTCAGTTCTGTAACTACCTGTAACTACCTGTAACTACCTGTAACTACCGAAAGCTACAGTACTAACTATCACTGTAACTAACTAAATATTAATCCGTTACATCAGCAGACCGTTCCAGTTTAACACTTATAACCCGTTTGGTTCTGTGTCACTGCCTCACTGTGTTGATCTGTGAAGCTGCTGCTGAGTCGCGTTATTGATATGTTGACTTGATTGATTATTTCCTCAGAACTCGTCCAGTCGTTCACCTCAATAAAACCCTCAGAGTTTCTCCGGACGTCGTCGACCCGAACAGCTGTGACTTCTGGTGAGATTCAAGCTCGTTACCTGCTAACAGCTAATGGCTAACAGCTAATGGCTAACACGCTGACTCCCTGTGTGTGTGTGTGCAGCTGATTGAAGGTCGGACCAATAACTGTCACAACAAATCAATGTATCGTCATGGATACAGCGTCATGGCGATTCTGCCTGTTCTTTCTGCTTTACTGACTCAATTTAGAAACAAATTACAGGTGAAGTAAGATAACTCGAGCTCATGTTGATGAAGTCAGTGTGTGACGGCTGCCTGAAGCTGCATCACATGTACAATATGGACCGACAACACGGAGGAGCCCCACAGCCACTGTGTGTTCGACTTAGCCACGTTAGCCGCTGTGCGTCTCTTAGCGCGGATGCTAATGTCTGTCTGTCCGTCCTCCATTTTGGTCCAGACTGAAACATCAGCAGCTGCTGGACTGCGATGAAACGTGCTTCATCGTTCATGCTCCCCTCAGGATGAACTGTAATAACTCTGATCCTCTGACTTTCCATCTAGCGCCACCATCAGGTCGACACGTTAACGCGTCCGACACTTTGGTTTCTGACCAAACACCTGCAGAGCTGCTGGCGTTCCCATCAGCCTCAGCTGCACTTTGTGTTTACTGCTAACTAGCTAATGTTAGCATGCTAACACGCTAAACAAAGATGGGGAACATGGTGAACATTATAGCTGCTAAACATCAGCATACTAGCATTGTCACGGTGAGCATGTTAGCATGCTGTTGTTAGCATTCGGCTTGTACAGTCTCATTTTATATACTGATGTCGTGCAGCCTGACATTAAAGGAACATTCTAGTATTTTTCAACCTGCATTTTATTAATTAATTAATTAATTAATAAATGACTTTACAGTCAGCACCTCCTGTAGAGAAACAGGAAACAGGACTCGTGGATATGTGAGCAGCCTCCTGCAGTTTTCTAAAGAAACTGACATTTTACAAATTGAACAGAAATCCTTTCTAAGAGTCTCTGAAGTGAACACAGACTGCAGCTGCTGGATTAGCTTCTGTTAGCTTCTGTCGCTAACCTGACAGATGGAGTGTTTATGAGGACATGATGCTAACGAGTCTGTTTATGGTCAGGACTAATTAATTATCACCAACCAGCTTCCTGTGTGTTTACAGCTGTGTGTGTGTGTGTGTGTCACTTTGTTGATTAACAGCAGGTATTAATTGACAGCTTCTTCCTGTCAACAAATCAGGTCGGCTAATTAGCTGAGAGAGCACGCACACACACACACGCACACACGCGCACACACACACACATCAGATGACATCATATTCTGTCCTCGTGTCCTTGTCTTCTGTGTGTGTTTTTCTGAATGATAAATCACATTACAGAAACTGATATTATTACGTCTGAGAAGCACACACACACACACACGCGCACACACAGACACAGACACAGACACACACACACACACAGACACACACGCACACACAGACACACACGCACAGACACACACACACACACGCACACACAGACACACACAGACACACACACACACGCACACAGACACACACACACACACACACACACACACACACACACACACACACAGACACACACACGCACACACAGACACAGACACAGACACACACAGACACAGACACACACACACAGACACACACACACACACAGACAGACACACAGACACAGACACAGACACACACACACACACACGCACACACAGACACACACAGACACACACACACACGCACACACAGACACACACACGCACACAGACACGCACACACACACGCACACACACACAGACACAGACACACACACACAGACACACACACACACACACGCACACACAGACACACACACACGCACACACACACAGACACAGACACAGACACACACACACACGCACACACACACGCACACACAGACACACACGCACACAGACACACACACATATGCGTGCGTGTGTGTGTCTTCATGTTCTTATATCCCAGCGGGGACTTTAACCTGAAGGCACACTAACGGGGACAGGCGGCTTTTTGAGGGTTAAGACTTGGTTTTCGGGTTCAGGTTACAGTTAGATGAAGGTCGGGAAAGCATTGTCAATGACTGTCCCCCACGGGGATAGTGAAACAAGTGTGTGTGTGTGTGTCCTGGTCGTGTCTCATTAATTTGACCAATCAGAGACGAGGTCACACTGTTGCTATGACGCCACACCTCCACACACACAGGATGCATACAGATACACTCACAGACAGCTGCTGATATGCGTGGATTCAGATATTAATGAACATTAATTATTATTCATAATAAATTGAACAGTATTATATTCAGTCCTCAGGTGGCCAGTTTGCAAACATAAAAACAAAAAAATTTATTCACAAAAATAAACATGTTAAAAATAATATCAAAATACTGAACAATTAAATTAATAATAAAGTAAACTGACACTGACACCTAAAGCTAAAACACTGAACAAATACAATGAAATAAAAAAATATTAGTGTATTTGTGTCCATTGATCAACATAAATGATTTTCCCTAATGCTGATTTCTATCCGTGGTCCGTGAACCCGTCTGCAGAATAAAACCACGTCTGATGAAATGAATACACACAACACGATGAACACACAGCACATACTGCAGCTACTAAAAAGGGACAAATGTGAATGAAAATTAAAGAAACGGCTAGAAATCTTTGCGTTGTGAAGCTGATAGAACTTATTTCTGCATTTTTATATATGAAATCTGTATTTCTACATAAATCTCATGTTTATGACATTTCGTACTTAACAATTATATTTACAGACCGTGCTGTTTATAGGCGATGCTAATATTAAGGTCTGTGTCTTACAGCCAATCAGAGGGCTGTGTCTTTCTTTAACTGTCTGTCTGTCTGTCTGTCTCTCAGCTGTCCACTTCACTGTGACCGCTGACGTCACCAGCCTCGAGCCCCGCCTCCGTTTCCGTGACAACGGGCAGACCGTGTACTCTGGTTACCTGTCGATGCCGAAAAAACAATGTGAAACCCTGAGAGTCAGACTGCTGGTGAGACACACACATAACAGATAACAGTCTGATGCACTGTTAGCGCCCCCTACAGGCTGCAGTGTTCATTACAGCCACATTTGTCCTGAGGAGGGCGCTAAAGGAAGGATCATCGAGTCATTAACAGCTAAAGGGATCGTCCTCTGGAGAGCAGGAAGGAGATCAGATTATTTACTGACCTGTGGATGTTAGAGAGATATTTTTACATTTATTAACAGTGAATCTGAAGGGTTCAGAGGAAAAACAGTAAACTTTCTGTTCAAGATGCTGCAACAAACCTCTGACCGCGTCTGAAAGGAACACTTTTTAAAGTCCTTTTAGGTTTAAAGATTTTTAACAGACATTTTTAGACATAACTTGTTTAGAGAACAGGAGAATTTCTCAGACTGCTGCTTTAAAGAGCATTGGTGCATGTTGAGTTTTCAGTTGGTCTACATGCAGGTAAAAGCATCCAGAAGTGCAGGTTGAGGTAAAGTTCACGATGTTCTGGGCTCGTCCTGTCACGTCTTCATGTAGTTCTTATCAGTATATGTTTTTCTGCTTGTTTGCAGTTTTGACGTCTGTTGTTCAGTTTTGATTCAGTTCAGGACGACAGATATCCAAAGACTCAGTGAACGTCGTCCGGTACGCTGACATCATGTTTCAAACCTGTCACATCAGGCCTGATGTTAAAGCCCTACGCTGCTGTTTATAGTCCTTTAACTATAAATCCTGTTGACTTCACATTCCTGCTGGTCATTCTCCAAATCAGCTCTCTGCTTTCAGCCAGATTTCTTTCAGCTGGTTTCACTTAATTTAAATCAACCTGCAGAGACCTGAAACCTGCAGAGACATAATCCTTCACAGTCTGTGTTTAGTCACGTTTATGTTCTGTTAAGGTCAAGTCATCATCATGTGCCGTGATGCTGTTAACAGCAGACTGCTGGTGCGTTCAACGACACTCTGGAGTCATCTGTTGCACTGACAAGCTGTCGTCAGAGGATCAAAAGACAGAGGACAAACAATAAACAAACGTGGACAAAGAGAAAAGAAGAACGGTTCCTCGAATGAAAAGTGTTGTTGAGGTTCTGTTCTGTGTTTTTGTGTTCTGCAGAGTCCAATCCGGTACAAAGTGGAACCTTTGGTATTCTCACTGAACGTCTCTCTGTACGAGAAGCTTCTTAAGAAAAGAAATGACGTACAGGACCTGAAACACTTTCCTGTGCTGAGCCAGACACCCCAACCTATCAAGACCCAGGTCAGAACCCACAGAACCCATCAGAAACCAGGTCAGAACCTGGCAGAACACAGTTTAGAGCAAATTTATAATCAATCATAAAAAAGATCACATTCCAGATCATAACCATCAGAACTCACTTTAAACAACATCTGAATCTGCATTAGAAGCCACCACAGAACCAATCAGAACCTAAGTCAAAACCCAGGTCATGACCTATCCAAACCAAGGTCAGAAACAAACTTTGTTCTTGAGAAAACAGGAGAACTCAGGTCAGAACTCAACACCAGGTAAGAATTCAAGAGAACTCACTCACTGTTTGAACGTTCCTTCACTGATCTTAAATTCCTTCATCTATCAGATCCACATCCAGAAGGCCTGTGGTTCTGATAACTGTTGCCATAGTAACCTGCAGATGGCCGCCCAGTTCACAGATGAGAACCAGAAACCCTTCCCCATGTGAGTGAACTCCTTCTCTGTACCAGACTGTGGGTCCACTTTAAGGAAACATTAGCTCTTTGTGTTAAAACATACAGTTTTGTGGGTTTAACACACAGCTGCTCAGGTAACTATTGATTATTCATATTGATCATATCAAATATGTTTGATTACTAATAAGAGAAGTAGTACAGCAGTATTATTCAAAGAGGCACTTTGTTCCTTGGGTCAGTTGTTATAAAAGTAAAGGAATAAATTAAAGAAACATAGTGGGTCTAAAGCTGAGTTTAGGTATGCGACAAACCCTGCTCTCATTTTCATTATTGCTCTGTGATTTCTCTGCAGGAATGTGTTTTATTGTGGATCATGTGACACACTGACTCCACAACATTACAATTACATTACAAGTCTACTAGCAGCCTACAACATCTAGTTTACTAATTCTAAAGCTACTCCCACTGCCGACATGCTAGATTAGTTTGCTCTGAAAATGTTAGCATAACTTTGCTAGCATTAGCACTAGGCCTGTGAATTTTGTCACATACCTTTACTTAAGACTTGCCCTCATGGACTTGACTACTTGACTGAGACCTGATGTGCACTTGCCCTAAAGTACCTGGGAATTGACCTGAGACTTAACTTGGACTTACCTTAAAGGACCTGACTACTTGACTTGAGACTCAATTTACACTTGCCTAAAAGACTTGAGACTTGACTTGGACTTCCCCTTTGGAACTTGACTACTTAACTTGGCTTGATTTACACCTGCCCTAAAAGACAAAGACTTGCCAAAACTACCTGGGACTTGACTTGAGATTTAACTTGGACCTTCCTTAAATAACCTGGGATTTGACCTAGAGTTACCGTTAAAGACCTGGGAGTTGAGCCTTGACCTAAAGGACTGAACTATGATTAGCAGCTCTCTCACATCACAAAAGTTACATGTCCTAACTAGGTCAGTGTATCATCTCTCAACTTATTGTCCCAACTGACCTCAGACTGTTGCTGTCATGTTGTGATTTGTGTATTTTTGTGAATGTTTCTGTGTTTCCAGGCAGAAGGACAGTCAGGTGTTTTACTACACCGCCAGCATTAACCGATTGTTTCTGGAGGTTAATGTCAGCAACACACCGTCACCGGGCCGACCAGCAGAGGATGCTCACAATGCTGCTTTGAACATTAGCATCCCACCGTTGCTCATATACTCCGGAGTCCGAACGAAGGTAGTGAAGCTAAGGGTCTTTGTCATCCAGCTTTTAGCAGGTGGGGAACAAGACAATGGTGATGTAGAGCAGAGTGCCATCTGCATAGAAGTGGATATTTAAGCTGAAGCTGTGAATTAAGTTACTGAGCATGACCATGTTGGTAGAGAAGAGTGGTGGACTAAGCATTCATGGACACCATATGTTACAGTATGAAAAGATAAACTGGAATGGTTTATTAGAAACTATTAATAATAAATAACCAGAAAGACTTGCAATTTGCTTATGAAAACTTGACTGGGACCAGACATAAAGGACTTGGGGTTGACTTAAAACTTGACTTGAAGTTGCTTTTAAAATATCCGGGACTTCACTTGGGACTTCACTTGGACTTGCCTTAAAGGACTTGGGATTTGACTTGAGATTTGCACTTGACTGGAGATCTTACTTGGACTTACCTTAAGGAACCTGACTAACTGGCTTGAGACTTTATTTATATTTGCCCTAAAGCACCTTGGATTTTACTTGATGCTCAACTTGGTATAAAGGACTTGACTAATTGACTTGGGACTTGACTTGAAACTTGATTTTGCCTTTCCCTAGCAGACCTGGGGCTTTACTTGATACTTGACATGAGACTTGACTTGGACTTAGCCTAAAGGACCAGGGACTTAACTTAGACCAGTTACTTTTACAGTCAGTCCTGTGTTTGTTTGTGTTTCAGGGTGACATCCAGGCAATGGTGCATTGTTCTGTTAAGGACTCTGTTCTTCTGTGTGAGCTGGGGAACCCATTCAAAAGGAACCAGAAGGTACAGAGCGTTCTTGACAGTCAAGTACTGCTGTCACTGCAGTACTGCTTGTGCTGCTGTCTGTATTATTGTCTGTACTGCAGTATTCTTTCTGTATTTCAGGTTCAGGTGTTGATCATATTTCAGCTTGTTGAGATCAGTTTAGACACCAGAGAGATTCAGTGTCTGCTACAGCTGTCCACGTAGGACACACCCACCCACGCACACACACACCTGTCTAAATTTGTTTTATTGGACAGGTACTGAGTTGTGTCTCTGTGTGTCTTCAGCCACAGTGAGCAGTCAGACCTGTCTCCTGTCTCTGTCTCCATGTTGATGGAGTATTCACTGCAGACATCTCTCACTCTGTAAGTAACACACAGTATAAGAGGTTTAATGTTGACCTCTGACCTTTGACCTGATGACCTCACTTCTCTTATTGGTTGATTGTGTCCTAACAGAATCAATCCGCCAGGCCCCACCTCCTTCAGTGGTCATGTGATTGGTGAGTCAGCCATGGAGAAGACAGAGGATGTCGGCAGTCTGCTGCTCTTCACTTTGCAGGTTTGTCTAAAATCAGTCTGACTGTTGAAAGAGTGTAAAGAGACCAGGTGTTAACCCAGTACCTTGTCTGATAGGTGCACAACCACGGGAAGCCACTGGGTCGCCTAGGCAACCTGCAGGTGGAGTTTGATTGGCCGATGGAGGTGTCCAATGGGAAGTGGCTGCTGTACCTTGCAGAGATTGAAGTGAACGGCACATCAGAACCTCGCTGTGCTCCGCCCGGCAACCTCATCAACCCCCTCCACCTCATGGTAACTATAGCAACATCAGCCTCACATTGACTCCTTTCAAAATAAAAGTCCTGGGCTGGCACATTTCAGAATAACGCCAAGTCCAGACTTCAAAAAACAAAATCTATGCTCTTTGGGCGGTCTCAAAGTCTTCGATTCAGCTGAAAATTCTTGATAATTAGCGACAGGGCTAATATCTACGAGCAGGTCTTCTTGTTTACATACTGAGGTGTGACACTGGATCCTTGTCTACGGGGGAAACTACATGAGACTAAGATCCCACTTTGTCCCAACAGCGGCGCTCTTCCTGTCACTTTTTAAACTATCTTTGAACTCATTAATTTGATACTGAACGACCTGACCGGCTGTTCTGTTGTTAATGACTTTACCTTCCTGTTTGCTCAGCTGTCAAAGGAGGAGACGAAGAAGAAGAAGAGTCTGGAGGAGGAGGTGAAGGGGAACGAGGAGGAGCAGATAGAAAAAATTCTACCCGTCTTCCACCTGCAGGGACAGAAAAAGAAGTTCTACACTCTGGTAGAAACTCATTTCTGTAGTGTTGCTTCTGTTGTTAGTGCAGTACTGCAGCCACCCACAGGTGGCGATCTGAGGTGTAAATCAAACTCATCAACTTTACAAACATTCTGTGGAAAGATACTGTACTTTTACTGATGTGTGATCTTGTTTTTAATGTCTGTGTGATGTTGTACATCTGTCGTGAGGACCTTGAGAGGGAGGACCTTTTTGCAAAGTTAGGACATTTTGAAACGTTGGGACATTTTTGTGACAACATTGTTGAAAGTGAAGATGTTTTTAGAAAAGTAAAAACATTTTGTACGATAAGACCTTTTGTTGTCCTTACTACTTCAAAGGGCTGTTTGAGGGTTTAGATTTGATTTAAGGGTTAGGGTTAAAATTAGATTTAGTTTTGGGTTAAGGGCTGGGGAATATGTTTTGTAAATTATGGTCCTCAACGGTAAAAAAGTACAAATGTGTTTGCAGGACTGTGCGCATGGGGCTAACTGTGTGACGTTCATCTGTCCGCTGGTCAACATGAGAAACTCAGCGACTCTGACTGTCAGAGCCAGACTGTGGAACTCCACCATGATCGAGGTACAAACACTTTCATCACATTTTAAATCTAGGGTAGGTCATTTATTTCAGAAGCAATTTTTGTTATTTTGGCTGCAGCAGCCTCAAGGGACTTCAACCTCTTCTCTCTCAGCTTTTCAGCACCACCTTTATGTTTTCTCTCTTTTCTTATTTGTCATCTCCACTAGTTATCCATTTGATGTCACCACTTAACAGAGATGGGAAAGGGGCGGGGCCCAGGTAAAGTTAGAATCAGCTGGACCAACAGTAATTGGCTGGGAGAGGGAGGCTTACAGATGTAATACCCAACCGCAGTGGGCTGGCAGCCCACTCGCCTGGGCCAGTCAGCCACACTGGTGCGTAATCAAAGACGCATCTCTCTCGCTCTTGTTTTTTTAATAATTTTGGCACTCTGTTTTTGCAGATGTGCTGTTAATGAAGGCGCTGAGCCCAAAGGCTGGGGGAGGGGTTTAAAGACAGTTGTGTCAGCCCACCAGGAAAGTGCCCGGTCTGCCAGACGGCCAGTCCAGCCCTGCAGTGCACTCATTACACACGAAAATGTGTTTTGGGGAGGAGCTTTGGGGAGGCCTGAAGGGAGGGGGTGGGATTTTTAATTTGGATACTTTCAAAATCTAGCTGCCTCTTGCTAGTTTCTCCAACGTTACCTACCCTAGCTTTAATTTAACTTTAAAGTCACCTACTCTGCAACTGCACTGTATCATCATATTTAAATTTAAAGATTTTAAATATGAGCATTCTGTTGCTTGAAACAAGGACATTTATTTGGATTTCATGGATTTTCACTTGATAAGATTTCTTTAAAGAAGTCAGGATGTCCACCTACCAGAAGTCATAAAATAAGATCAAAAAGTCTCTTCTTGTTTAGTGTAATTAATTCAGTCACAAGCCAATTTCAATTACTTAATAAGATCTGTGTTATTCCTGTCTCTAGATAATAACCCACACAGCCCTGGTGTTGAAATCACAACCTTAAAGTTGGGAGTCATGTGTGCTAACCACTAGGCCACCCTATCAACTGACATGTAGTGAGGTGGCTCTGGGGATAAACTGGAAGTTAGCTGGCTTGGCCAGCGGAAGTCTCTGGTGCGCATGCTCTATGGGCCGCAGTGGGCCATGCATTCATCAGGATAATTGGGGAAGTGGCTTTTTTGGCTTCATGGGCCACTGAGCAACTTTCATAGGAATGAACGGAGCCTAATAATACATCCGTGATCAGCATCTGTTGTACTTTGTGTTCTTGTTTATTTCCACAAAGTACAACAGAAGCTAATCGTGAAAATATCACCTCTGATGACACAACAATGATGAAGTTACTTCAAAGGTAGTCCTTTATTCTCATGAAGTGTTTACATCATTCTGTCTGCGCCCGGCACATGTGTCATGATTACTGTAGATGTATGATGTGTGCTATTATGGTTTATAATATTTGTATTATCAGAGAAGCTGTTAGGTCTAATGATTATTCTGAGACTATAGTTTTGTATTGTATTACTGAATGGGGTGTAAATCATCTGAGGCACTATAGTTATCAATGCAATGTGACAGGTTAAAAACATGAACTCTTGCGAATAAAAATCGAAACCTTCAAATTAGATATTTTATTCCAAAATAAAGTCATGCAAGCCAAAAGACTAAAACTTGAAATAAGAGGTTTTTGACTTGAAACTTCAGAGGTTAAAATAAGTGTCAACGGTCCTGTAGCTGATATGTCCCCAGTGTCCAGCTAAACATAACCCAAAATAAGATAAAATTGCTAATTAAGACAAGGCAAGTGACATTTACTTGAATTAAGTCAAACAGCCTTGCATAGTTAGCATTAGATAATCCAACCCACACTCAAAACAAGTCCAGCTAGATTTTAAATCTAAATATAAGAGTTTTTGGTTTTGTGGCACATTTCTTGTTTGGTTCAGTTTTCTTATAACCCCACTGAAACTCGAGCCGCTCGGCAGCAAACAGCAGCCAGACGCAGTCAGAGAGCAGCTGCTGAACGTAGCGGAGCATCTAGCTGCTAAAGAGCCAGATGTTTCCCTCAGCAGCTGCTGAACGTAGCGGAGCATCTAGCAGCTAAAGAGCCAGATGTTTCCCTCAGCAGCTGCTGAACATAGCGGAGCATCTAGCAGCTAAAGAGCCAGATGTTTCCCTCAGCAGCTGCTGGAGACCAAACACAGAGCTGACGGAGAGAAGACCGGACTGACGTCCATCAGGAGACACTAACGCCTCCTGATGAAGCGTCATGTGAGTCTGCAGCTGCTGGAGGTGGAAATAAGCAGCTGGTTGCTAACATGTTAGCCACAACTACTTTATAATCTGATAGTATAGCAGGGCTGTGTTTGTGTTTTTCTGCTCTCTAGTGGCCAAATTTTAATTATTGCTTCTTTAAATCAGATCTTTCTGTGTGTGTTTTAGGACTACAGCGATGCGAGGAGTGTGTTGGTTCGAGTCCAGGCGACTCTGAAGCTGCAGACTAACAAACCGACCATCAACATGGAGTCTCACAGCACAGAGGTGCTTAACTGCTGCTAGCGTCCCCTAGAGGCAGCAGTGTTCATTACAGCCACAATCTGAACAAACAACATGATGATGTATCTAGAGATGAAAGAAATCACCATCAGTGTGTTTGCAGTTTCCTGTGTTGCCTCCTGAATCACAGTGTTCTTCTTCTGCAGATTGAGGTCCATATTTATCCAGAGCCGGGGCAGCAGGTGGACGCCAGCACCCCCCTGTGGATCATCCTGGTGTCTGTCCTGGCTGGAGTCTTACTGCTGGCTCTGATCTGCCTGCTGCTCTGGAAGGTAAACTGAGCTGTAACATGTATAGAGGCAGTCCACCAGATAACGACAGAAAACTCAACCATGTGAACGAAATACTTCTGGTTGTCACTGGTTGTAGTTTTAGGATCTCCTACGGTCCACAGAAGTGGGATTGTTTTTATGTTTTGCTTTCTCATCACCATAAAATCATTCATCTGTAAAGTCATCATCACCTCCTGTTGGTAAAGTGCCACTGTGTCGCCCCCTGCTGTTCAGTGTGGTTTCTTCAAGAGAGCCAGCACCAGAGAGCTGTACCAGGCAAAGACCCAGAAAGCCCACATGAAGAGCCAGCCGTCTGAGAACGAGAGGCTGGACGAGGAGCTCTGAGGCTGGGCAGACTGCTGCCAGAGAGCCCTGCTGTAAGGACCAGCTGCTGACTGACTGTTACTGCCTGATTACTGCATGGTTACTGACGGTTTTCTCTTCAGCTCTCAGTCAGTGATTGAGGGGCTTCACTTTGACGAACTTCTTTTCTTCCTTCTTTCCAGCTGTTCTGACTCTTCCTGCATCTGGTCAATCATCTCGTCAATAACTCTATTGATCTATATTAACCTGTGTTTGTATATCTTTCTCTGCTGATATCTGGTTGCCTTTCTACTATTATTAGTTTAATGATTGATATATTGAAATTTGCTTGAGGTATTTTTGATTTACTGCATTAATATATCTTTATAACACAACCGTTATTCTGAGAATCCCCCCTCAGTCTGTCAGAAGAAGAAGTTCAGTGAGTCTGTTGAGAGCTGAACTTGTGTAAAAACTGGACTGACTTTGTGTTTGTAGAGAAGTTGGAGGTTTCTAGTGGATCTAGTGGACTTTATAGGCTACCAATGCTAACATGCTGATGTTTAGCAAGTATAATGTTCAACATGTTCATCATCTTAGCTTAGCATGTTAGCATGCTAACATTAGCTTATTAGCGTCAACAGACAGACAGTCAGTCAGTCAGTCAGTGCGGCTAAAAGCACCAACAGTAGTGTATTTCCTCAGTGGGCTCAGATCACGACAGCAGACTGACGGCTGGAGGCTGAATTCACACATTATTACTCTGACAGAGTGCTTTCACTATAATAATATAAACTTCCTGTTTACCTTCAACCTGTCGGCCGTCTCTACTTCCTGCTGCTGTGTTGGACATATGAGGTTTTGTGTTTTGTCTGCAGTGTGGTTTCTTTGTGCGTCGGAGGGTGTGGCGGGCTGCGGCGCTCCACCAGGGGAGGATTATGGGTAAAGACAAGCAGCAGCAGCATACGGACGCTGACGGTTTCCTGATCCAAGACGACGTCTCCTCGTCCAGAAACAGGAAGTCACCCAAACACTGGGTCACCTCCTGGACTGAGACACACTGAGAAACCGACGGTATCCACGGAAACACATCCTGAACCGGACCAAACCAGACCAGCTGGACCGAACCAGACCAACACACTGCCCTTTAAAACCTGCTGGACTTTGTGTGTCTTAACCTGTTTAAACTCAGTTCAGTTTTTATTGAAATACGGAGATACAAGGTTTACAGCTGACAGCAGAGTTTATTCTGATTTAAATATTTCTCTTTGTAAACAACAGGAGGTGATTTATGTATATACGGAACATTTTGTTTATTATTTATCTGTATTTGGAATGTTTAGTTTTTAATGTGTTTTTATATGTGAACAGCATTTCCCAGCATCCTCCTGGCCTCTGAGTAAGATGAGATATAAAGAAATGAACAAATCAAACAGGAGGTTGTTCCTGTAATAACGTCCTGCGTGTTTCCTGATGCAGGACAGTCCAGACTCCATTTTGTCTGGTGGAAATGTGTTATTGTTATTTTCCAACATCAGGATTCAACGTTTTATTCAGAGCGAATTATTCAACCAACTGTCTTCATATTAACATGTTTTGTCAGTTTTGACCGTCACTGTTGGGAAGTTTGGTGACTAACAGATTTAACGTCGACTGTGGATACGAAATGGCCGCTCAAAATGAAGTGAAATCATCGGCTGGCTGAAAATCAATCTAAAGACTAATTAATGATTTGGAAAAGGATCAGCAGGAAGGGAACAGGATTTATAGTTAAAGGGCTTAATAATGAAAATAGTGGTATGCTCCTTTAAGAACCAAATATGGCAGCAGACGTCAGTGTTGACAGGTTTAATGTGTCTCTGTGTTCTGACATGCTTCAATGCTGCCTTCAAGGGCTCCTCGTAAACTCTTCGTTCCCAGTTGAGAAAGTTGTAAGACAAAACACTTGTTTTGCTTTCAGGTGCTGAAGGATCCTGTAACAAAAATACTTTGCTTTACGGCTCTTCTATAAAACTTTGTTTGTTTCCTTGTACGGCCTCTTTTTGTACGTGTTTATATAATTGTGATATTTCTGACAGCGTTTGAAAGCAGCATCTGTTTGTGTGTAAAACCTTCAGTCTTGATTGTGTGGATGTGGTTTGTAATCACTGTGGTGACCTGTTTGTGTACGTTGATGATATTAAAGTATTTTTTGATAGTTTACTGGTCTGTACTTTACCTGCCATGATGCTTTCAGGGTCGGTCTGTTTTGTCTGTAAATCAGAGCTGTTGTGTTGCTGTTCTCTGTCTGAAGATGACAGTTCATGTTGCTGCTGGACTGATCAGTTCAGAGAAGAGACACGGCAAACAAGCGTTTGGGGTTTTCACCGTCTGATCCAATATGGCTGCTCGGCCTCTCCTAGACAGGGTAGAGGTCTTCACTAGTCCATTCTGTTCCTATTAAATGAGACCCTTTCCGATTGGGTTTCTTTTCTGAAAATTAATTTACGCACATAAGGTTTGGGTCTGTTCTGGATCGGGTCGATAAGTTTGGACCTGTGAAGACCTTTAACACAGGTGTGAGAGGAAGTTCATATTCCTGTTGAACTTTCCAGGGACTCCAGATGGTGCAGTTCACTTTGGTGGGACTGCAGATGAACTGAGTACCATCAGTGCTAACTATGAGCTATCAGAGCATGTCAGCATTCTTTTCAAAGTGAATCAGTTTTGTTTGTCCACAGCCTGAACCAGGCTGTCAGAATCTGTTTTTCAGACCCCACGCTCTGACTACAAAAACAACAGAACGTGTTCAGGCTGGAAGTGCAACAAGTACTACAGTCCTGTCAGAACAACAACAGCTACTGTGATCTGAGTGGTTGGACACGATGCTGGTGACTGCTTGTTGAGCAGATCTCCTCAACACTCGAAGACCCTGCTGGGTGAGTCCTGATTTCAACCCCTTAATGTTTGTTTTCATCCTTTTGTTTTATGTCTTTTTTTATTTTGTAGCCTTGCTTGGGGCGAGCAGATGGGGAGTTAGCATATGAGAAAAGGGACAAGAGCTTGGTTGAAATCATGGGGGTCTCTGGATTAGCAGGGGGTGCTGGTCCTGGTTATCCCCAGGAGGGAGGGTCCTCAGGATATAGGAAGTAGGTACTCGAGGTATGGGGAATAACACTGGTAAGGGTGGGGGGCACTGAAGATATAGGGAATGGGTTGTACACAGGATATGGAGAGGTACTCAGGGTATGGGGAGCTACTCAAGATTGGTGGTGGGGTTTACTTTGGGTATAAGGTGATCGTCAGGGTTCTGGGGTTTACACGAAGTATGAGGGGGTACTGAAAGTTTTGGGACAACCCTAAAGATGAAGTTGGACAACACACAGTTGTGGAAATATTGGGGTGAAACGTTGTTCCAGTATTAAAAGTCGGAAGGGAACGGCATTCCTGCTCAGATAAATAAATTATAGGGAACTTATAGAAGTTCTTTGGCTGTAAACCTCTTAAAGCCCACCGGGTCGCCCACTTGTGCTAGTTCTAAGCTGCTTAGATGGCGCATACAAATGCAAATGTTTAAACTTTTGTCAATATGGACATGCTACGTTAGATCATCATTAGATCAGTTAGATTCTCCACAATTCAATAGATCAATTAATTTTAATAACTACGGTAACCTTTGGCTTTCATCCTTTCTGAGGTAGGCTACTTCTCTCTCAATTCATTTCAAAGAGCTTTATTGGCATGAAAGTAAAAAAATAAAAACAAATAGACAAAAACAGTAAAAACATTTCTCTCTCTCTCTGCACGAGGTTGGCCTAGATGTGCTGTCTCTCGGAGCTAGATCAAATGAAGGATTCCTAATTGATATGTTATTCGATAGCCTAATTTTTATACTAGTAATATTCATGTTGGTTTGAATAAATCATTTGATAGCATTTCCTGTCTTTGCTGAGCAAGAGTTTTGTGTGAAAGGAATTAAAGGCCTGTCCCAAATATAGGCAGGTTGCGTTCAGTGACTGAAGCAAATAAAAGCCCGGGCTATTAATTGAAGTTTTACAGTATTTTCTGTCTTAGTCAGAATCAGACAAGGAGAGGTACGTTAGAGTGTCATCATCAAGTCTGATCCAAAAAAACAATCAAGGGGAAATAATCAGGAGATCTCTGCAATCTTTGTAATGTTAAGTAGCTTCAGTAAGAGATTTTTTGCAGCATGTTAGTGAGTAACATCAGTACAAAAAAAAAAAACAGTCAAGCATTCAGCTCTTGATTTTAACAGAAAGAATCCTACCACCAATCCACCACTACAACACGCAGCCTTGTCCCGACTTCAGGCCCTACAGACTGGAGGTCTGTTTGGTTAGCAGGGGGGTTCAGTACAGACCGCTTCCTGCTTCATCTCAGACAGGTTTTGTTTCTCTGAACTGTTTAAGGGATGTTTGTTTAGTCTTTGTTTTGTTTTAATCTCCACTATCAATTCATTTCAAAAAGGCTGAAACACATCTTGAGGTTTCCTGATTGTGATGTGTATTAAACGATATATTGGGCATGACCTTTGATGTTTTATTAGCTGCTGTTAGCTCCGTGTCAGACAGCTACCTGGACCACGTGGGTCTTATCCTGTTTTTCCCTAAACCTTTTCCTGGAATCAGTTACAGCAGCAGGAGGTTGTTACCTCTCAAAGTCTTTATATTTAAGTTCTACTCTGACTTCCTCACGCTGTCTGCAGCTCTGATGTTGAGTAACTACCTGACAGATGATCAGAGGGAGATAAACACTTTCACACTTCTGACTTTAACAGTAAACGTGTCCATGTTTGGTAGAAATGTTGAGATTAATTTAGCTTTGTCACAGCTTGGCTGTTGGGTAACATCCTGAGAGGTCATATCAGATGATTCTGCACCTGACGATTAGTGTAGAGAGGTGGACTTTATGTCCCGTCACAAACCTGCAGTTAACATTCGCTGTTTTATTAACTGTAAAAACCAGACTGTACCGTGCAGATATCAACTGACACTGCATACTATGACATGATAAGTTTGACTTGAGTTTACACAGCCTTTTATCTGTCTATCTATTCATTTTCATACTGTAACAAAGTCTTTTGTTAGAATTTCAACCCACTCAAATCCTCACACCCCAACGAATCCTTTATTTCTGAAAACTCATCATATTACAACTAATGATATTAATGTTTTCCAAATATGTGATTTTAAACACAAGAATAAGCCCTCTGAGACATTTTCCTCCTCTTGCACGTAAACTTTTAAACAGAACTCAAACTCAGTAACATGTCTTTGGAAACTTTGGGATCTCCACTAGAAGTTTAAATAAAGTTCTGTTCGATTGAACATGAGGTTAAATGGCCACTGATGAGAACTGAGACTGAAATGAACAGTTTAACCCTGAATGTTTCTACCTGACAGACGATCGGAGCAGATAAAGCGTCACTGTGCATGTAGCCGACAGCAGCTACTCTCAGACAGCATTTCCATATTTAGTCAAATGTTGGAAATGTTGCACTTTCATGGTTTGCATGAGGAAGTGTGAGTATTTAAGCAGCGGCGAGTTAGTGGAAGCAGCGATCAGCTGCTGGAGACTCTGCAGACACACAAACCACAGGTAACTCCTCTTCTTCTTCTTCTTCTTCTTCTGTCGCACTGATGACCAACACAGGTAACTCTTCTTCTTCTTCTTCTTCTTCTTCTTCTTCTTCTGTCGCACTGATGACCAACACAGGTAACTCTTCTTCTTGTTGTAAAAGTTGGACCCTCTCACAGCGTCACATCTGTTAATACATCCATGCTCCTGATTAGCTGTTGCCTAGCAACACAAATGACAGAAGCTCAGGAACTGTAAGTGATGATGTCGTAGTTATGTGTGCAAATGAACGAGTGATACGTTCAGTTTCGTTTGAACGTTCTGATTGATTTTGATGATTGAACCTTTTAGTGTGTTTGTGTCCCTGATGTTGAACATGTCAGACTGTCTCCTCTTCTTCTTGCGTTTCAGGTTTTTGCGTCACGATGACTTCCTGTGTGTTGTCCCTCTTCTTCTTGCTCTCCTTGTGTTTCTCCGTCAGCGCCGTCGATCCCACCGGCCTCAGAGTGCGAATCACTGACCGATCACTGGATGTCTGTAAGATCTGCACGCTGTAAAAAATACATCGATTAAACACTGAAATCTAATAATGAACTTTCAGACCAGAAATCGTCGGCACTGATCTTCTTCGTCGTCGTACTGTGTTTTCAGTGAAAGGTGTCGGTCTGGAGTTTTTGAAGGAGCTGGAGAACAAACGTTCTGACTTCTCGTTCCAGTGGAAAGCCGTGAAGTGCAGCATCGAAGGGTAAAATATCGTTAATATTATTATTATAAAGTGTTTTTCTTTAAATTCTCCTTTTAAATTATTTCTTTATTCTTTTAATTCAATTTGTTTTGTTTTGTTTTGTTTTTAATTATCCTCCTCCTCCTCCTCCTCCTCCTCCTCCTCCTCCTCCTCCTCCTCCTCCTCCTCCTCCTCCTCCTCCTCTCCTCCTCCTCCTCCTCCTCCTCCTCCTCTCCTCCTCCTCCTCCTCCCCCTCCCCTCCTCCTCTTCCCTCCTCCTCCTTCCTCCTCCTCAGGTTTACCCTGACTCGTCTGACAGTGAATCCAGCTCAGGTTGTTCTCCGTTTCCAGCAGAATTCAGGTCTCCAGTTTGAAATCCAGAACCTGGTCTTCACCGGAGATCTGGAGCGAGAGATCAACCTGTGTTTGTGGAGAGAATTCAAGTTCGTATAAACCCACAGATAGTGATAAAGTTTTTACACGGTTTGTATTTGACACGTTGAGTTCAGCTCACAGAGAACCGCGTTGATGTGTTTCCTGACGCAGCATTGACAGTGGAAGGACGGCCTTCGGAGGAGCCGGCGTGAGCGCCAGGATCGCAGTGACACTGAACCGGAACCAACAAGGACGTCTGAGTGTCCAGATGCCGACCTGTGAATTCAGAGCTGATAACATCGTCTCCGGGTCCACCGGCATAGTGGGGTAACACGAGACTAAGACCAGGTCTAGATTAAGACTAGGTTCACTGCTGGTGTTCGCTGCTCTGTTTGGGTTATGATGAATCAGGTTCACAGTCTGCAGCGAGCCAGAGCTGCAGGCCGGCTCAGTCCCAAGTTAGACCAGACTGCATGTCCCCCGACCTGATGGTGGGAACATGAACGATGAAGTTTCAGCGCAGTCCGACCGCTGACGGGCCGTCACATTAACACAGAACCAGATGCTCAGTGACATCATCAGCTGTCGCTTCTGCTGCAACATCAGCTGTTATTGATCGTTGACTGATGTGATTTTCTTGTTTTCCTTCAGGTATGCATTGGACTTACTCATTCGAGTTTTCCAGAACTACTTCACCACCCAGGTTTGTTCCACCTTCAGTCTTTAACACAACTAAACCAGGTCTGTGAGTCTGCGTGAGTCTGCATCAAGCAGCAACTCCCGGGTCTCAGAAGCCTTAAACCCGCATTTCTAATGGCCAGATGATAAAGCCAGGTATGCTTTAGGGCGGGGCTACCTTGTGATGGACAAGTTGCTACCACGGCGACCCTCAATCAGGATAGAGGCAATGCGTTTCCACTGCACTGTGTACATTTAACTAGCCGTGGGGAACATGTATATAACGTGTACGTTGAGTTTTTAGTTTGGCTCATGTCCCAACCGCTAACATGGAGGGGGCGGGGTTTATGTTCCTGTACTGCAGCCCGCCACCAGGGGGCGATCCAGATGTTCTGGCTTTCGGGGTGCAGTCATGTCGTCCATCTTTATAGTCAATTCATAACAGAAGTTATCTCTTTGCACTTTTCCTACAGAGCAGGTCCGGACCGAACTCTTTATAATATTAAGACCCAACAAATCCCACCATGAGCGAGCACTTGGCCACAGCGGCAAGGAAAAACTTCCTTTAACAGGCAGAAACCTTCATATACAGATAATTTTTATTTCAACTGTCCATCATGAGTCTGACAGTTACAGGAGAGAGATGATGAATCTGTTTCAGAGCGATGAGACCAGTGATGTGATTGGCTGAGAGTCTGTCTGTCTGTCTGTCTGCAGATCTGTCCTGCAGTTCAGACGTATGTCGTTCCTAAAGTTAACTCCATGTTGGAGAGCATCACCATGGTGACGCCTCTGTACGAAGCCCTCGGCATCAACGTCGACTACTCTCTGAGCGGAGACGTCGCAGTGACCTCCAGCAGCCTCGATGTTCCTTTCAAAGTGAGAAACAAACCGCTCATACTGATCTAAACACGACCTGCTGCCTCAGAAGAAACCCGGTGTGCGGCATCACCGAACGTCATTGAAAAGCCGCTGTTTATAAACTAACTATACTGTAATAATCTGTGTGTTTCAGGGCCTGGTGTTCAGGCAGGGCGAGACCGTCGATGCTGGATCAATAAGATACCGTGCCGATCCAGTTTTCAGAGAAAGTAACCTGATGGCTTATGTGGGCGTCTCAGAGTTCTTCTTCAACAGCGCCATCATGTCGTTCTACAGCACAGGAATCATGGTTCAGGTTGAACAGGTGAACAACCAAAAACCACCTGACACACCACCACAATCTGACATGATTCACCAACATGAGCCACACAGCTCGACTACTCCAGGCTTTTACTCTGAAAGTCCCAACCAGTAATGTTTTTGACTGTATAAAATATTTTGGTTAAATAAAATCATTTAGCGTTTCTCAGCTGATCCTGACGATATGAACGTCCTCTGTTCTCCTCTCCAGGTGACACATCCAGCTGCGAAGGCTGCTCTGAAAGCTCTGCAGCTCTTTAGGGTAAGAACAAAAGCAACAACCTGTTTCTGTTAGACGACATCAAAAGAGGACATGTGAAACTAGTGCTTCATTTCCAGTAACTAGTTCAGAAAGTTTTTTGTTAGTCGAGGTGATTTTGTGTCACAGACATTTGATGTTCCACAAGGAGGCGTTTTGGGCCCTCTTCTATTTTCTTTATACATGTTGGAAACATGATGTCAGATATCACTTTACGCAGATGATACACAATTATCTGTTTCTGCAGACGACTCCAGCTCTCATTACCTGTCTCACTAATATCAGTGTCTGAATGATTTAAAGTATTTTAAAACTAAATGAGGTGAAGCTGCAGTCAGTGTCACGGTGTTTTTCATTTTAGGATCATCACCTTTAACTCAGAATGATGCTGAAATGCTGATACGTGGTTTTATTAAAGTAACTTACTTACTTACGTTACTGCCACTTCAACATTACAGCTCATTCAGAACGCTTAACCTGCAATTTCATACGTCAGCGACTGCGTTTCAGTCGACGTTCCTCTGCTGAGGCTGCTTTCTTTCATTTGTTTTGGCCGTGAACTATGGATCCTCCTCCTTCCTGATCACAGAACAACAAAAACATAATAACGACATATTTTTAAATCAGGCTTTTAATTTGGGTTTTATTATTTTACTGTTTCAGGGTTTTTGGTAATTTTTCATGCTGAACATTGTTTCTAAACGTGATTTGTGAAAATAAAGTTTATTATTATTATTAATAAACACAGTGGTTCATAAAGCTCATTGTCCTCTTTACAAAAAGTGGATAAAATGTTTTCTTACAAAATCTTGATATTACCTAATTAGAAAGGTTATGTATGTATATATATTAGTTAATTATATTATTTCATGCCTTTATACCGTCCTGACATTTCAACATCTTTGATTAGTTTTCCTATAATATCGTCTCCTGACACTAAATCCTGATGAAACCGTTTCTCTGCTTGTGTTTGCAGCCTCAGCTCCTGGTTCAGGTTCAGGAAAGTTGGAGGTCTTTATGGGTAAATATTGAAAAAAGTCAACGCTGACTTGAAGCACGAGACAATACTGAACCACCATCTTTCCTGAACCTGAACTAAAACCTAACAGGTGGGACTCAGGAGCTGAACCCTGACCTCTGACCTGTGTGCTGTACATAAATGTAGCTTCCTAGAATCTATGGAAACACTGCAGAGGAACATAATCCAGGCAGGAATAACATGAAACATAACTGGGAAAACAAATTAGACGCTTCTGAACTGAGTTTCTACGAGACGTGTTGCTCGTTTTACTGTTGCTGTTGGTTTTCCTCCTCTCCTGTTATTACTAATGCTGTGTTTCCATAGCAACCGTCGCGGCTGAGGGATCCTCTCTCAGGTGAACTGCAAGTCACCGAGGCGCCCAGCATCAGCATCAGTCAGAGGGATGGACTGACTGTCAACGCCAGAGCCAGAGTCCAAGTGTTCGCAGTGCCGGCTCGAAGGCAGCAGGAGCAGCTCCTCTCTGTGTCAGCGGTAAACACAAACACACAAACACAACCAGAATACCGACGCCGCCCTCTCACTCATTTGAACGAGACCAGTCCGTCAAAAAGTTGAACCAGACTCAACTTCTGCTGCAGTGCGACGCCATCCGGTGCGTCCACATACATGCAAGCTCACCAGCTGCCTGCCAGATGACTCTGTAACTCTGTACTCGGACTGTTTACCTCACTATTGTGGAGACGGGAGATAATAAAACAAAATGATTTTCAATGAGAGATCGTTCTGGATCTTTCATAATCAGATTTCATTGTCTCACCTGTACCTGATGGACGACATGTCAGCTCCCCAACAGTGAAGCCAGAACATCTGGATCGCCCCCTGGTGGCGGGCTGCAGTACAGATCATAAGCCCCGCCCCCTCCACGTTAGCGTATGGGACACGAGCCAAACTAAAAACTCAAAGTACGTCACATAAACCCAGAGATGGTTTCTGCCAGTTTAGCTCGTTCTCATCACGCTGATGTTTGTTCAAGTGTTCGTTTCTCTGATACGTTTGTTTTTAATTAGTTATCTGATGCTATAAAAACGGGGCTTCACGTCATGATTGACAGGCGAGCTCTGCTCGTGATTGGGTCGCCTGGGTGTGTGGGCGGGACCTCGATAACACGGCGCCAACCCCGATCGCTACTGCGCAGGCTCTGGCTCCAAATGACGTCACCAGCGCAAGATGGCGGCTCCCGTATCCGGATATTTTGGCTTCATTTAGTCCAGCGGCAGGAAGTGGCGACGTGTCGGCCATCTTTATATACAGTCTGCGGGTGAAACAACAGAAAATCTGAGTTTTTGTACAGTGTATTTACGGCCTCACCTACCTGACAGTCACTTTGCAGACTGACGCAGGACCAGCCTGGTGACGCACACACTAGCTACCAGGTGGGCGGGACTATCCTCCCAGTCTGCCAGTCAGGTATTTCTTCTTTTCTTCTTCTGCAACCAAATAATCAAACTGTCTCTGTCTCCTCCAGACCTGTACGGTTAATATGAAGGTCGCTATCCAAGGAAACTATCTGACTCTCCCTTCAGACAACGTCAGGTAAGCGCACACACACACACGCACACACACGCAATTGCAAAGTATAGCAGACAGTGTGTATCCCATTAGCATTCACGCTAAGCTAAACTTGTTTTTATCTTTTCAGCTGTAAAATCATTACTAAAAATGAGATCAGAGACTTTATGGTAAGAACCTGTCTGTCTGTCTGTCTGTCTGTCTGTAATAACAGTAATGATGATCAAGGTGTGTCCTGTGTTTCTGTGCAGGTGAAACCTTTAAATGGGTTTCTGACAGATAAGCTGAGGGGCTTCCTGCATGGTGAGCACCGACACACTGAACCACACACTCACCTGTCAGACGTGAACCTCTGATGGTGATTTAACACGTCGGTCTGAAGTCACGAATGACGTCAACAAAAACTGAACAGTTGTATTGGACGGCATTAGACTGTGCAGGTGTTGAAGTGGACGCTGTAACAGGTGACCTGGTGTAGAGCTAGTGATTCACTAAATCAGGTTGCACCATTAAAACGTAACAAATGTCTCAGCTAAAGACTTCAGTCGTGTAAATCTGTTGCTAGGAAACATCTGTAGCGCCGTCCAATCAGGAGCATCAGCCATGTAAACAGGAAGTCACTGCATCATCACAAGCTCTAATAACCTTCAAAAACAACATTTTCAGGCCAAATGATGAGTTAACGTTTGTTTCCTTTGTTTTATTTCTATCTGCATTAATGTAGAAATCTGTGTGTTCAGCGTGAGCGGGAAATATCAGGTTAAGCTAACCGACAGTATTTGGTCATTTAGTTTCATTATTAGCATCATGTTTTGTAATTTGAGGTGTTTGTGAAACGTAATTAAAGTCTTCTCAGTTTTCATCATTATTAAACAGCATTTAGATCAAGAGTCAGGCCAGATACGTCAACATTAACTCTTTAACTTTACATCTATTAGCATGCTAACATTAGCTCTGTCAGTTAGCTAATTCAGTTAACTAACAGTATGGCGGTGTCGTCCCTCATTCGTCCAGGAGTGCTCCATCGTAGAAAAGGTTTCAGTCGTAGTCATCTGGACGCTGTTTTCAGAATCAAGACGTTTCGGCTCCCATCCGGAAGTCATTCTCAATTGTGAAAATGGTCTGAGAACTCAGAAATTTAAGCTACTCTGTGTTGCTTAAGCCCCGCCCTCAGGGAGGAGTCTGCATCTAAAAGCTACAAACCGCACGTTTGAAGACAGCGAGGTGAAGAGTCTAAGTAGAGAGAAGAGTTGGTTTGAAAGAGGAGTCAAAGAAGCCATTTTTGTGAAAAAAGAAAACCCCTCTTTGAACAGAAATGGTGGTCTGAGATTCAATCTGCCCAAAGTTTACCACAGTGTATTAACACCGTGGTCAAGCCGATCACATGCTAATCAGGTACTGAACAGTGATGAGGGAGGTGCAGCCAGAAAACAACAGGCCTGATTACTGATTACTGGGCCATCATGGAAACTATTAGGTCAGTTTCAGGTGAAACTAGCTAATCAACAGACACTCAGGTAGACTCCTCCCTGAGGGCGGGGCTTAAGCAACACAGAGTAGCTTACATTTCTGAGTTCTCAGACCATTTTCACAATTGAGAATGACTTCCGGATGGGAGCCGAAACGTCTCGATTCTGAAAACAGCGTCCAGATGACTACGACTGAAACCTTTTCTACGATAACTAACAGTATGTTGGCTAAACAAGGCAAAGCTCAATGTCCCACTTTCACTGAACGCACCCGTCACAATCTGACTTCATACATTTAAAGTCACGTACAGCTGATCGTTTCACTTTAAACTGTTTTAAACTGAATTATAATGTGTGTGTGTGTGTGTGTGTGTGTGTGTGTGTGTGTGTAGGCGTGTTTCTTAAAGGAGCAAAGATTCCTCTGCCTGAAGAACTCGGTTTCACTCAGGGAAAGATCGACTATCATGATGTGAGTCCGTCTACACTGAAAACTCTGCTTCACTATATTAAATACTGATAAACCAGCAGTTTCCTAGCTGGACCTACAGAGCGCTGGGCGTCAGCGGGTCCGATCAGTAGCAGCTTGTTGTTGGCGCTCACGTGATGTTTACACTGTCAACAGTGAATCATTATGTTCTGAACTGAACTCATATATATTCCTAATATACTAAATATGTTCTATACTTAACCAGATGCTACAACCTACTGAATACTATAATATCAAAAACTATTGCTAATACACTTAAATACACTTATGGCATAGTAAAGTAGCATTTAATACCTTTTCTGCTATACTTTATTAAATATTACTATACTATAATAAAGTCTGCTCAACTCTATTATTCTGTTATATACTATAGTATAAAATACTATCAATTATTACAATTCTATTATAAATAGCATGAAATTATTAGCGCCCTCCCTTTCAGGAGGAGATTTCATTTTTAATCAAAGTAAAAAACACTTCAGACAACTTATTCAAAGAACAGCATGTTTATATATTACAACATGTATGGAAGTGACCCGTAAATACAACAAAACAACTATGCTAATGTACAAAATCCATAAAAACACACTAAATACTTGTTTACTACCACAGTCCTGATGTATTATATTTAACTTACTACAGTCTCCAATATTCCTGTTTTCACAAACGAACACTTTATCCTGCATTATGAGCCGTCACCTGTCTGCCCAGTAACTTCCTCTGTACTTCCTGACCGCTAACACGCCGCTGCGTCCTGACCCGTGTTGTGTGCAGGGCTTCCTGGTGGTGGGGGGCAGCCTGAGCGTGACACCAGCTGGGGAAGACGTTGCTGCAGAATATCGGCTAGATGAACGGCGGTCAAACATCTGTACAGCTGGACGAGAAGCGCCTCCTTCATCTTCACACGCCGCTGCATTTCTTCAGTGTGAAACACTGAGTTAACGTCCGCTGGTTTCTGCTGCTTTCTGTACAATAAACAGCTTCAGCATCGTCACGGCTCGTGTTTTCCATTCATTAAGTTCAGTTAACAAAACATTAATATGAAGCTGTCACAGTGACCCCTGCTGATGATTCCCATGATGCACCACTGTTGATTGCTCACAATCCTCTATGATACAGTCAGATCCCACTCTTCATCCTCCTCCTCCTCCTCAGGAGCAAACTCCCTCACCTGAGAGACAGAGGTCGGCGCTGACTGTTAACTGTCACTGTACGCAGACTGACTACAGAACCCCGGCCAGTGCGGGAACAGGTGAGCTTACCTGGAGGACTCCTTCAGTCTGCTCAGGCAGGAGCTGATCTGAGGTCTGCTTCACCTCCACCATCACTTTACCGTTACCTACAGAGACGGTCGACGTCAGTGACTAAACACTTATCTTTGCTCAGCTCCAGCAGTTAGAGTATCTCACCTAGCAGTATGAGCAGCACCGCAGCGAAGGCCTGGACCAGAGCTTTCTCTCTGACCCCCCTCTGCAGCTTACAGCGTTTCTGTAGCAGAACATCTGGACCTGCACCGACAACAACATCTGTCTTTAGTTATACACACACACACGTAATATATATGTCATTAACACTGTGATGACTCCGCCCCGCTCAGCCCTGCTCCGCCCGCTCAGCCCCGCCCCGCTCTGCCCAGCCCCGCTCCGCCCGCTCTGCCCAGCCCGACTCCGCCCGCTCTGCCCCGCCTCCGCCCGCCTCCGCCCGCTCCGCCCAGCCCCGACTCCGCCCCGCTCCGCCCAGCCCCGACTCAGCCCTGCTCCGCCCCGCCCCTCCCTCGGCTATAGCAGCGGTTCTGGCTCGCTCTCCTCCCAGCTAACGGGGTCTTATTAGATTTGCTTTTGACCTTAACCGCTGCCTACACCACACCTGCACTCAGCGATTTCCAGGTTTCTTTGTATTTTGGGGCAAAGTTAAATGTTGGTTAAATCCATAATGATCTGCGTGGTCTCCCTTGCTTCGTCTGGACTTCGCAGGTCCGTGACCTGGGGCCTCCGAGCTGACTGCGTTTTACAAGCAGAGACGGACGATGTGGTTTAATGTTCGCTGTTCGTCATTCTGTTCGGTTATACCGTCTTTATTTTCTTTGATTCTGTCCGTTCTGTCAATAAAGCTTTTACTGAGATATTATCTCTGACGGCAGTTTACTTTCTTTAAACAAATGTGAAAGGTCTCCTCCTCACCTGTGCAGGTGAAGCTGTCCTCCACCACTGCTGCTGCTCTGGTCGTCTGTCCGTGATGAGGGAAGGAGAGCTGCAGCAGACAGCCGAACCTCAGCCTCCTCCTTCTGCCTCCACCTCCTCCTCCTCCTCCTCCTCGTCGCTGAGCTCCTTCAGCTGAGGAGGACGGACACAGACAGGAAGTCACCTGCTCTCACACTTACTCACCTGTATGTAAAGGTGTAAACTCTGTGTTTCTCACTGTGATGATGTCAGAGGTCCAGCCGTCGAATCCCAGGTAGTGATTGGCCAGTTCCAGGCAGCGGGCGTGGCTCAGAGGTCTGCTGCTGTCAGACAGGAAGTGAGGAGTCTGTTTGGAGCTCAGCCTCACCTGAACACACACACGTGATCAGCTGGTTACCATAGCAACACTGTTTGCATGTAAGATTAATATTATCGGCTCTGAAATCCCATAAAAGTGCATCTCTAATGAGGAGCGGTCATCGAACAGCAGCCGGATTCACAGGTAAACACACCTGTGGCCCCTGAGCCTCATGTTGAACCACAGTGACTGAACGCTGCCACCTTCTGCTCAACAACACAAACTACACCTCCTGTAACCACACACTGCAGAGCCTGCGATACACTACAGTAGAAGAAGAAGAAGTCCATGCGTTGAAAGCCTGTGAGGGGATGACCTTGAGCGGAGAGCTCTGGAACAGCGAGCGGCCGTCAGTCTGCCGTTGTGCCTTTGAGGCCTGAGCAGCAGAGTAGAACTTGATGAGGGCGTAGAAGCCGGGCGGGTTGAGCGGAGCGTTAGGACACACCTTCAGCAGGTAGAGCGGCCCGAAGGACGAGAACACGGCGTCCAACCCGTCCTGAAGAGCAACACACGGCTGTTACTGTCTGATGAAACATCCTCTCAAAATATTAAATATTAAACTTTTTCTTTATATCTCGTCTAAAGAATAATAAACTGATCCGTAAGGCCGGTGACATCGTGGGGGCGGAGCTGGACTCTCTGGCGGTGGTGTCAGAGAGGAGGATGCTGGGTAAACTACACGCCATCTCGGACGGCGTCTCCCACCCGCTCCATGACGCGCTGGTCAAACAAAGGAGCGCCTTCAGCGGAAGACTCATCCCCCCACAATGCACCACAGAGCGCCACAGGAAGTCACTCCTGCCTGTGGCCATCAGACTCTTTAACTCCTCCCTCTAAGTGTCAGTGTGTCTGACCCGAAGTCACTAAACTGGACATCGATCATTAACATCTCTGCAATAATTAATAAATTGTGCAATATTCTGTGTAATACCTCCGTGCAATATTAGTTTTCCCCTTGTTAGTTTTTCTTATTTATTGCTACTGAAACTATAAACCTCAATTACTCTTCGACAGCACATGCACCTCCGCTTATTAATATTATTTATTACATAAGGAGTTACATTGTATTTATACTGTACTTCATCACCAACCAGTAAACCCACTTGGTACTCGACACTTAGTTTATCTTATACTTATACCGACATGATACTTAATTTATTTCTGACCTGTTTTATAGTGTTTATTTTTTTATTTTTTTATTTTTTTTTTTCTAGTACTTCCTCCTGTGTGCGCTGACGTAAAGACGAGCTACTGTAACAAAGAGTTTCCCTACGGGGATCAATAAAGTATTTCTGATTCTGAGTCATTCACTGTGGTGTTTTATTTCTCTTGTTGTGAAGCACTTTGTTTTGATAAGTGCTCTATAAATAAAGTTTTATTATTATTTATTAAAAACGCTGATTTTTGAATGGAGTTTGGCATGATATTCTCTCTGCACATGATGTCACCTTGACGGATTTTGATACTCGGCCATAGGCGGCGCTAGAGGCCAAGAATGGGGAAGCTAAATACCGGGGGCCCACTGGGGGCCCACCGGGGCCCACCGGGGCCCACCGGGGGCCCACCGGGGGCCCACCGGGGTCCACCGGTGCTGCCAGTCCGACTCTGGCTTACGAATAAGACAGCGCCAGTTCATAACAGAAGCTCTCACTGCACGTTTCCTGGACCGAAGTCTTTCTAACGTTATTTACATTCTTCACACAGATTAACATTCAGTTTGCTGTTCCGGCCATCCGCCTCCTGGCCCTGACCCCACGGAGGAAAAGTGTGTCATACTGATGTGCGAGTGTTTCTTTAACGGTCAGAGCGGCTGCCGGCAGTCTTTTTAAGCAGCAAAACTAAAAACTGCAGTTTTGAACTCGACAGGACAGAAAGTCTCCAGAGGAAACTCCTGGAATCAGCAGGACGGCGGCTTCCCTCGGTTTCACTGTGAACCCGGACTGTGACGGACACAGGACATCAACTAACGTCAGATCCTGACGATCTGTCGGCGAGTCGGAGGCTCATAACCAATAAAGTTACCTGTGGCTCGTGCGTAAATGTGCACAGCGTCACCCAGTTTCACCCGCAGCCCATCTGCTGCTAATCACACTGTTTATTCTGAAAAATTATCTGAATTTTGTAGGTTAATTTTTATTTTATTTGAAATTTTTTCACGGATAATTTTGCCTCTAAATAGCGCCGCCTACGTACTCGCTGCTGCAGACACACTTCAGTCTGTACTACAACGTACTGAGGTTTGACCCCCAGGTGGACTCACTCAGACCTGACCCCCAGGTGGACTCACTCAGACCTGACCCCCAGGTGGACTCACGTAGATTTGAGCCTCAGTGTGAGACGGCTGGATGTCCCACACAAACAGAGTCTTATTATTCTCCACAGGAACCTTGAACTCCAGGACGTCCACCTCCATCTCGCCTGCAGAAGACAGACAGAAGAACAGAAAAGTCCCCTCGGCCGGTGAGCAACCTGCACCAAACGTGCCTCAAAAACCCTCTAATTTACAAGTTTGTTCTCGTCAGCCGAGACACGTTCATTACAGAACATCATTTTAAAACTTTGCTGTTTAAGAACAAGCGATGACAGATGTTAAACAACGTTAACCGTGTTGGTTTACAGCAGCTGCCCAGAGAATAAAACGATTAGCAGGAACCCAACGGAAAAACCTCGTTTAATCAAACTGAGTTTGGTCTTCTATTAAGAAACGTTGGACTTGTCATTAAACAGCTAACGAACGTATCGACGCTGAAGTTAGCTTCCGATTCTCCTCCTGCTGTCTTTGGTGAAGCCTTAACGCTGTCCGACACCCACGTTTACATTCGGAAAACCTTTATTCTATTTGTGAAAATGCTAAAAGTAGCCGCGTCACATGACACAACATGGCCGTCGCTGTTCACGTGGCTCCACGTCAGTCGTAGTTGCCATGCGGAGCTCGTCCCTCTGACGTCCTCGTTCCTGATCCCGTCCGTCCTCGTCCCTCCCAAAGAGAACCTCAGCATCTTCAGCTCTGCTGCCTCCAGCTCTGCCTCTTGTCTTTCCTTCAGCGCCGCTGTCTCTGAGCTGTACGACATCGCTGGTCTCACCACCGTCTCCAACACCTTTCCTTTCATTCCTGCTGAGACTCTTTTATCACACAACACACCTGACACTTTTCTCCACCCGCTCCAACCTGCTTGCACTCGCCTCTTCACCTCTTTTCCACAGTCTCCATTGCTCTGAACCGTTGACCCTAAGTACTTAAAGTCCTGCACCTTCTTCACCTCTGCTCCCTGTGACCTCACCGTCCCACCTGGGTCCCTCTCATTGACGCACCTGTATTCTGTCTTACTGCGGCTGAGCTTCATTCCTCTGTTTTCCAGAGCAGACCTCCATCTCTCTAGATTTTCCTCCACCTGCTCCACCTGCTCTCACTACGAACAGTCCATGCAGATTCCTGTCTAACCTCATCTGTCAGCCCGTCCATCACCAGAGCAAACAAGAAGGGGCTCAGAGCCGATCCTCGATGCAGACCCACCTCCACCTTGAACTCCTCCGTCACACCTACAGCACACCTCACCACGGTCTTACAGCTCTCATACCTGTCCTGCACCACTCTAACATACTTCTCTGCCACTCCAGACTTCCTCATACAGTCCCACAGCTCCTCTCTCGGCACCCTGTCATACGCTTTCTCTAAATCTACGAAGACACAATGCAACTCCCTATGACCTTCTCTGTACTTCTCCATCAGCATCCTCAGAGCAAATACTGCATCTGTTGTACTCTTTCTAGGCATGAAACCATGTTGCTGCTCACAGATGCTCACCTCTGCCCTTAGCCTAGCTTCCACTACTCTTTCCCACAGCTTCATTGTATCATCAGCTTTATTCCTCTGTAGTTGCCACAGCTCTGCACATCTCCCTCGTTCTTAAAAATTGGCACCAGTACACTTCTCCTCCATTCCTCGGGCATCCTCTCACTCTCCAAGATCTGTTAAACAAACTAGTCAGAAACTCTACTGCCACCTCTCCTAGACACTTCCATACCTCCACAGGTATGTCATCAGGACCAACTGCCTTTCCACTCTTCATCCTCTGCAACGTCCTCCTCACTTCACTCTTGCTAATCTTTGCTGCTTCCTGCTCCACACCAGTCACCTCTTCTACTCTTCGTTCCCTTTCATTTTCCTCATTCATCAACTCTTCAGAGTACTCCTTCCATCTTCCCGTCACACTCCCGGCACCTGCCAGTACCTTTCCATCCTTATCTTTAATCACCCTCACCTGCTGCACCCGAAGAGATGAGAAAAGATTATGTTTTTAAATGTTCTTAAAATTTACAAAATGTGTAAAAAGACACACGTCTACCAGGTTGAATACATCAGGCTCCTCACCAGACCTCCGCCTGAAAAGTATCAATTTAATCAGCTCACATCTTAATGATCCTCAGTGCTGCCACAACAGCTACACCCGCCTCCTCCATCACATCCACCCGCCTCCTCCATCACATCCACCCGCCTCCTCCATCACATCCACCCGCCTCCTCCATCACATCCACCCGTGGCTTGTTCTCTGCTTTAACTACAATCACTGACTCGCGGACTGTTGCTAAGTGACGGGCCGACAGCCGTTACACTGTACTTTGCTAGCAAAGGCTATGTAACGGCGCGGAAAAGGGATAAAAAGCTGAAAGCTAGCATAGTTAAAATCAGATTCAGGAACAACTAAAGTCGGCCGCTCAGCAGTCTGAGTTAAGTTTCCATCAACTTTGCCTTTAAGTGCCGAATCTAACTCCGGCGGCGTGAATGCATCGGCGAAGCAGCGTTAAAATGGCAAGTTTTTCAATGAAGTTTGGCGGGGCGTTGTCTCCACACTTCAGAGAACATGCGTTGAAGGTTGTTGTCGGTTTACGTTAAAGCTCCGGAGGAATCACCGTCCTGCTGTCCGTTAACCGTCCGCCGCTTGAGCCTCCGGTTGTTTTTAATAACTCGGTAAAGTCGGTTTTACTCACCGTCGCTTTTCTGTCTCCACCGAACAAACGGGTTTACCGCGCTTCCGCTGCGGGGCGGGGTCTGCTCCGGTGACCAATAAGGGTGCAGACGGAAGTGACGACATCTCCATCAGGCCAATCACGGCGTCCTCATAGAAACTCAATGACGCTTGTTCTCAGTTTCTGCTTTATACAGTTTTTTATTCATTTTAACAGTGTTTTATTTGCTTTTCATGGATCGATTTCGTTTTAAATGTATATTATTTAACATTTAATGAGCTATTTATAAAACTATGCACATGAAGAACTGTTAAACACTATTACTTTTAGTAGCAGTGCTGAGAAAACACTGAGTCAATAAAGTTTACGCGCTTCATATATAATATAACATGAGATCAAACTTTATTACAGCTTTCACACTGTTGACTGATGCCAGTTTTTTCAGCTGTGTCCTCTTGTTTCTTCATCGATGAGCTGTATCGATCTGTTCTTCTGTAGCTTTATTATTGTTGTGTTGCTGTCGAGATCAGTGTGTGTTCTCATCTGATCTCGATCCAGAAACACACAGTGAGAAACATTTAAAGCTGAATGTTTGTGTGAACACGGCTTTTCTGTCACGAACACATCAATAACAACACAAATACATAGTGACGGGCAGTTTAGAGCCGGATAAATGTAACTGCATAACAAAGATATAATAAAGTGCATGTACAATAATACATATATGACGTAAACACTTCCTGCTTTTCAGACGTTACAAAGTGCTTCACAATAACAGCATGAAATACACCAACAGGAAACACACAAACCACGTGGACACATTTAATCTGATGCAGCGTCTTATTATGTATCATATATATTATATATGATATATTAGATATGGTAATCCACGTTATTCATAACATAAATACACATCTACTGTGGATCAGGCTTTGTACATGTTACACACACACACACACACACACACACACACACACACACACACACACACACACACACACACAGTGGTGTTGTCATCAGAGACAGTTTCCTTGACGACCAGAAAGTGAAAACGAGGCAAGAGAAAGAGAAAACGAGGCTGACGTCAGCTGTCACTCAAACTCCAGAGAAGAAGGAAACAGATGAGACGATGCCTTCAAAGTAAAAGCATTACATTTATAGCAACACAGTTTGCGAACACTGCGCTGAGTTTGGTCTTTCTGATTCGCACCTGCAGTATATTCATGTCGCACACAAACGCTCAGGTTTCATCTGTTCAGGAAAAACTGCATCTGTGCTGTTCTGGTGGTGAGGAGATGAAGCGGCAGCTTTTATTTTGAAGAGCCGTGTGACGCTGCGCTGTGAGGCGCTGGTTTGGAAAATGAAAGTGAAGGGACTTCCACACTAAATAAACTTCCCACAGTAACGGACGCAACAATACTCCATTCACAAAATACACAATATAAAACTTTTATTTATTTTTACAATATTTATCTCACAATTCCTCTTCAAATGATTATTTCATGATCTGACGTCTGTTTGTGTATCAGATGTCAAACAGTGAGCTTCACTTTAAAGTCTGATTCTGCTGTTTTTACACTAAATATCTTTAAACTGAACTGATATCAGAGTTAAATCCAAATACAATGAACAGATTTCATATTTTCAGCAGAAACAACATTTATTTAACACGTCGGGCTGCGTGTTTGCATGAAATGGGATTTACAGATTATTATTATTATTATTATTATTATTATTATTATTATTATTATTATTATTATCATTATCATTATTATCATTATTATCATCATATCAGTGGTGGAAAGAAACAAAGTACATTTACTACAGTAAGTACACTTCTGAGGTACTGTGTGTGTGTAAAGTGGGAAAGTGAGAGTAGAAACACAGCGGGGCTTTCTGTCTTTCACTCTGCTCTGTTTTCTCTTTCCTGTCTGGAATACAAGTTCAGCAGCATGTTGGAGACAGCGACACACAGCAGAGCTCAGTCTGCAGCCACCACCACCACCACCACCACCACCACCACCATCATCACCGCCACCATCTTCATCATGATCAGCTGGACCGGCCTGCTCTTCGTCCTCTGCACCCTGACTCCTGCGCTCTGCTGTGATTGGCTCAGACACTACGGTCATGTGAGCAACAGCTCTCTGACTCTCGTCCAGCTCATGGTGAGTGCAACCATAGCACACTGACGCAAGGTCCTGGAGGAGCTTCCAGGGGGCCTTGAAAACTTTCCAGGAGTCTTTGAGGGTGTTTTAGGGGTCCTTAAAGAGGTTCAGGGTACTTCAACATGTGCTCAGAGTCTCCGTGAGGTCCTCGAGGGGGTTTAAATAATTCTTTACACACTATATAAGTTTACATATATCAATGCATATTAAATATAAATATATATACTTACATAAACGTAAAATAGATCATGTATGTTAACACATGTGGACGGATGTTAAAAATAGACTCTATACATTTACATATACAGACACATATTGAATCCAGCTCACGATGAGAACGACACTCTGAACTTTCTGAAGTGGGACGAGCAGAGGAAGCTTCAGATTAAGAGTCAGTGTGACAGGAGGAATGAACACAGACAATAATAACTCTGTAACATACAGACGGACGTGAGACTGTTAGTTTCGTGAGAGAGTCTTAAAAAACTCTGCACTGGCCCTTTAAGGGGCTGTCGACTCGTTAGTAGCATCTAGTGGAGCTTTAAGAAACTACAACAGCAGCAAACACCTGTCTCCTCCATTACAACCACACAAAGTCTGACATATGTGCGTGTATCAGCATATATGCTGTTAAAAGACTGTATATGTTTATTAAAACTTTATTATATGTTTACATATACTGATTATAATAAAACTTTATTATATGTTTACATATACTGATTATAATAAAACTTTATTATATGTTTACATATATTGGTGTAAAGTTAAAAAAAGTTTGTATATATTTACATATATGGACCAATAGTTTAAAATAAAAAAACATATGTTTACATATGTGTAAAAACTCATTCAGGAAACGTTCATACGCACAGATTTGATCTTAACTTGTGTGTTCGAGCAAATTTAGTATTTTGTCAGATTTTTTTCTTATTTCAAAAATGTTTGTAGGTAAGAAAAATAATTAGGAGTGGTGAAATGAAGTGTCATCTTATTGTGTCTTTAATGTTTCAGGGCGGTCAGATGACCGAACAGGAGAGTCCAGTTCACTTTCCAAACAAACTCTACAAACACATACAAAAGGCAGAGGTAATCAATCTATCAATCGATCTATCTCTCTATGTGACATTTCCACTGCTTTCATCCCTCGCTCTTCAAATGCTTTCACTGCTTACATGTCGAACTGACAGTTTCACTGCTTTGTGCTCTTATTCGTTAACTGCGAGTTGTCTGTTTTCAGCGATTACACTTCAACTTTACTCAACGCTTACACTTAAATTAGCACTTCAACTTCATTTAGTGCTTACATTTAAACTGAAACTTATCTCAGCCCTTTTATTTCAACTGCCACTTCAACTTCTTTCAGTATTTCAAATGTTTACCTGCAGATTTTCAGCCCTGAGCGCACATACATGTCCGTCAGATAATCTTTCCTTTTCTCGTCGTATATTATTATCATTATTCACGTTTATAACGACACTTTATTATTATTATTCACGTATATAACGACACACTTTATTATTATTACTATTCACGTTTATAACGACACACTTTATTAATATTATTATTCACGTTTATAACGACACACTTTATTAATATTATTATTCATGTTTATAACGACACACTTTATTATTATTACTATTCACGTTTATAACGACACACTTTATTAATATTATTATTCACGTTTATAACGACACACTTTATTATTATTACTATTCACGTTTATAACGACACACTTTATTAATATTATTATTCACGTTTATAACGACACTTTATTATTATTATTCACGTTTATAACGACACACTTTATTATTATTATTCATGTTTATAACGACACACTTTATTAATATTATTATTCACATTTATAACGACACTTTATTATTATTATTCACGTTTATAACGACACACTTTATTATTATTATTCACGTTTATAACAACACACTTTATTATTATTATTCACGTTTATAACGACACACTTTATTATTATTATTATTCACGTTTATAACGACACACTTTATTAATATTATTATTCACGTTTATAACGACACTTTATTATTATTATTCACGTATATAACGACACACTTTATTATTATTATTATTCACGTTTATAACGACACACTTTATTAATATTATTATTCACGTTTATAACGACACTTTATTATTATTATTCACGTTTATAACGACACACTTTATTATTATTATTATTCACGTTTATAACGACACACTTTATTATTATTATTCACGTTTATAACGACACACTTTATTATTATTATTCACGTTTATAACAACACACTTTATTATTATTACTATTCACGTTTATAACGACACACTTTATTAATATTATTATTCACGTTTATAACGACACACTTTATTAATATTATTATTCATGTTTATAACGACACTTTATTATTATTACTATTCACGTTTATAACGACACACTTTATTATTATTATTCACGTTTATAACGACACTTTATTATTATTACTATTCACGTTTATAACGACACACTTTATTATTATTATTCACGTTTATAACGACACTTTATTAATATTATTATTCACATTTATAACGACACTTTATTATTATTATTCACGTTTATAACGACACTTTATTATTATTATTCACGTTTATAACGACACACTTTATTATTATTATTCACGTTTATAACAACACACTTTATTATTATTATTCACGTTTATAACGACACACTTTATTATTATTATTATTCACGTTTATAACGACACACTTTATTATTATTATTCACGTTTATAACGACACACTTTATTATTATTATTCACGTTTATAACGACACACTTTATTATTATTATTCACGTTTATAACGACACACTTTATTATTATTATTATTCACGTATATAACGACACTTTATTATTATTATTCACGTTTATAACGACACACTTTATTATTATTATTCACGTTTATAACAACACACTTTATTATTATTATTCACGTTTATAACAACACACTTTATTATACAACCATATAAACAAACTGTAGCTGCCTTCTGTTATGTTGATGACATCAGCTCTGTCAGCCAATCAGACAGCTAGAATTCACACCTGTCTCTCTTTCTCTCTCCAGGTGGAGTCCCAGCTGGTTTTCATCAGAGACAGTCTGGAGCTAATTCTTGATCTCTATCGCCATGACAACCTCTCCTCTGCTACCTGGGATACCGACAAGACGGAGCACTTCCTGTTGTGCATCCACAGACAGATAGATGGACTCAACAGCTGTGTGAGTAGACAGACAGACACTTCAACTCCTTTCAGCTCTTTACTTCATCTGATACTTAAAGTGCTTTCAGTGCTTATACTTCAGTCAACAGTTCAACTGACATCTTTTCACACATGGACTTACATCAACTCCTTTCAGTGCTTACTCTTCAACTGCCAGTTTAACTTCTTTGAGTACGTACACATCAGCTGTGTACAAACACTTACATTTAGTGAAAACACAACTTAAACTTCAAATGTGCTGAAATTGTGCTCAGACATCAACTGGCACTTAACTTATTTTAGTGCTTATACTTTTTATACTTCAGTCAACGCTTCAACTGACATATTTGAGTTTTTACACGTGGACTGACAGTAACTCCTTTCATGACTTACACTTCAACTTCTAGCTCCTTTTACCACTTACACCTCAAGCAACACTTTAACTCCTTGCCTGACACATCAGCCCTTCTACTTCCGTCATTACGTTTTTACACTTGAACAGACACCAACTACTTTCAGGACTTAGCCTGCAACTCACACTTCAAACTCTTTTGACAAATTACACTTTAAGTGACATTTCAACTGACACTTAAAGTCCTTTTAGTACTTACACTTTCTAGTGACATGTAACGCCTTATATTTCCCCGAACATATCAAGTGACTTCTTATGCTTCAAACTTCAAGCTCCTTTCACTACTTCAACTGTCATGTCAATGCCTTTCACTGCTTACACTTCAACTCCTTTCAGCAGTTTTACTTAAACAAATGCTTTAACTTAACTCAGCTCTCACACTTAAACTAAAACCTCAGCATTTTCAGTATTTATATTTCAACTGCCACTTCAACTTCTTTCAGTGCTTCCACTTCACAAACAGCTTCATTTCCTTTTATATGTTCAACTTCAGGTTTTGCCACCAACCACAGACAAACAATCTGACCTGTGTTTTTGTCTTCAGGTGTTGACTAACAAGCAAGCAAACTTCAAACTGAAAAAATACTACAGGAGACTGGAGAAAAGCACTCTGTACCGCACTGTGAGTACAAGCACTGTTGTAGTACTGACTGTAGTTCTGTGTACAGGGTGAAAGTATTGGTACTGACTGTAGTTCAGTGTACAGGGTGAAAGTATTGGTACTGACTGTAGTTCTGTGTACAGGGTGAAAGTAGTAGTACTGACTGTAGTTCTGTGTGTACAGGGTGAAAGTAGTAGTACTGACTGTAGTTCTGTGTACAGGGTGAAAGTATTGGTACTGACTGTAGTTCAGTGTACAGGGTGAAAGTATTGGTACTGACTGTAGTTCTGTGTACAGGGTGAAAGTATTGGTACTGACTGTAGTTCAGTGTACAGGGTGAAAGTATTGGTACTGACTGTAGTTCTGTGTGTACAGGGTGAAAGTAGTAGTACTGACTGTAGTTCTGTGTACAGGGTGAAAGTATTGGTACTGACTGTAGTTCTGTGTACAGGGTGAAAGTAGTAGTACTGACTGTAGTTCTGTGTGTACAGGGTGAAAGTAGTAGTACTGACTGTAGTTCTGTGTACAGGGTGAAAGTATTGGTACTGACTGTAGTTCAGTGTACAGGGTGAAAGTATTGGTACTGACTGTAGTTCTGTGTACAGGGTGAAAGTATTGGTACTGACTGTAGTTCAGTGTACAGGGTGAAAGTATTGGTACTGACTGTAGTTCAGTGTACAGGGTGAAAGTATTGGTACTGACTGTAGTTCTGTGTACAGGGTGAAAGTATTGGTACTGACTGTAGTTCAGTGTACAGGGTGAAAGTATTGGTACTGACTGTATTTCTGTGTACAGGGTTAAAGTATTGGTACTGACTGTAGTTCTGTGTACAGGGTGAAAGTAGTAGTACTGACTGTAGTTCTGTGTACAGGGTGAAAGTAGTAGTACTGACTGTAGTTCTGTGTACAGGGTGAAAGTATTGGTACTGACTGTAGTTCAGTGTACAGGGTGAAAGTATTGGTACTGACTGTATTTCTGTGTACAGGGTGAAAGTAGTAGTACTGACTGTAGTTCTGTGTACAGGGTGAAAGTATTGGTACTGACTGTATTTCTGTGTACAGGGTGAAAGTATTGGTACTGACTGTAGTTCTGTGTACAGGGTGGTAGTGCTGCATCCTGGGAGCTGATCAGGAAGGAAACTGAACTGCACCTGGAACGGTTGGCCCTGCTGGTGAACCCCATAGCTGCAACACTTCATCACCAACACTGACACGTCTCATCAGTCTGTCTCACTGTCTCCAGCGTTTATTCTGTCTCTCCGTGAGAGTTTCTATTGTCAGTCTATTTATTTATTTATCATGTTTCTATTTATGAACAAAGTGCTCATCTTGTATTTATTTATTTATTGAACTCTGACAGTTTTGTATTTACAGACTCTGAGTCTGATTTTACTTGGAAAATTTTGATAACGGACCACAATAAAGACATTTCATGCATCTCAGTGTTTGGTTAATAATACACACAGTAAAACGCTGTGTGAGCGTGTTCATGTTCACGTTCAATGATGTGTTGACCTCATGAGGCGCTGCAGTATCACGCTGCCGTCATAAATCTACAGGTGACACCATCACTAACTCTGACCTAACGTACCTTTAAACTGCATTTAAATCCTCCTCTGACCCAATCAAAGAGCAGACATGTGACGGCTTGACCGGTCTTATATTTTACCCCCCCCCCCATAAAGGGTGGGATTGTAGGAATAAGGAGGAGCAGAGGTGGTAACAGTGTTATGGCTGCAGATGTTATTTTTTAACAAACGTAATGAACATAAAAAATAAACTCAACATTATCCATGACGTCAGGGCTGCGTTTAGGTGTAACAAAATGGGTCCTAAAGGCCAAATTCAAAAGCAGTGACACCTCCGACTGTAAGCAGTTCGCTGCGTTTGGAGGTGGTCATTAAAGGCAATTAGCTACTGTACTTAAAAACATAGCATTTCCTCGAGGTGTGAAATGAACTCCTTCTATAGCTCAGGACTGTCATGTCTACTGTGAGGGTGCTCGATCATAACACACCGCTGACAGGTTTCCTGGCCTTGTCGAGCTTCACCGGATTGGCACCAGGTCCTCCTCCATCATGTTGACCAGCTTGACGCTGCTGACCTCCCCATGTTGTTGCCGCCACAGTGGATGATGAGGACATCCGGTGCTGCTCTTCCTCGCAGGGACTGGGACAAGAAGGCGAGAAGGCCTTTCCACCACAGTCCACTTCAGCCAAACCTGCGGACACGGACGCCCAGCACGCTGAGGAAGCTCCCCAACGTCTGCAGATCTCACCACTGAGCCACGGTGGTGGTGGAAAATAAGTTAGTGTAGTAAATGCTTCAGGTAATGAAAATATAAAGTTAACTATAAAGGGTGGCTCAGTTTCTCATGTTTACAATATTATTATGTCACATCTGTAGGAAAAAATGGAACAAGGAGCAACACTTCAAAATATAGATGACAGTCTTTAACATTGTTGTTGTCCTTTGAAGACAGACATTGTAAAATCAGCCGAGACTGGTGCTTACAGTTTCAGAATCAGAATCAGAAATCCTTTATTGATCCCCGTAGGGAAACTCTTTGTTACAGCAGCTCGCCTTTACGTCAGTGCACACAGGAGGAAGTACTAGAAAACGATATGATACACTATAGACACTATAAACAGGTCAGAAATAAATTAAGTATCCTGTCGGTATAAGTATAAGATAAACTAAGTGTCGAGTACCAAGTGGGTTTACTGGTTAATGATGAAAGTACAGTATAAAATACAAAAAAACACAATGTAACAAATTATGTAATAAATAATATTAATAAGCGGAGCTGCATGTACTGTCGAAGAGTAATTGAGGTATATAGTTTCAGTAACAATAAATAAGAAAAAACGGAAAACTAATATTGCACGGAAGTAGTACTCAGAATATTGCACAATTATTAATTATGGCGGAGATGTAATGCTCAATGTCCAGTTTAGTGACTTCGGGTCAAACAGACTAACCCTTGGAGGGAGGAGTTAAAGAGTTTGATGGCCACAGGCAGGAATGACTTCCTGTGGCGTTCTGTGGTGCATTGTGGGGGGATGAGTCTTCCGCTGAAGGTGCTCCTTTGTTTGACCGGCACGTCATGGAGCGGGTGGGAGACGCTGTCCAAGATGGCGTGTAGTTTACCCAGCATCCTCCTCTCTGACACCACCGCCAGAGAGTCCAGCTCCGCCCCCACAATGCCACCGGCCTTACGGATCAGTTTGTTGAGTCTGTTGGCGTCCGCTACCCTCAGCCTGCTGCCCCAGCATGCAACAGCATACAGGACAGCACCGGCCGCCACAGACTCATAGAACATCCTCAGCATTGTCCGGCAGATGTTGAAGGACCTCAGCCTCCTCAGGAAACAGAGGCGGCTCTGGCCCTTCCTGTAAACAGCCTGAGTGTTCTTGGTCCAGTCCAGTTTGTTGTCTAAGTGTACTCCCAGGTACTTATAGTCCTCCACCATGTCCACACTGACCCCCTGGATGGAAACCGGGGTCACTGGTGCCTTGGTCCTCCGTAGATCCACAATCAGCTCCTTAGACTTTGTGGCATTGAGCTGCAGATGGTTCTGCTCGCACCATGAGACAAAGTTCCCCACCACAGCCCTGTACTCCATCTCATCACCACCGCTGATACATCCCACCACAGCAGAGTCATCAGAAAACTTCTGAAGGTGGCAGGACTCTGTGTGGTGGCTGAAGTCTGTGGTGTAGATGGTGAAGAGGAAGGGAGAGAGGACAGTCCCCTGAGGGGCCCCAGGGAGAGAGGACAGTCCCCTGAGGGGCCCCAGGGAGAGAGGACGGTCCCCTGAGGGGCCCCAGTGTTGCTGACCACGCTGTCTGACACACAGTGCTGCAGACGCACATGCTGTGGTCTGCCAGTCAGGTAGTCCACAATCCAGGACACGAGGGGGGCATCCACCCGCATCGCTGCCAGCTTCTCACCCAGCAGGGCAGGCCGGATGGTGTTGAAAGCACTGGAGAAGTCAAAAAACATGATCCTCACCGTGCTTGCCGGCCTGTCCAGGTGGGTGTGGATGCGGTTCAGCAGGAAGATGATGGCGTCCTCAACTCCCAGCCGGGGCTGGTAGGCAAACTGAAGGGGGTCCAGGAGGGGTGAAAACCATTGCGTTGGCCGGGAATCGAACCCGGGTCAACTGCTTGGAAGGCAGCTATGCTAACCACTATACCACCAACGCTGTTGGTGGTGTTTATGCTAGCTTGTAGTGGCAGGCGTGGTGGAGGCTTCGCAGGTGGCCATGACCTAAACAAGGACTGAAAGAAACAAACATCTTGTAACAAAAATAAAAGTGCCTTTCTTTCTCACCAGTCATCTCTCACACAGCGATAATTCCATATTTAAAAAACATTGAGGCATTTTAAATCTTGTGTAATAACGTTACAATCTCAATAACAGATAAATCATTATTTCAAGTTTTGTTGTATAGTTTCAGGTTAACTTACCTCAAGAGTAAGCTGAGTAATCTCAGTCAGCGGTTACTGTGGTTGGTGTGGTTAGTCTGGTTACTGTGGTTACTGTGGTTGGTGTGGTTAGTCTGGTTACTGTGGTTAGTGTGGTTACTGTGGTTAGTCTGGTTACTATGGTTACTGTGGTTACTGTGGTTGGTGTGGTTACTGTGGTTACTATGGTTACTGTGGTTACTGTGGTTGGTGTGGTTACTATGGTTACTGTGGTTAGTGTGGTTACTGTGGTTACTGTGGTTAGTGTGGTTACTATGATTACTATGGTTACTGTGGTTGGTGTGGTTAGTCTGGTTACTGTGGTTAGTGTGGTTACTGTGGTTAGTGTGGTTACTATGGTTACTGTGGTTACTGTGGTTGGTGTGGTTACTGTGGTTACTGTATTTACTGTGGTTACTGTGGTTACTGTGGTTAGTGTGGTTGGTGTGGTTACTGTGGTTAGTCTGGTTACTATGGTTACTATGGTTACTATGGTTACTGTGGTTAGTGTGGTTACTGTGGTTACTGTGGTTACTATGGTTACTGTGGTTACAGGGACGCCCTGTCTGTTGCTCTGAAACTTTGTCGAGATTCCCAATAAGAGGTATTTAGGTTAGTATGATGCAAAATCATGAATGTAATTTTACCTCAGTGCTGAATTCTAGTAGCTAATATAACATCATTTTACGTTTTTGGTTATTTTGCCTCAATTTGCTCTTCAATTTCACGTCTATGACAAATTTGACAAAAATACAACTTTTACTGTGATTAAGATTAGATTAGATTAATTAGGCTCAACAATAATGTGACGCTAGAACCGCTACTACAAATTTGAAAATCAAATCATCATCATACATTACGGTGTTTATCCCAGCTCTTATTTATCAGACAGTGCCATTGGTTAAAAGCTTCATTTAGCTGCCCAGGTATCAGAAGATGAATTGCCTTTGTAGTCTTATCAGTAAACATGTATGAAAGCATGTCTGAGAACTCTTCCCTCTCGTCTATTTCTAGGCTGGCTTTCTAGTTTAACAAAATCTAGTTTGTTTGTTTTCTGAATCCACTGTCTTTGAACAAAATGTTTTTCTCCTACATTTACTTTTCATACAGTGTTTGTAGATGTAGCTACGTGCCAACCCTCCATATCATCCTCTAAGGGGCAGGATGTTGGAAAATGTGGTAAAATACTCAATATCAGCACAAACTTATTCATTATTGACCGTTATTATTAACTTGGCGTTTCATCTATACATGCTTTAAAGACTTTTTGGACATTGTTGCTGACGTGCTTCGTATTGTCTCATTTCCGGTCACCAGTGTTTGTGTGTTACTGGTATACTATATTTTTGCTGCTCTAGCTCATCACAGTTAATGTTGTTCGATTCTTCATTTTATTGACTATCTGCTATACATTCAAACGTACACTAGTTCTGCTCAAGCGCTCATAGCTCTCCTTTCAACGACTTTCTCGCTAATCCCACAGTTTACACGCTATTAATTTTTGCTAGCTACCATTCTTTAACTTAGCAGCTAGCGATGGCTTCTGTCTCTCCCTCTCACTCTCCTGCTCGGTGTGTCAAATGTTTAGCTATTCCTCTGCCTCCTTTAGTGATAATGGTACATGTAATAAATGTAGTTTTATTTGTAGCATTGGAGGCGAGGCTTAGTGAAATGGAAACGCAGTTCCGCACCATGGGAACTCAACCATTAGCTGCTGTAGTTAGCCAGCCCCCAGTAGCCGGTGTGGTCCGACCAGAGGTAGCTCCTGTTAGCCGTCTCCCGGCAGCTCCCAAGCAGCCGGGAAACCAGGGAGGCTGGGTGACTGTCCGAAGGAAGCATAGCTCTAAGTAGAAGCCCACGGTTCACCACCAACCTGTTCACTTTTCTAACAAGTTCTCCCCACTCAGCGACACATCCACTGAGAAACCAGCTCTGATTATTGGCAGCTCCATTTTGAGAAACGTGAAGTTAGCGACACCAGCGACCATAGTCAAATGTATTCCTGGGGCCAGAGCGGGCAACGCTGAATCCTATTTAAAACTCCTCTCCTGTGGAATCAGGTCCCAGTTTGGGTTCGGGAGGCAGACACCTTCTCCACATTTAAGAGTAGGCTTAAGACTTTCCTCTGTGATAAAGCTTATACAGTTGTATGCAAAAGTTTAGGAACCCCTGACAATTTCCATGATTTTCATTTATAAATATTTGGGTGTTTGGATCAGCAATTTCATTTTGATCTATCAAATAACTGAAGGACACAGTAATATTTCAGTAGTGAAATGAGATTTATTGGATTAACAGAAAATGTGCAATATGCATCAAAACGAAATTAGACAGGTGCATAAATTTGGGCACCCCAACAGAAAAATCACATCAATATTTAGTAGAGCCTCCTTTAGCAGAAATAACAGCCTCTAGACGCTTCCTATAGCCTGTAATGAGTGTCTGGATTCTGGATGAATGTATTTTGGACCATTCCTCCTTACAAAACATCTCCAGTTCAGTTAGGTTTGATGGTTGCCGAGCATGGACAGCCCGCTTCAAATCACCCCACAGATGTCCAATGATATTCAGGTCTGGGGACTGGAATGGCCGTTCCAGAACATTGTACTTGTTCCTCTGCATAAAGGCCAGAGTAGATTTAGTAGAGTAGACAACAGAAAACAAGTCGAAGGGTCACAGACAACAGTTAAGACACATATCTGTATTGCACAAGCCCTTCTACTGCAGTGTCCTATTGCACACACCCTTACATTGCACTGATCCTTATTGCACACACCCTCATATTGCACTGATCCCTATTGTCCTGATCCCTATTGCACACACCCTTATATTGCACTGATCCCTATTGCACACACTCTTGCATTGCACCGATCCCTATTGCATTTTGACTTGGAGATATAGTTAAGCGTATGTTATGACCAAATAACTCAATCTTTGTTTCATCAGTCCACAGCACCTTATTCCAAAATGAAGCTGGCTTGTCCAAATGTGTGTTTGCATACCTAAAGCGACTCCGTTTGTGGCGTGTGTGCAGAAAAGGCTTCTTTCGCATCACTCTCCCATACAGCTTCTCCTTGTGCAAAGTGCGCTGAATTGTTGAACGATGCACAGTGACACCATCTGCAGCAAGTTGATGTTGTAGGTCTTTGGAGGTGGTCTGTGGGCTGTTTTGACCGTTCTCACCATCCTTCGCCTTTGCCTCTCCAATATTTTATGTGGCCTGCCACTTCTGGCCTTAACAAGAACTGTGCCTGTGGTCCTCCATTTCCTCACTATGTTCCTCACAGTGGACACTGACAGCTTATATTTCTGCGATAACTTTTGTAGCCTCCCCTAAACCATAATGTAGAACAATCTTTTTTCAGGTCATTTGAGAGTTGTTTTGAGGCCCCCATGTTGCCACTCTTCAGAGGAGAGTCAAAGAGAACAACAACTTTCAGTTGGCCACCTTAAATACCTTTTCTCATGATTGGATGCACCTGTCTATGAAGTTCAAGGCTTAATGAGCTCACCAAACCAATTGTGTGTTCCAATTAATCAGTGCTAAGTAGTTACAGTTATTCAAATCAACAAAATGACAAGGGTGCCCAAATCTATGCACCAGTCTAATTTCGTTTTGATGCATATTGCACATTTTCTGTTAATCCAATAAACCTCATTTCACTACTGAAATATTACTGTGTCCTTCAGTTATTTGATAGATCAAAATGAAATTGCTGATCCAAACACCTAAATATTTATAAATGAAAATCATGGAAATTGTCAGGGGTTCCTAAACTTTTGCATACAACTGTAGTTAGGGCTGGCTCAGGTGAGTCCTGAACCGTTCCTTAGTTATGCTGCTATAGGCCTAGCCTGCCGGGAGACTTCCCATGATGCACCTCTTTCCTCTCTCCTCCTCTCCCTCTCCGTCTGTATGCATTTTTATCCCATTACTACATGTTACTAACTCAACATCTTCTCTCTCCCGTAGTTCTGTGCTTTCTCGTCTCTCTCCTCTCTCCTTCTGTCGCTTTCAGCAGGTATTTCTGCCTAAGGAGCTGCAGAATCTGGATCTGTGGTTGTGGGCCACCTGCTGCCCCCATGTTCCTGCAGAGTCTGGATCTGTGGTTGTGGGCCACCTGCTGCCCCCGTGTTCCTGCAGAGTCTGGATCTGTGGTTGTGGGCCACCTGCTGCCCCCGTGTTCCTGCAGAGTCTGGATCTGTGGTTGTGGGCCGCCTGCTGCCCCCGTGTTCCTGCAGAGTCTGGATCTGTGGTTGTGGGCCACCTGCTGCCCCCGTGTTCCTGCTCGACAACTGCTACTACAGTTGTTGCAATGAGCTAACTTCTGTTATGAATTGGCACTATATAAATAAAACTGAATTGAATTGAATTTAAAGCGATGACCCCTGCGGTGGGTGAAGCCTACTCATAAAATGCACCGACACCGGATCTCTCTCCAAACTAAATTGAGAAGCTGGCAGCGCTGGCTTTATCCTGTCCAGACCTTTATTGATAAATATATGTTGTTTTTTTGGTTCTTTTGTTTTTATTCATGAAATCCTTTGTATTTATTTAATATTGAGCACATTGGCGTTCCGTAGTTTGGCACCTCAGACCGAGTAGTTTGTTGAGAATGTATTTTCTTGAGTGAACAGGCACAAACTACACTCGCGTTCACAGAAAATAAGCTGCAGATATTTAACCAACTATTTCTGCTTACCTGTTATTTTATCTTTCGCAGCATGTTCCCAGAGTTTTTTTCAGTTTTTAGATGAATTTGTTTTTGTAAAAACCAAAATGTGTTTTATCACATGAACATTTAGTAGATTAGATTAGATTCAACTTTATTGTCACTACACACAGTCAGTACAAGGAAATGCAGTTGAGCACCAGACGGTGCAAACAGCGGCATATAGAGATATATAAAGATCAACTAATGTCGAGAATGAAGAGTGACATGATGAAATTAAAGTAGACTTTCTGTCTTTGTGGGCCAACTGGGATTAAACCTTTCTGCTGTGGTCTGAAATAAAACTTCTGAGGAGGTGACGCCACCGTCTACACGGGCGTATTTGTAGCCGACAGAAGCACTTCCGTAGTGAATGAAAGTAAGTGTAGCGGCTTTTGGACTGGTAGCTTAGCTCACTACACTTTCCAAGTCGCTCGCTCAACTCTGCCTGTATGTTGATGACAGGTGTGCAACTGTCTGACATGGTGGCTCTGATGGTAACAGCTTCGCCTTTGTAAGTCAGACCGCCATCTTTAGCTTGACCTCTGACAAACCCGTTCTCTGTGTTGTAATACATCTCTTCATAAAGGTTGTAATCACACACTTTATTCTCGTCAAAGAGTCCCACTGCGTACCAGTTAGAGTATGCGTTGAAGTCATAAGGAACGGAGAACATGACGGCCATTTTTCCATCACATTTCTTTGTGGATTCATTCTGCAGATCGTAAGTGAGGACTCCAACAGATCCACGTGCTCTGTGAGGAGTCTTGATGAACAGAGTGCTGCCAGATTCAGAGGGACCGAGTGTTGGCGGCAAAGCCTTCTCACAGGATCCACTGACAGTGGACCAGCTGGGGACAGAAAGAAGACAAAAGATACTTTGTTCAGAGGGATATCAGTTTCATTTCACAGCATTCAGTTCAGAGGTAAGTGTTTAACCTAGCTTAGCACAAACACTGGAAGCAGGGGCAAACTGTTAGCTCTATTAAAAGAGAAGAGATACACCTGTTATCTGAACTGATATCAGCCCTCTAAATCTGGGCAAAGGAAACGTTTAAAAAAAGCTTCCTGTGACGTAAGAAAAGACACAGTGAAACTAAAGTGTGAACTCACCTCGGGTTACACAGGGTGTACGCAGAGCACTTATTCTCAACCTCAATGGTGCACTGGCGATGGGTCATGATGTCTTCAACCTGCAGGGAGACAGCAGGAGACACTTAGGTCTGTTTTTCAGACTTCATGTGCGGAAAGTTAAATGTGAGCCGTTCCTCAGCTGTGTGAAGGCAACACTGAATGTTTCTGAGGACTGACGTGATGTCTGATCAGCTGCAGACTGAACGAGATGCAGGGATTCAGTTTCTTTTTGCAGGGATTCAGATGAAGAGTGAATCCAGTAATTCAGCCTGCTCATGACGAAGCAGTGCATGAATCACACGAGTTAGTTAGTTAGTTAGTTAGTTAGTTAGCTGGTTGGTGACCTGCGAAGCTCAAATCAACATCGAAAAGCTCTCTGATAAAGAGAAAGACTGTTGTACAAGCAAAAGCTGTGCGACCACTGCAGTCTGTTTCCTGGCCAGTCATTATTAAATGCATTCATACAACAGAGACTGTGACCAGCGCTGAAGTGAAAGTTACAGATTATTTCAAAATGACTTTGCTACAACAACGAGAGTAAATGTAATTATTACGTCCATCCTATCGGTCAACAGGAAGCCGGGAGTTGTTTCTGTCTGGAGGAGAATCAGGGTATAACCAGTGCTCCCAGCCTCTCTGTCCCAGTATAACCAGTGCTCCCAGCCTCTCTGTCCCAGTATAACCAGTGTTCTCTGTCCCAGTATAACCAGTGCTCCCAGCCTCTCTGTCCCAGTATAACCAGTGTTCTCTGTCCCAGTATAACCAGTGCTCCCAGCCTCTCTGTCCCAGTATAACCAGTGTTCTCTGTCCCAGTATAACCAGTGCTCTCTGTCCCAGTAAAACCAGTGCTCCTTGTCCCAGTATAATCAGTGCTCCCAGCCTCTTACCTGCTGTGGAGCCAGATGGAGCTGATGGTCTTCAGTGAGCCGCTGAGACAGAAGGAAGCTGCTGCCGTCGCTCCCGTCTCTCTTTTATAGTCGACAGATCGAAACGAAGCTGAAGTGTGGAAGTCCCCAACGTCCCCAGCAGCAGAGCCGCTCATCCATCAAACTGCAGCTATCACTTTCATTTCCGTCCTGGAAGCCGGATCCCTGGTCCGGTCCTCTCTGAGCCTGGATACATTCCCAAAGGCTGCATGCATAAAGCTGCCTTGAGTCTGTGTGAATGATTTATCGTGTGTTGAGGTTTTTATTTAATTATTCACCCAAAAGCTGCTGCTTTTTCAAAAGTCGGTTAAAATATGTGTCAACAGCTCAAACTGGTTTCTTCACACAAAATGTCGTCCGTCTCCCTCAGTCCTGCAGCCAGAGGAAACTGTGTTCATTAATCATTAAAATCAATAATGGGAAGCAATGATATTAACGTGTTTAATAAACAGAAGCAATGATATTAACATGTTTAATTTACTGTGAAGTTAAATGTGATTTATAAAATCAGGAGCAGCAATTTACTGAATCTGTGAAGGTTAAAAACAAAAAGTACAACGCTAATAAAACATGCAAACCTTAATTCAAAGATTCATTCATTTATTGATCATTTGAAGAAACAATAATGATGTAACATTAATAACTTTACTTTATTATTAACAGTAATAATACTTAATAAAGTGATGAAATAAATACATCTTCAGTCTGTAGTTTGTGTCTGCAGCCCTCAGTGCAGCCTGACAGGCACTCAACAACCAATCAACACACTGTACAAATACCTCATTACAAGCCAAAGTCCTGCATTCAATATCTCATTGAAGTAAAAGTACACAGGTGTAATCAGTAAAATATACTAGAAGTTTGTTTTAACAAAGAAAAGATGTGAACTTTCTTTAAATAAAAACTCTAAATCAAAACTGTTAAACTTAAAGGAAGAAAAAAGCATAAAAGACAAAACCAGGTTTTAACTGATTAATAAATGTTTCTGTCAACTTAAACTTTTATACGTTTAAATATAAGTTTTATAGATATTTTCACCTTCTTGTTGGAGACGAATAAATTCACGAACACGTTTCAACCTTTACAGGAAAATATGTGGTTTGTGATGTTGGGCTGAATAAATGAAACATTTGTCATTAATCATCTAATTTCCAATTAATCAATACGTGACTCATTCTGCATGTATATTATGTGTGCAGATTTTTCACTTCCTGTTTCTCTCTGTGCATCAATAAAGTTTGATCTTCATTTCTTTTTATTATTTATTATTTATTTTCTTTATCTGTAAAATGATCTGAAACCATCGACTTTGCTTTGAAATTGTGATGAGAATTTTTTACTATTTTCTGACATTTTATAGACAAAACGATGAATTGAAAAAATAATCAGTACATTAATCAATAATAAAAATAATTTTAAGAGTAGGCTTAAGACTTTCCTCTGTGATAAAGCTTATAGTTAGGGCTGGCTCAGGTGAGTCCTGAACCATCCCTTAGTTATGCTGCTATAGGCCTAGACTGCCGGAGACTTCCCATGATGCACCTCTCTCTCTCCTCCTCTCCCTCTCCATCTGTATGCATTTTATCCCATTACTGCACGTTACTAACTCGACATCTTCTCTCTCCCGTAGTTCTGTGCTTTCTTGTTTCTCTCTTCTCTCCTTCTGTCGCTTTCAGCAGGTATTTCTGCCTCCGGAACTGCAGAGTCTGGATCTGTGGTTGTGGGCCACCTGCTGCCCCCGTGTTCCTGCAGAGTCTGGATCTGTGGTTGTGGGCCACCTGCTGCCCCCGTGTTCCTGCAGAGTCTGGATCTGTGGTTGTGGGCCGCCTGCTGCCCCCGTGTTCCTGCAGAGTCTGGATCTGTGGTTGTGAGCCGCCTGCTGCCCCCGTGTTCCTGCAGAGTCTGGATCTGTGGTTGTGAGCCGCCTGCTGCCCCCGTGTTCCTGCAGAGTCTGGATCTGTGGTTGTGGGCCGTCTGCTGCCCCCGTGTTCCTGCAGAGTCTGGATCTGTGGTTGTGGGCCGTCTGCTGCCCCCGTGTTGCTGCAGAGTCTGGATCTGTGGTTGTGGGCCGTCTGCTGCCCCCGTGTTCCTGCAGAGTCTGGATTTGTGGTTGTGGGCCACCTGCTGCCCCCATGTTCCTGCTCGACAACTGCTACTACAGTTGATGTAATGAGCTAACTTCTGTTATGAATTGGCACTATATAAATAAAACTGAATTGAATTGAATTTAAAGCGATGACCCCTGCGGTGGGTGAAGTCACAGAAGCCTACTCATAAAATGCACCGACACCGGATCTCTCTCCAAACTAAACTGAGAAGCTGGCAGCGCTGGCTTTATCCTGTCCAGACCTTTATTGATAAATATATGTTGTTCTGGGTTCTTTTGTTTTTATTCATGAAATCCTTTGTATTTATTTAATATTGAGCACATTGGCGTTCCGTAGTTTGGCACCTCAGACCGAGTAGTTTGTTGAGAATGTATTTTCTTGAGTGAACAGGCACAAACTACACTCGCGTTCACAGAAAATAAGCTGCAGACATTTAACCAACTATTTCTGCTTACCTGTTATTTTATCTTTCGCAGCATGTTCCCAGAGTTTTTTTCAGTTTTTAGATGAATTTGTTTTTGTAAAAACCAAAATGTGTTTTATCACATGATAAAGTAGTAGATTAGATTAGATTCAACTTTATTGTCATTACACACAGTCAGTACAAGGAAATGCAGTTGAGCACCAGACGGTGCAAACAGCAGCATATAGAGATATATAAAGATCAACTAATGTCGAGAATGAAGAGTGACATGATGAAATTAAAGTAGACTTTCTGAAGTCTTTGTGGGCCCACTGGGATTAAACCTTTCTGCTGTGGTCTGAAATAAAACTTCTGAGGAGGTGACGCTACCGTCTACACGGGCATATGTGTAGCCGACAGAAGCACTTCCGTAGTGAATGAAAGTAAGTGTAGCGGCTTTTGGACTGGTAGCTTAGCTCACTACACTTTCCAAGTCGCTCGCTCAACTCTGCCTGTATGTTGATGACAGGTGTGCAACTGTCTGACATGGTGGCTCTGATGGTAACAGCTTCGCCTTTGTAAGTCAGGCCGCCATCTTTAGCTTGACCTCTGACAAACCCGTTCTCTGTGTTGTAATACATCTCTTCATAAAGGCTGTAATCACACACTTTATTCTCGTCAAAGAGTCCCACTGCGTACCAGTTAGAGTATGCGTTGAAGTCATAAGGAACGGAGAACATGACGGCCATTTTTCCATCACATTTCTTTGTGGATTCATTCTGCAGATCGTAAGTGAGGACTCCAACAGATCCACGTGCTGCGTGAGGAGTCTTGATGAACAGAGCGCTGCCAGATTCAGAGGGACCGAGTGTTGGCGGCAAAGCCTTCTCACAGGATCCACTGACAGTGGACCAACTGGGGACAGAAAGAAGACAAAAGATACTTTGTTCAGATGGATATCAGTTTCATTTCACAGCATTCAGTTCAGAGGTAAGTGTTTAACCTAGCTTAGCACAAACACTGGAAGCAGGGGCAAACTGTTAGCTCTATTAAAAGAGAAGAGATACACCTGTTATCTGAACTGATATCAGCCCTCTAAATCTGGGCAAAGGAAACGTTTAAAAAAAGCTTCCTGACGTAAGAAAAGACACAGTGAAACTAAAGTGTGAACTCACCTCGGGTTACACAGGGTGTACGCAGAGCACTTATTCTCAAGCTCAATGGTGCACTGGCGATGGGTCATGATGTCTTCAACCTGCAGGGAGACAGCAGGAGACACTTAGGTCTGTTTTTCAGACTTCATGTGCGGAAAGTGAAATGTGAGCCGTTCCTCAGCTGTGTGAAGGCAACACTGAATATTTCTGAGGACTGACGTGATGTCTGATCAGCTGCAGACTGAACGAGCTGCAGGGATTCAGTTTCTTTTTGCAGGGATTCAGATGAAGAGTGAATCCAGTAATTCAGCCTGCTCATGACGAAGCAGTGCATGAATCACACGAGTTAGTTAGTTAGTTAGTTAGTTAGCTGGTTGGTGACCTGCGAAGCTCAAATCAACATCGAAAAGCTCTCTGATAAAGAGAAAGACTGTTGTACAAGCAAAAGCTGTGCGACCACTGCAGTCTGTTTCCTGGCCAGTCATTATTAAATGCATTCATACAACAGAGAGACTGTGACCAGCGCTGAAGTGAAAGTTACAGATTATTTCAAAATGACTTTGCTACAACAACGAGAGTAAATGTAATTATTACGTCCATCCTATCGGTCAAAAGGAAGCCGGGAGTTGTTTCTGTCTGGAGGAGAATCAGGGTATAACCAGTTCTCCCAGCCTCTCTGTCCCAGTATAACCAGTGTTCTCTGTCCCAGTATAACCAGTGCTCCCAGCCTCTCTGTCCCAGTATAACCAGTGTTCTCTGTCCCAGTATAACCAGTGCTCCCAGCCTCTCTGTCCCAGTATAACCAGTGCTCCCAGCCTCTCTGTCCCAGTATAACCAGTGTTCTCTGTCCCAGTATAACCAGTGCTCTCTGTCCCAGTAAAACCAGTGCTCCCAGCCTGTCTGTCCCAGTATAACCAGTGCTCCTTGTCCCAGTATAATCAGTGCTCCCAGCCTCTTACCTGCTGTGGAGCCAGATGGAGCTGATGGTCTTCAGTGAGCCGCTGAGACAGAAGGAAGCTGCTGCCGTCGCTCCCGTCTCTCTTTTATAGTCGACAGATCGAAACGAAGCTGAAGTGTGGAAGTCCCCAACGTCCCCAGCAGCAGAGCCGCTCATCCATCAAACTGCAGCTATCACTTTCATTTCCGTCCTGGAAGCCGGATCCCTGGTCCGGTCCTCTCTGAGCCTGGATACATTCCCAAAGGCTGCATGCATAAAGCTGCCTTGAGTCTGTGTGAATGATTCATCGTGTGTTGAGGTTTTTATTTAATTATTCACCCAAAAGCTGCTGCTTTTTCAAAAGTCGGTTAAAATATGTGTCAACAGCTCAAACTGGTTTCTTCACACAAAATGTCGTCCGACTCCCTCAGTCCTGCAGCCAGAGGAAACTGTGTTCATTAATCATTAAAATCAATAATGGGAAGCAATGATATTAACGTGTTTAATAAACAGAAGCAATGATATTAACATGTTTAATTTACTGTGAAGTTAAATGTGATTTATAAAATCTGGAGCAGCAATTTACTCAATCTGTGAAGGTTAAAAAACAAAAAGTACAACGCTAATAAAACATGCAAACCTTAATTCAAAGATTCATTCATTTATTGATCATTTGAAGAAACAATAATGATGTAACATTAATAACTTTACTTTATTATTAACAGTAATAATACTTAATAAAGTGATGAAATAAATACATCTTCAGTCTGTAGTTTGTGTCTGCAGCCCTCAGTGCAGCCTGACAGGCACTCAACAACCAATCAACACACTGTACAAATACCTCATTACAAGCCAAAGTCCTGCATTCAATATCTCATTGAAGTAAAAGTACACAGGTGTAATCAGTAAAATATACTAGAAGTTTGTTTTAACAAAGAAAAGATGTGAACTTTCTTTAAATAAAAACTCTAAATCAAAACTGTTAAACTTAAAGGAAGAAAAAAGCATAAAAGACAAAACCAGGTTTTAACTGATTAATAAATGTTTCTGTCAACTTAAACTTTTATACGTTTAAATATAAGTTTTATAGATATTTTCACCTTCTTGTTGGAGACGAATAAATTCACGAACACGTTTCAACCTTTACAGGAAAATATGTGGTTTGTGATGTTGGGCTGAATAAATGAAACATTTGTCATTAATCATCTAATTTCAATTAATCAATACGTGACTCATTCTGCATGTATATTATGTGTGCAGATTTTTCCTTCCTGTTTCTCTCTGTGCATCAATAAAGTTTGATCTTCATTTCTTTTTATTATTTATTATTTATTTTCTTTATCTGTAAAATGATCTGAAACCATCGACTTTGCTTTGAAATTGTGATGAGAATTTTTACTATTTTCTGACATTTTATAGACAAAACGATGAATTGAAAAATAATCAGTACATTAATCAATAATAAAAATAATTTTAAGAGTAGGCTTAAGACTTTCCTCTGTGATAAAGCTTATAGTTAGGGCTGGCTCAGGTGAGTCCTGAACCATCCCTTAGTTATGCTGCTATAGGCCTAGACTGCCGGGAGACTTCCCATGATGCACCTCTCTCCTCTCTCCTCCTCTCCCTCTCCATCTGTATGCATTTTTATCCCATTACTGCACGTTACTAACTCGACATCTTCTCTCTCCCGTAGTTCTGTGCTTTCTTGTTTCTCTCTTCTCTCCTTCTGTCGCTTTCAGCAGGTATTTCTGCCTCCGGAGCTGCAGAGTCTGGATCTGTGGTTGTGGGCCACCTGCTGCCCCCGTGTTCCTGCAGAGTCTGGATCTGTGGTTGTGGGCCACCTGCTGCCCCCGTGTTCCTGCAGAGTCTGGATCTGTGGTTGTGGGCCACCTGCTGCCCCGTGTTGCTGCAGAGTCTGGATCTGTGGTTGTGAGCCGCCTGCTGCCCCGTGTTCCTGCAGAGTCTGGATCTGTAGTTGTGGGCCGCCTGCTGCCCCCGTGTTCCTGCAGAGTCTGGATCTGTGGTTGTGGGCCGCCTGCTGCCCCCGTGTTCCTGCAGAGTCTGGATCTGTGGTTGTGGGCCACCTGCTGCCCCCGTGTTCCTGCTCGACAACTGCTACTACAGTTGATGTAATGAGCTAAGTTCTGTTATGAATTGGCACTATATAAATAAAACTGAATTGAATTGAATTTAAAGCGATGACCCCTGCGGTGGGTGAAGTCACAGAAGCCTACTCATAAAATGCACCGACACCGGATCTCTCTCCAAACTAAACTGAGAAGCTGGCAGCGCTGGCTTTATCCTGTCCAGACCTTTATTGATAAATATATGTTGTTCTGGGTTCTTTTGTTTTTATTCATGAAATCCTTTGTATTTATTTAATATTGAGCACATTGGCGTTCCGTAGTTTGGCACCTCAGACCGAGTAGTTTGTTGAGAATGTATTTTCTTGAGTGAACAGGCACAAACTACACTCGCGTTCACAGAAAATAAGCTGCAGACATTTAACCAACTATTTCTGCTTACCTGTTATTTTAACTTTCGCAGCATGTTCCCAGAGTTTTTTTCAGTTTTTAGATGAATTTGTTTTGTAAAACCAAAATGTGTTTTATCACATGATAAAGTAGTAGATTAGATTAGATTCAACTTTATTGTCATTACACACAGTCAGTACAAGGAATGCAGTTGAGCACCAGACGGTGCAAACAGCAGCATATAGAGATATATAAAGATCAACTAATGTCGAGAATGAAGAGTGACATGATGAAATTAAAGTAGACTTTCGGAAGTCTTTGTGGGCCAACTGGGATTAAACCTTTCTGCTGTGGTCTGAAATAAAACTTCTGAGGAGGTGACGCCACCGTCTATACGGGCGTATTTGTAGCCGACAGAAGCACTTCCGTAGTGAATGAAAGTAAGTGTAGCGGCTTTTGGACTGGTAGCTTAGCTCACTACACTTTCCAAGTCGCTCGCTCAACTCTGCCTGTATGTTGATGACAGGTGTGCAACTGTCTGACATGGTGGCTCTGATGGTAACAGCTTCGCCTTTGTAAGTCAGACCGCCATCTTTAGCTTGACCTCTGACAAACCCGTTCTCTGTGTTGTAATACATCTCTTCATAAAGGCTGTAATCACACACTTTATTCTCGTCAAAGAGTCCCACTGCGTACCAGTTAGAGTATGCGTTGAAGTCATAAGGAACGGAGAACATGACGGCCATTTTTCCATCACATTTCTTTGTGGATTCATTCTGCAGATCGTAAGTGAGGACTCCAACAGATCCACGTGCTGCGTGAGGAGTCTTGATGAACAGAGCGCTGCCAGATTCAGAGGGACCGAGTGTTGGCGGCAAAGCCTTCTCACAGGATCCACTGACAGTGGACCAACTGGGGACAGAAAGAAGACAAAAGATACTTTGTTCAGATGGATATCAGTTTCATTTCACAGCATTCAGTTCAGAGGTAAGTGTTTAACCTAGCTTAGCACAAACACTGGAAGCAGGGGCAAACTGTTAGCTCTATTAAAAGAGAAGAGATACACCTGTTATCTGAACTGATATCAGCCCTCTAAATCTGGGCAAAGGAAACGTTTAAAAAAAGCTTCCTGTGACGTAAGAAAAGACACAGTGAAACTAAAGTGTGAACTCACCTCGGGTTACACAGGGTGTACGCAGAGCACTTATTCTCAAGCTCAATGGTGCACTGGCGATGGGTCATGATGTCTTCAACCTGCAGGGAGACAGCAGGAGACACTTAGGTCTGTTTTTCAGAATTCATGTGCGGAAAGTTAAATGTGAGCCGTTCCTCAGCTGTGTCAAGGCAACACTGAATATTTCTGAGGACTGACGTGATGTCTGATCAGCTGCAGACTGAACGAGCTGCAGGGATTCAGATGAAGAGTGAATCCAGTAATTCAGCCTGCTCATGACGAAGCAGTGCATGAATCACACGAGTTAGTTAGTTAGTTAGTTAGTTAGTTAGCTGGTTGGTGACCTGCGAAGCTCAAATCAACATCGAAAAGCTCTCTGATAAAGAGAAAGACTGTTGTACAAGCAAAAGCTGTGCGACCACTGCAGTCTGTTTCCTGGCCAGTCATTATTAAATGCATTCATACAACAGAGAGACTGTGACCAGCGCTGAAGTGAAAGTTACAGATTATTTCAAAATGACTTTGCTACAACAACGAGAGTAAATGTAATTATTACGTCCATCCTATCGGTCAACAGGAAGCCGGGAGTTGTTTCTGTCTGGAGGAGAATCAGGGTATAACCAGTTCTCCCAGCCTCTCTGTCCCAGTATAACCAGTGCTCTCTGTCCCAGTATAACCAGTGCTCTCTGTCCCAGTATAACCAGTTCTCCCAGCCTCTCTGTCCAAGTATAACCAGTGCTCCCAGCCTCTCTGTCCCAGTATAACCAGTGCTCTCTGTCCCAGTATAACCAGTGCTCCCAGCCTCTTACCTGCTGTGGAGCCAGATGGAGCTGATGGTCTTCAGTGAGCCGCTGAGACAGAAGGAAGCTGCTGCCGTCGCTCCCGTCTCTCTTTTATAGTCGACAGATCGAAACGAAGCTGAAGTGTGGAAGTCCCCAACGTCCCCAGCAGCAGAGCCGCTCATCCATCAAACTGCAACTATCACTTTCATTTCCGTCCTGGAAGCCGGATCCCTGGTCCGGTCCTCTCTGAGCCTGGATACAGTCCCAAAGGCTGCATCCATAAAGCTGCCTTGAGTCTGTGTGAATGATTCATCGTGTGTTGAGGTTTTTATTTAATTATTCACCCAAAAGCTGCTGCTTTTTCAAAAGTCGGCAGTCCTGCAGCCAGAGGAAACTGTGTTCATTAATCATTAAAATCAATAATGGGAAGCAATGATATTAACGTGTTTAATAAACAGAAGCAATGATATTAACGTGTTTAATAAACAGAAACAATGATATTAACGTGTTAAATTTACTGTGAAGTTAAATGTGATTTAATAAATCAGGAGCAGCAATTTACTGAATCTGTGAAGGTTAAAAAAACAAAAAGTACAACGCTAATAAAACATGCAAAACTTAATTCAAAGATTCATTAATTTATTGATCATTTGAAGAAACAATAATGATGTAACATTAATAACTTTACTTTATTATTAACAGTAATAATACTTAATAAAGTGATGAAATAAACACATCTTCAGTCTGTAGTTTGTGTCTGCAGCCCTCAGTGCAGCCTGACAGGCACTCAACAACCAATCAACACACTGTACAAATACTTCATTACAAGCCAAAGTCCTGCATTCAATATCTCATTGAAGTAAAAGTACACAGGTGTAATCAGTAAAATATACTAGAAGTTTGTTTTAACAAAGAAAAGATGTGAACTTTCTTTAAATAAAAACTCTAAATCAAAACTGTTAAACTTAAAGGAAGAAAAAAGCGTAAAAGACAAAACCAGGTTTTAACTGATTAATAAATGTTTCTGTCAACTTAAACTTTTATACGTTTAAATATAAGTTTTATAGATATTTTCACCTTCTTGTTGGAGACGAATAAATTCACGAACACGTTTCAACCTTTACAGGAAAATATGTGGTTTGTGATGTTGGGCTGAATAAATGAAACATTTGTCATTAATCATCTAATTTCCAATTAATCAATACGTGACTCATTCTGCATGTATATTATGTGTGCAGATTTTTCACTTCCTGTTTCTCTCTGTGCATCAATAAAGTTTGATCTTCATTTCTTTTTATTATTTATTTTCTTTATCTGTAAAATGATCTGAAACCATCGACTTTGCTTTGAAATTGTGATGAGAATTTTTTACTATTTTCTGACATTTTATAGACAAAACGATGAATTGAAAAAATAATCAGTACATTAATCAATAATAAAAATAATTTTAAGAGTAGGCTTAAGACTTTCCTCTGTGATAAAGCTTATAGTTAGGGCTGGCTCAGGTGAGTCCTGAACCATCCCTTAGTTATGCTGCTATAGGCCTAGACTGCCGGGAGACTTCCCATGATGCACCTCTTTCCTCTCTCCTCCTCTCCCTCTCCGTCGTATGCATTTTTATCCCATTACTGCATGTTACTAACTCGACATCTTCTCTTTCCCGTAGTTCTGTGCTTTCTCGTTTCTCCCCTCTCTCCTTCTGTCGCTTTCAGCAGGTATTTCTGCCTCCGGAGCTGCAGAGTCTGGATCTGTGGTTGTGGGCCACCTGCTGCCCCCGTGTTCCTGCAGAGTCTGGATCTGTGGTTGTGGGCCACCTGCTGCCCTTGTGTTCCTGCAGAGTCTGGATCTGTGGTTGTGGGCCACCTGCTGCCCCCGTGTTCCTGCAGAGTCTGGATCTGTGGTTGTGGGCCACCTGCTGCCCCCGTGTTCCTGCTCGACAACTGCTACTACAGCAGTTGTAATGAAATAACTTCTGTTATGAATTGGCGCTATATAAATAAAACTGAATTGAATTGAATTTAAAGCGATGACCCCTGCGGTGGGTGAAGCCTACTCATAAAATGCACCGACACCGGATCTCTCTCCAAACTCAACTGAGAAGCTGGCAGCGCTGGCTTTATCCTGTCCAGACCTTTATTGATAAATATATGTTGTTCTGGGTTCTTTTGTTTTTATTCATGAAATCCTTTGTATTTATTTAATATTGAGCACATTGGCGTTCCATAGTTTGGCACCTCAGACCGAGTTGTTTGTTGAGAATGTATTTTCTTGAGTGAACAGGCACAAACTACACTCGCGTTCACAGAAAATAAGCTGCAGATATTTAACCAACTATTTTCTGCTTACCTGTTATTTTATCTTTCGCAGCATGTTCCCAGAGTTTTTTTCAGTTTTTAGATTAATTTGTTTTTGTAAAAACCAAAATGTGTTTTATCACATGAACATTTAGTAGATTAGATTAGATTCAACTTTATTGTCATTACACACAGTCAGTTCAAGGAAATGCAGTTGAGCACCAGACGGTGCAAACAGCGGCATATAGAGATATATAAAGATCAACTAATGTAGAGAATGAAGAGTGACATGATGAAATTAAAGTAGACTTTCGGAAGTCTTTGTGGGCCAACTGGGATTAAACCTTTCTGCTGTGGTCTGAAATAAAACTTCTGAGGAGGTGACGCCACCGTCTGTGTATTTGTAGCCGACAGAAGCACTTCCGTAGTGAATGAAAGTAAGTGTAGCGGCTTTTGGACTGGTAGCTTAGCTCACTACACTTTCCAAGTCGCCGCTCAACTCTGCCTGTATGTTGATGACAGGTGTGCAACTGTCTGACATGGTGGCTCTGATGGTAACAGCTTCGCCTTTGTAAGTCAGACCGCCATCTTTAGCTTGACCTCTGACAAACCCGTTCTCTGTGTTGTAATACATCTCTTCATAAAGGCTGTAATCACACACTTTATTCTCGTCAAAGAGTCCCACTGCGTACCAGTTAGAGTACAAGTTGAAGTTATAAGGAACGGAGAACATGACGGCCATTTTTCCATCACATTTCTTTGTGGATTCATTCTGCAGATCGTAAGTGAGGACTCCAACAGATCCACGTGCTGTGTGAGGAGTCTTGATGAACAGAGCGCTGCCAGATTCAGAGGGACCGAGTGTTGGCGGCAAAGCCTTCTCACAGGATCCACTGACAGTGGACCAGCTGGGGACAGAAAGAAGACAAAAGATACTTTGTTCAGAGGATATCAGTTTCATTTCACAGCATTCAGTTCAGAGAAGTGTTTAACCTAGCTTAGCACAAACACTGGAAGCAGGGGCAAACTGTTAGCTCTATTAAAAGAGAAGAGATACACCTGTTATCTGAACTGATATCAGCCCTCTAAATCTGGGCAAAGGAAACGTTTAAAAAGTTTCCTGTGACGTAAGAAAAGACACAGTGAAACTAAAGTGTGAACTCACCTCGGGTTACACAGGGTGTACGCAGAGCACTTATTCTCAAGCTCAATGGTGCACTGGCGATGGGTCATGATGTCTTCAACCTGCAGGAGACAGCAGGAGACACTTAGGTCTGTTTTTCAGACTTCATGTGGAAAGTGAAAGTGAAATGTGAGCCGTTCCTCAGCTGTGTGAAGGCAACACTGAATATTTCTGAGGACTGACGTGATGTCTGATCAGCTGCAGACTGAACGAGCTGCAGGGATTCAGTTTCTTTTGCAGGATTCAGATGAAGAGTGAATCCAGTAATTCAGCCTGCTCATGACGAAGCAGTGCATGAATCACACTAGTTAGTTAGTTAGTTAGCTGGTTGGTGACCTGCGAAGCTCAAATCAACATCGAAAAGCTCTCTGATAAAGAGAAAGACTGTTGTACAAGCAAAAGCTGTGCGACCACTGCAGTCTGTTTCCTGGCCAGTCATTATTAAATGCATTCATACAACAGAGAGACTGTGACCAGCGCTGAAGTGAAAGTTACAGATTATTTAAAAATGACTTTGCTACAACAACGAGAGTAAATGTAATTATTACGTCCATCCTATCAGTCAACAGGAAGCCGGGAGTTGTTTCTGTCTGGAGGAGAATCAGGGTATAACCAGTGCTCCCAGCCTCTCTGTCCCAGTATAACCAGTGTTCTCTGTCCCAGTATAACCAGTGCTCTCTGTCCCAGTAAAACCAGTGCTCTCTGTCCCAGTAAAACCAGTGTTCTCTGTCCCAGTAAAACCAGTGCTCCCAGCCTCTCTGTCCCAGTATAACCAGTGCTCTCTGTCCCAGTAAAACCAGTGCTCTCTGTCCCAGTAAAACCAGTGCTCCCAGCCTGTCTGTCCCAGTATAACCAGTGCTCTCTCTCCCAGTATAATCAGTGCTCCCAGCCTCTTACCTGCTGTGGAGCCAGATGGAGCTGATGGTCTTCAGTGAGCCGCTGAGACAGAAGGAAGCTGCTGCCGTCGCTCCCGTCTCTCTTTTATAGTCGACAGATCGAAACGAAGCTGAAGTGTGGAAGTCCCCAACGTCCCCAGCAGCAGAGCCGCTCATCCATCAAACTGCAGCTATCACTTTCATTTCCGTCCTGGAAGCCGGATCCCTGGTCCGGTCCTCTCTGAGCCTGGATACAGTCCCAAGGCTGCATCCATAAAGCTGCCTTGAGTCTGTGTGAATGATTCATCGTGTGTTGAGGTTTTATTTAATTATTCACCCAAAAGCTGCTGCTTTTTCAAAAGTCGGTTAAAATATTTGTCAACAGCTCAAACAGCTTTCTTCACACAAAATGTCGTCCGACTCCTCAGTCCTGCAGCCAGAGGAAACTGTGTTCATTAATCATTAAAATCAATAATGGGAAGCAATGATATTAACGTGTTTAATTTACTGTGAAGTTAAATGTGATTTAAAAAATCAGGAGCAGCAATTTACTGAATCTGAGAAGGTTAAAAAAACAAAAAGTACAACGCTAATAAAACATGCAAACCTTAATTCAAAGATTCATTCATTTATTGATCATTTGAAGAAACAATAATGATGTAACATTAATAACTTTACTTTATTATTAACAGTAATAATACTTAATAAAGTGATGAAATAAACACATCTTCAGTCTGTAGTTTGTGTCTGCAGCCCTCAGTGCAGCCTGACAGGCACTCAACAACCAATCAACACACTGTACAAATACTTCATTACAAGCCAAAGTCCTGCATTCAATATCTCATTGAAGTAAAAGTACACAGGTGTAATCAGTAAAATATACTAGAAGTTTGTTTTAACAAAGAAAAGATGTGAACTTTCTTTAAATAAAAACTCTAAATCAAAACTGTTAAACTTAAAGGAAGAAAAAAGCATAAAAGACAAAACCAGGTTTTAACTGATTAATAAATGTTTCTGTCAACTTAAACTTTTATACGTTTAAATATAAGTTTTATAGATATTTTCACCTTCTTGTTGAAGACGAATAAATTCACGAACACGTTTCAACCTTTACAGGTAAATATGTGGTTTGTGATGTTGGGCTGAATAAATGAAACATTTGTCATTAATCATCTAATTTCCAATTAATCAACACGTGACTCATTCTGCATGTATATTATGTGTGCAGATTTTTCCCTTCCTGTTTCTCTCTGTGCATCAATAAAGTTTGATCTTCATTTCTTTTTATTATTTATTTTCTTTATCTGTAAAATGATCTGAAACCATCGACTTTGCTTTGAAATTGTGATGAGAATTTTTACTATTTTCTGACATTTTATAGACAAAACGATGAATTGAAAAATAATCAGTACATTAATCAATAATAAAAATAATTTTAAGAGTAGGCTTAAGACTTTCCTCTGTGATAAAACTTATAGTTAGGGCTGGCTCAGGTGAGTCCTGAACCATCCCTTAGTTATGCTGCTATAGGCCTAGACTGCCGGAGACTTCCCATGATGCACCTCTTCCTCTCTCCTCCTCTCCTCCTCTCCATCTGTATGCATTTTTATCCCATTACTGCATGTTACTAACTCGACATCTTCTCTCTCCCGTAGTTCTGTGCTTTCTCGTTTCTCTCCTCTCTCCTTCTGTCGCTTCCAGCAGGTATTTCTGCCTCCGGAGCTGCAGAGTCTGGATCTGTGGTTGTGGGCCGCCTGCTGCCCCCATGTTGCTGCAGAGTCTGGATCTGTGGTTGTGGGCCGTCTGCTGCCCCCATGTTCCTGCAGAGTATGGATCTGTGGTTGTGGGCCGTCTGCTGCCCCCATGTTGCTGAAGAGTCTGGATCTGTGGTTGTGGGCCGTCTGCTGCCCCCATGTTGCTGCAGAGTCTGGATCTGTGGTTGTGGGCCGCCTGCTGCCCCGTGTTGCTGCAGAGTCTGGATCTGTGGTTGTGGGCCGCCTGCTGCCCCATGTTGCTGCAGAGTCTGGATCTGTGGTTGTGGGCCACCTGCTGCCCCGTGTTCCTGCAGAGTCTGGATCTGTGGTTGTGGACCGCCTGCTGCCCCGTGTTCCTGCAGAGTCTGGATCTGTGGTTGTGGGCCGCCTGCTGCCCCGTGTTCCTGCAGAGTCTGGATCTGTGGTTGTGGGCCACCTGCTGCCCCGTGTTCCTGCTCGACAACTGCTACTACAGTTGATGTAATGAGCTAACTTCTGTTATGAATTGGCACTATATAAATAAAACTGAATTGAATTGAATTTAAAGCGATGACCCCTGCGGTGGGTGAAGCCTACTCATAAAATGCACCGACACCGGATCTCTCTCCAAACTAAACTGAGAAGCTGGCAGCGCTGGCTTTATCCTGTCCAGACCTTTATTGATAAATATATGTTGTTCTGGGTTCTTTTGTTTTATTCATGAAATCATTTGTATTTATTTAATATTGAGCACATTGGCGTTCCGTAGTTTGGCACCTCAGACCGAGTTGTTTGTTGAGAATGTATTTTCTTGAGTGAACAGGCACAAACTACACTCGCTCACAGAAAATAAGCTGCAGACATTTAACCAACTAATTTCTGCTTACCTGTTATTTTATCTTTTGCAGCATGTTCCCAGAGTTTTTTCAGTTTTTAGATGAATTTGTTTTTGTAAAAACCAAAATGTGTTTTATCACATGAACATTTAGTAGATTAGATTAGATTCAACTTTATTGTCATTACACACAGTCAGTACAAGGAAATGCAGTTGAGCACCAGACGGTGCAAACAGCGGCATATAGAGATATATAAAGATCAACTAATGTCGAGAATGAAGAGTGACATGATGAAATTAAAGTGGACTTCAGTGTAGTGAAGCTTCATTTAATGCACAGTAACTGGTTCACTCACTACACTTTCCAAGTCGCTCGCTCAACTCTGCCTGTATGTTGATGACAGGTGTGCAACTGTCTGACATGGTGGCACTGATGGTAACAGCTTCGCCTTTGTAAGTCAGACTGCCATCTTTAGCTTGACCTCTGACAAACCCGTTCTCTGTGTTGTAATACATCTCTTCATAAAGGCTGTAATCACACACTTTATTCTCGTCAAAGAGTCCCACTGCGTACCAGTTAGAGTACAAGTTGAAGTCATAAGGAACGGAGAACATGATGGCCATTTTTCCATCACATTCCTCTGTGGATTCATTCTGCAGATCGTAAGTGAGGACTCCAACAGATCCACGTGCTGCGTGAGGAGTCTTGATGAACAGAGCGCTGCCAGATTCAGAGGGACCGAGTGTTGGCGGAAAAGCCTTCTCACAGGATCCACTGACAGTGGACCAGCTGGGGACAGAAAGAAGACAAAAGATATGTTGTTCAGATGGATATCAGTTTCATTTCACAGCATTCAGTTCAGAGAAGTGTTTAACCTAGCTTAGCACAAACACTGGAAGCAGGGGCAAACTGTTAGCTCTAGTAAAAGAGAAGAGATACACCTGTTATCTGAACTGATATCAGCCCTCTAAATCTGGGAAAAGGAAACGTTTAAAAAAAGCTTCCTGACGTAAGAAAAGACACAGTGAAACTAAAGTGTGAACTCACCTCGGGTTACACAGGGTGTACGCAGAGCACATATTCTCAAGCTCAATGGTGCACTGGCGATGGGTCATGATGTCTTCAACCTGCAGGGAGACAGCAGGAGACACTTAGGTCTGTTTTTCAGACTTCATGTGCGGAAAGTTAAATGTGAGCCGTTCCTCAGCTGTGTCAAGGCAACACGTGATGTCTGATCAGCTGCAGACTGAACGAGCTGCAGGGATTCAGTTTCTTTTTGCAGGGATTCAGATGAAGAGTGAATTCAGTAATTCAGCCTGCTCATGACGAAGCAGTGCATGAATCACACTAGTTAGTTAGTTAGTTAGCTGGTTGGTGACCTGCGAAGCTCAAATCAATATCGAAAAGCTCTCTGATAAAGACTGTTGTACAAGCAAAAGCTGTGCGACCACTGCAGTCTGTTTCCTGGCAAGTCATTATTAAATGCATTCATACAACAGAGAGACTGTGACCAGCGCTGAATTCAAAGTTACAGATTATTTAAAAATGACTTTGCTACAACAACGAGAGTAAATGTAATTATTTACGTCCATCCTATCGGTCAAAAGGAAACCAGGAGTTGTTTCTGTCTGGAGGAGAATCAGGGTATAACCAGTGCTCCCAGCCTCTCTGTCCCAGTATAACCAGTGCTCCCAGCCTCTTACCTGCTGTGGAGCCAGATGGAGCTGATGGTCTTCAGTGAGCCGCTGAGACAGAAGGAAGCTGCTGCCGTCGCTCCCGTCTCTCTTTTATAGTCGACAGATCGAAACGAAGCTGAAGTGTGGAACTCCCCACAAGGTTTCTTTCTTTCTTCCTGGTCAAAGGTTTGTTTGGGGAGTTTTTCCTTACTTTGAATCAAGGGTCAAATAAGTGATTTGGGGCTGTTTCAATAAAGTTTCCTTGAGTCTGTGTGAATGATTCATCGTGTGTTGAGGTTTTTATTTAATTATTCACCCAAAAGCTGCTGCTTTTTCAAAAGTCGGCTAAAATATGTGTCAACAGCTCAAACAGGTTTCTTCACACAAAATGTCGTCCGACTCCCTCAGTCCTGCAGCCAGAGGAAACTGTGTTCATTAATCATTAAAATCAATAATGGGAAGCAATGATATTAACGTGTTTAATAAACAGAAGCAATGATATTAACGTGTTTAATAAACAGAAACAATGATATTAACGTGTTTAATTTACTGTGAAGTTAAATGTGATTTAAAAAATCAGGAGCAACAATTTACTGAATCTGTGAAGGTTAAAAAACAAAAAGTAAAACGCTAATAAAACATGCAAAACTTAATTCAAAGATTCATTAATTTATTGATCATTTGAAGAAACAATAATGATGTAACATTAATAACTTTACTTTATTATTAACAGTAATAATACTTAATAAAGTGATGAAATAAACACATCTTCAGTCTGTAGTTTGTGTCTGCAGCCCTCAGTGCAGCCTGACAGGCACTCAACAACCAATCAACACACTGTACAAATACTTCATTACAAGCCAAAGTCCTGCATTCAATATCTCATTAAAGTAAAAGTACACATGTGTAATCAGTAAAATATACTAGAAGTTTGTTTTAACAAAGAAAAGATGTGAACTTTCTTTAAATAAAAACTCTAAATCAAAACTGTTAAACTTAAAGGAAGAAAAAAGCGTAAAAGACAAAACCAGGTTTTAACTGATTAATAAATGTTTCTGTCAACTTAAACTTTTATACGTTTAAATATAAGTTTTATAGATATTTTCACCTTCTTGTTGGAGACGAATAAATTCACGAACACGTTTCAACCTTTACAGGTAAATATGTGGTTTGTGATGTTGGGCTGAATAAATGAAACATTTGTCATTAATCATCTAATTTCCAATTAATCAATACGTGACTCATTCTGCATGTATATTATGTGTGCAGATTTTTCACTTCCTGTTTCTCTCTGTGCATCAATAAAGTTTGATCTTCATTTCTTTTTATTATTTATTATTTATTTTCTTTATCTGTAAAATGATCTGAAACCATCGACTTTGCTTTGAAATTGTGATGAGAATTTTTTACTATTTTCTGACATTTTACAGACAAAACGATGAATTGAAAAAATAATCAGTACATTAATCAATAATAAAAATAATTGTTTGCTGCAGACCTGATTTATATTTTAACTCCTACAATTAATGAATCAACAGTTAACTGAGATTTAGGGCTGCAACTAATGATTATTTGTATTACAGAATAATCTGCTGATTATGTTTCCAATAATAATAATAATAATATAATCATAAAGGGCCCAAGATGACATTTTTAAATTGCTTGTTTTATCCAAACCCCCCAATATTCAGTTCACATCACAGAAAACAAAGAAAACCTTTTTACTGAAATGATTTCAGTCGATTAATCGTTTCAGCTCTGATGGGATTTAAAGGAAGTTTAACGATCGCATCAGATGTCAAAGTGAAGAAAGTGACATCGTGTTTGCTGGAGAAGTGAGTTTGTTACACTATTATTAATGACCTCCCTTATTGTGTGTGTATATATTTATTTTATTTTAAGTTGTTGGCGATGTGCATTGATGCTGTATCATTGAAAATACAAGTTTCCTATAAAAATACTTTTTATCTTTTTTTTTGTTACTGCAACTTTAAGAAGCTGTTTTTATAAAAATTATTTTTTCTTTTAGTAAAACGGTGAAAAAGTAAAATCTTAACTCAGTTTGACTGAACCTGTAGTTACGGTGTTTTACCTCTGTGGGGCAGCAGAGGAGCTAAATTAATCTCACACTTCCACTGACTGTAAAATCTCCATGGCAACAGTGAACAAAAAAACAAACACTTGTGGAGCCACAGAGAGGGGCGGGGCTTCGGTCTAGCCACACGATTGGACGTAGTTTTCAGGGAAGTAGCCTCTGTTGCCGTTGAGAAGCCCCTCACACCAGCCGTCGTCATGGCGATGTGTCAGGTAGATGACGTCACCCTCTGCGAGTGACAGGTCGTCAGGTTTGGAGGCCTCGTAGCTGTAGAGCGCCACCACTGGACACACAGGAGAACTGCAGTTAGAGGACACATACAGACAGCCTGCAGTGCTGACGCCAGCCACCAGGCGGAGCGCCGCACTGCACCTGTTGTCGTCATGGCGACGTAACTGAGGAGCTGTTTGTAGTTCAGATCGCTGAAATCATCAGGAGTCATCGAGATATGTCTAATGTCTGTATCTATACCTGTAACATCTACATCTATAACCATAATATCTATAATAATGTAACAGCTGTGACATCTTATATTATATCAACTATAATACGTGTTCGAACGTGTAATAACTCATGTCTGTAAAACTATATAATTCCTCTTTCTACGTCTACGATATCTGTCAGCAGAAGTAGTAGTAGAAGTAGAAGTAAAAGTAGTGGTGCAGGTAGAAAAGGTTTCAGTCGTAGTCGTCTGGACGCTGTTTTCAGAATCAAGACGTTTCGGCTCCCATCCGGAAGTCATTCTCAATTGTGAAAATGGTCTGAGAACTCAGAAATGTAAGCTACTCTGTGTTGCTTAAGCCCCGCCCTCAGGAAGGAGTCTACCTGAGTATCTGTTGATTAGCTAGTTTCACCTGAAACTGACCTAATAGTTCCCATGATGGCCCAGTAATCAGTAATCAGGCCTGTTGTTTTCTGGCTGCACCTCCCTCATCACTGTTAAGCACCTGATTAGCATGTGATTGGCTTGACCACGGTGTTAATACGCTGTGGTAAACTTTGGGCAGATTGAATCTCAGACCACCATTTCTGTTCAAAGAGGGGTTTTCTTTTTTCACAAAAATGGCTTCTTTGAAAACCCCTCTCCCAAGCCGAAACGTCTTGATTCTGAAAACAGTGTCCAGACGACTACGACTGAAACCTTTTCTACGATGGACCGGTCCTGGACGAATGAGGGACGACACCGTCTTATTTTGGAGTAGTAGAAGTAGTAGTAGTAGAAGTAGAAGTAGTAGTAGTAGTAGTGGTAGTAGTAGTAGTAGTAGCAGAGTGGTGGTGGCAGGAGTGGTGGTAGTAGCAGTAGTAGCAGAAGTAGCAGAAGTAGTGGTGGTGGTGGCAGTGGTGGTGGAGTGGTGGCAGGTTGGTGGTGGTGGCAGGAGTGGCAGGTGGCAGGTGGCGGGTGGCAGGTGGCGGGTGGTGGTGGTAGTAGTAGCAGTAGTAGCAGTGGTGGTGGTGGCAGTGGTGGTGGTAGTAGCAGTAGTAGTAGTGGTGGTGGTGGCAGGTGGCAGGTGGTGGTGGTGGTGGTGGCAGAGTGGCAGAGTGGCAGGTGGCAGGTGGTGGCAGAGTGGCAGGTGGTGGTGTGGTGGTGGTGGTAGTGGTGGTAGTAGTAGCAGTAGTAGTAGCAGAAGTAGTAGCAGAAGTAGTGGTGGTGGAGTGGTGGTGGTGGTGAGTGGTGGTGGCAGAGTGGTGGTAGTGGTAGTGGTGGTGGCAGAGTGGCAGGTGGTGGCAGAGTGGTGGTAGTAGCAGTGGTGGTGGAGTGGTGGCAGGTGGCAGTGGTGGTGGTAGTAGTAGCAGTAGTAGTAGCAGAAGTAGTAGTAGAAGTAGTAGTAGTAGTAGTAGTAGTAGCAGAAGTAGTAGCAGTAGTAGTAGTAGCAGAAGTAGTAGTAGTGGTGGTGGCAGGTGGCAGGTGGTGGCAGAGTGGTGGTAGTAGTAGCAGAAGTAGTAGTAGTAGTAGTAGTAGTAGTAGTAGTAGTAGTAGTAGTAGAAGTAGTAGTAGTAGTAGTAGCAGAAGTAGTAGTAGCAGTAGAAGTAGTAGCAGAAGTAGTAGAAGTAGAAGTAGTGGTGGTAGTAGTAGCAGTAGTAGAAGTACTAGTACCTTTCTCCAGGTATGGTGGAGGGCGTGGCTGGGAGCTCTAGATCTAAGAGAACAGCACACAGGTCCTGTGAGTGACAGCTGTGCTTGGCCAATCAGGTTCGAGGAGGCAGGGCTTCGACAGAAAGCAGCAGAGCTGATAGGAGCTGATAGTTGACAAGTTCAAGAGTTGTGTGTGTACTCTGATGTGTAGTACTACTGCTTTACTACCGTCATAGTATGAGATAGTCGTGATAATATGCAGAACCACAAATACTACTCTTGCAAAGCTGCTACTGTTACTAGTACTACGTCTAGGACTAATACTGCTACTTCCAGTAATACAATAAGAACATACTAACAGCAGTATTTGTACGTTGTCTTACCCAGGTGTTCGAGGCGAGCAGGTAAGCAGAGCCGAGGTGAAGAAGAGGAGGAGGAGGAGAGGTGAGGAGGAGCATGGGGGAGGGTAGGGGAGGAGGGGGATCATCACTGACAGACAGACAGAGTCAGTATTAACAGCAGGACGATGCTCCAGGGTCTGTGATTCATCTGTTCAATAACAGACACAAGTAAAGGCCTGGTGCTCCTGGAACCGTCCTGGAACCTTCTCCAGGACCTCTGCAACTTCCTCAAAGACTTCTACAATTCCCCAATGACCCCTAAAGCCTCCTCCTCCTCAAAGCTAATAGCAATTTCTTCAAGCTCTCTTTGAACCTCCTCAAGGACCCCTAGAATTTCGTCACTGATTCCGAAGTTCTAGGGTTCCTTGTGGATGTTCCAGGGCACCTAGAACTTCCTCAATGACTCTTGGAACCTTCTCAAGGAACCCACAACCTCCTCAAAGACTTCAGGAACCTACTCAAGGCTAATTAGAACTTCCTCAAGGACACCTAGAATTAACTCAATGACTCCTGGATCTACTTAGACTTTCCTCAAGCTCTCCTAGTAAGGACTCCTGGAATCTACTCAAAGCCCCTAGAACTTCCTCACGGGCCTCGTAACGTCCTGAAGAACTCCCAGAACCTCCTCAAAGTGTTTATTTATTTCTATTTTGTGTTCTACAAACCAGATCCAATAACAAAATAAATGCATCTGTATCTTTTCAGCTGTACTGAGTTTCTACTGGATGACAGTGGCGTCCTCTGTCGGCTTACGTGATTGGACAGCAGGCAGGAAGAGAGAGCGTGTGTAGCGGCAGCGGGAGGCGGGGCCAGAGCGGACCCTCATAGAGAGAGAGCGAGTGGTGGGGGGCGAGCGACGGCGGCGACTCCTCCTGGATTGGAGAGTCACTGAAGAGAGATACCACAGAAGAAGAAACTGAGAGAAAAACACCAGAGAAGAAGAAACAGATCGAAAGATACCACAGAAGAAGAAACTGAGAGAAAAACACCAGAGAAGAAGAAACGAGAGAGGGAGAGAGATTCAACAGAAGAAAATGGGAGAAAAACACCAGAGAAGAAGTACAGGCTTAAATTGCAACATTTTTTAATTGGGTTTGGTGGGGTGGCCTCCTCCTCATCTTTGCAGCAGTAATCTTTCAGTGTGTTCTGTAAAAGCTTTTGGTCAGCAGCTGAGAATTCACACGTGGCTGCGCACGCAAACATCCCGCTGCTCAGGTTAAATGCATAGGAATCCAGGTGGTAGCTAATGGCTACCTGTTGTTAGCTTACAGACTGTCGCCTGTTCTCTCGAAGGACATTAATACCAGAGAGCAGCAGTAGTTAATTTTGTGTAATTATCTGTGACTGACACACAGTTTCTCAGCTGATGAAGTTCAGATTGTTATGACTGACCACAGACTGTATATAAAGATGGCCGACACGTCGCCACTTCCTGCCGCTGGACTAAATGAAGCCAAAATATCCGGATACGGGAGCCGCCATCTTGCACTGGTGACGTCATTGGAGCCAGAGCCTGCGCAGTAGCGATCGGGGTTGGAGCCGCGGTATCGAGGTCCCGCCCACACACCCGGCCGACCCAATCGCGAGCCGGCCTCAGCTGTCAATCATGACGTGAAGCCCCGTTTTTATAGCATCAGATAACTAATTAAAAACAAACGTATCAGAGAAACGAACACTTGAACAAACATCAGCGTGATGAGAACGAGCTAAACTGGCAGAAACCATCTCTGGGAAAAGTTTATGTGACGTACTTTGAGTTTTTAGTTTGGCTCGTGTCCCATATGCTAACATGGAGGGGGCGGGGCTTATGACCTGTACTGCAGCCCGCCACCAGGGGGCGATCCAGATGTTCTGGCTTCACTGTTGGGGAGCTGACATGTCGTCCATCTTTATAAACAGTCTGTGTGACAGAGACAGACAGACAGACAGAAAGGTACCATCTACTTCCTGGCTGGGTGGAGGTGGAGGGGGCGGGGCTGGCAGTTCTGAGCCGTCATTGGGCAGCGGAGGGAAGCCGTCATCATCAGAGGGAGGAGGGGGAGGAGGGGGAGAGGGAGGGGGGAAGCTGGTCTCCTCCACCACTGAGGAGACAGAGACGTGATGACAGATTTAAACAGCTATTTTAATTGATCCGGGCTAACACACGTTACCGTGATGATTAACTCATTCATTATGAACTTGTGTTGTTTAACTAATCCGGACTAATGTGATGTTACCATGACGATTCAATACAGTCGTCGCGGTAACATCCATTGACGTGTTGACATGATTAGATTAAATCAGTTGCTGCCAGAAATATTTGTTTTTGTTTAATCCTCACCTGTCTCTAGGCTGAGGGGCGGAGCCGGCGGTGGGGCGCTGTGATTGGTCAGAGCCTCTGAAGGTGGGGGTGGAGGAGGTGGAGGGGGCGGGGCCACCATATGTCCTGACGAACCAGGTGGAGGAGGTGGAGGGGGCAGGGCCGAGGTGTTAGTGACGACCTGAGCTGACATTTCATTGGCTGTAGGAGGAGGAGGCGGGGCGTCGTCAATCAGCGTGGTGATGATGTCACACTCAGGTGGAGCCTGGCAGGTGGTGGGGATGATGGGCGGAGCCACGGGTTTCCCAAAACTAGAGCTGAATAAATGAATAAATACATAGAAGTGATAAAATGAGTTGATTACATTGGTTGAAATGACTTTGCTCGTTTGATTCCTCAGTTACTTTCCTTTGAGTCCCGACACTTTATTTACTTTACTGCAACAAGAAATGTGCTTTCACTGCTTTACACTATCAGTGGGTGATGAGCCGCTACGAGACGCTTTTAGGGCGATAATGACTGCATATAAAAACATAAATTAAGAGATTCTTTTTTTACACTAAAAACACAGGAGCTCCTTTTTTTAAGCCCTAATTAGTGACTGCAGTCTTCCTTTCCTCAGGCTGCTGCAGCGACCTCCAGCAACAAGACAAGGCAACGCCTGAGAGGTGAAACCCAGGGCAAAACAAAAGACAGGTATTACTGTTGGACCTAGTTTGAGCTGGTTCCTAATAAACTGAGTGTGTATGTAGATCACAGTTGTTGTTAACACAGTAACCCGACTTGAAATCATTTTCCTTTATAGAGGCCTGATACGTTCTGATCGATGTTCTCGGAAACCATTAGGTCAGTTTCAGGTGAAACTAGCTATTAACAGATACTCAGGTAGACTCCTCCCTGAGGGCGGGGCTTATGTAACACAGAGTAACTGAAATGTCTGAGTTCCCGTCCCATTTCTTCACAGTTGAGAATGACTTCCGGATGGGAGCCGAAACGTCTTGATTCTGAAAACAGCGTCCAGACGACTACGACTGAAACCTTTAACTCATGTTCAACTGTTTTTAGGAGAATTTTAAGTAAGTTGTGCCTTTTTCAGCCCTGAGTAGTGTCTGCAGGTTGTCCTTTCAGGTTTCATACAGCCCCGGCAACCTTCACCGATAAGGCAGAGCAGCCTGTGTGTAGCCTGAGAGGCGAAAGCCAGGGAACATAAGCCTGCGAAGCACTGGCTGCTGCTCGTTAATGTCACTTCTCTGAGCTAGAAACATTTATTTACCCACTGACAGGGGGCGCCACCGGGCACTGGACCGGCTCTGGAGGTTTGGTGGACCTGAAACACACACACACACACACACACACACACACACACACACAGTCAGACTTCCTGTTGGAGATATTTGGTGTGAAACAGGAAGTTGTCATTAATAGAAACACAGTAGAATCAAACTGAACCTGGTGGAGGCTTTGCGGATGGTTCCTGTTCTGTCCGACTGTTTCCCAGAGACCTGGGGGACATGAGTGTGTGTTAATGTGTGTGTGTTAATGTGTGTGTGTTAGTGAGCATCAATAGAGCCTCTCAGGCTTCAGCAGCTCTAATTAGTCTCTAAACATTTTCCCACGCTCAACAAAGACTGCCTGGGTGTGTGTGTGTTACTGTGTGTGTTACTGTGTGTGTGTGTGTGTGTGTGTGTGTGTCTCTGTGTGTGTGTGAAAACCTTTTACAAACCACTTCTTCAGTAAAGCCTCAGCTGATGAGCAGCTCTAATAAAACGAAACAGACAGAGAGTCGTTGGACGGAGATCACTTCAGGAGGATTTACAGAAACCAGTAACAGCTCAGCTTTAATGTCTCTGTGGGAAACGATAAATGCTAAATACAATTCACAAACACAATAAAATAAACTGGAAAAGGATCAAAGTTTGTGTGCTCGCTGCTGAAAGTTCAGGTGAAACATTTGAAACAGCTGAAGCAGTCGAAGTGTCCGTTAAGTGAAGTGTTAGCTGAAGTTTAAAGGTGTAAGTGACGAACCGAGCTGGTGTCGCTTGAAGTCCTGAAAGGAATTAGCGGCAGTTCCAGTGAATGAACTGAAAGACGACGTCAGTGGAAGAGTCGCTGAAGTGTAAGCAGTGGACGTTGTTAGAAGTTAGACAAGCAGAAGTTTGATTTGTTGTTCAAAGGTGAAGAAATGAGACCTGAAAGACTTTACAGTAGTTTACAGTAGTGAGCAGTAGTGCGCAGTAGTGCGCAGTAGTGCGCAGTAGTGCGCTGTAGTTTACAGTAGTGTGCTGTAGTGCGCAGTAGTGCGCAGGAGTGCGCAGTGGTGTGCAGTAGTGTACAGTAGTGCGCAGTAGTTTGCAGTAGTGTGCAGTAGTGCGCAGTAGTGCGCAGTAGTTTGCAGTAGTGTACAGTAGTGCGCAGTAGTGCGCAGTAGTGCGCAGTAGTTTGCAGTAGTGTGCAGTAGTGAGCAGTAGTTTGCAGCAGTGAGCAGTAGTTTGCAGTAGTGAGCAGTAGTTTGCAGTAGTGCAGTAGTTTGCAGTAGTGCGCAGTAGTGAGCAGTAGTTTGCAGCAGTGAGCAGTAGTTTGCAGTAGTGAGCAGTAGTTTGCAGCAGTGAGCAGCAGTGAGCAGTAGTGTGCAGTAGTGCGCAGTAGTGCAGTAGTTTGCAGCAGTGAGCAGTAGTGAGCAGTAGTTTGCAGCAGTGAGCAGTGAGCAGTAGTTTGCAGTAGTGCGCAGTAGTGCGTAGTAGTGAGCAGTAGTGAGCAGTAGTTTGCAGCAGTGAGCAGTAGTTTGCAGCAGTGAGCAGTAGTTTGCAGTAGTGCGCAGTAGTGCGTAGTAGTGAGCAGTAGTGAGCAGTAGTGCGCAGTAGTGAGCAGTAGTTTGCAGCAGTGAGCAGTAGTTTGCAGTAGTGTGCAGCAGTGCGCAGTAGTGTGCAGTGTACCGTGTGCAGCAGTAGAGCTGCAGATCTGAGACTCTCAGGAGGAAATAATCCACGAGACAACTCTGTCTGAAAATCCGCTCAGTGAATGAAGATAAAGTTTGAGGAACTTTTACCGCAGTGTCACTTCTGTACCCGTGGTTCGTGTCAGCCGCAGACACTTCCTGTTAGCATCAGCTGCTCGGCACAGACTGCACTTCTGCTTCTGGCTTCTCTAAATGCTTCTTTATGTGTCTAATCTGGATAATATTGCTGATTCACACCAACACATTATGACTTTGAACACAGAACTGTTTTTGCAATATAATTACAAAATTAATATTTTGTTAAGAGAAAACTGAGCTGATTTAACCCAAAATGTCAAAAAGAACATCCAGTGTATTTACAAACTGCTGATGCATATCTATACCGAGGATGTTTAAAATGTTATTTTGTATTTAGTACCACAGAACTGGCAATTTTCCAATGGAAGTTCTGCATTGGTGGGTTGTAAGACTACAAACACAAGACAAAAGAAACGGCGATACACCAGTTGGACGACGTGTTTTACCTTCATGCCGTGGCCCAGGCCGTCCAGCTGCTGGAAGTTGATTGGTCTGCGGCTGTATGGTGGGCGGGGCTGTGAACCGGCAGTAGGCTGAGGAGGAGGGAGGATCTTGTGGCTGCGTGGGAGTCGTCTCACCGCCGTGAAGGCGCCAATTTCTCTCCGAGAAACCTTCTCTTTGTGCATCTCCACCGTCTGAGGAGGACGAAGTGAAACAGACACCGTCAGCACATTAACGCAGAGGAACCTGAAAGTGAGTCCATCATCGAAAACGGAGCTTCACAGAACATTTCCTCTTACCCAGTAAAGTATCTGTAATGAATGTCAACGATTACACATCACCTGAAGTAGCCCCTCTTCTCCCTCGATGCACTAATGACAGCTAGATATGTGGCGGCTTACTGGCTTTACTACAACATACTGACGGTAACAACATCAGCAACAGCTTCCATCATTATTGAGATTGTTGCCATTTTCAGAGGCACCATGAAGCATCACACAGCTCCTGTCTCCATCAGCAGTTTGATATCGATTAACCACAAGGCAGCTCCTTTCTATTGGTCAGACAGAGACACAGCAGGGCCAGAGAAGCTGCTGTCTGTCTACCACTAGCTTCTCTGGTAATGGCATGCTACGCTAACATTAGCTAGTCGACCTATTGAAGCGCAGCTAGTTTGCAGGTGCTGCATCGATACTTTAAGAGTGAAGAAGGTGAAGACGTCGCCTTGACCTCTGAGAAACTGAGATGGACGTTTTTCACTGTTCTGACATTTTAATGATTAAATATCAATCTATTAATTACAAAACTAACCTGCAAATGAATCAATAATGATAAGCTGTTGCAGCTGAAGTCCAGATCAGGAAAAGATGAGCAGAAGAGATTCTGCTGATATTATGTTTTTATAATAACTACCATTAAGGGAACTTAATGAACTGCATAAAAAAACACAATAAAATACATTAAATAAACAAGCCTGAGACAAAATAACCAAACAAACGCACCTTAGTACAAGCAAACACTGCACCGCTGACCGAAAAGCACGAATAAATAAAGGAATGTAGAACTTATTTATGACACAAATCACAGCAGTGGTCGCAGTCGTTTGTTAATGACAGTAAGTGAACACAAAGCGGACAGAACAGAGGCTCCATTCATTCATTCATTCATTCAGTCCTGCCCTCCCCGATGGAGAGGAGGCTATTATCACACACAGAGCGTGAACCTGGATCTGTATTCTCAGCACAAAGTGAGCGGGAACCCAATCAGCACCAACGACTCACCGTGTAATAACAAAGAAACATGAGAGAAACACTGACTGGTCAGCTTGTCGGCAAGTCCTGCAGTCTGGATCTAAAGGCTCCTGCAGACAACAACACTTTAAAAAACTCCTATTGGTTTTCCTCAAGCATTTTTTCCCACACCGGTTGTCATGGTGACGAGAGGGTCCACAGACTACACATCTGATCTCAGACTCTGTATTATCTGGTTCCTGATCAGCTCTAGTCTCTCTTGCATAAAGTCGTCGTTGCGAGAGAGACAGCGAGGTCGAGATATCCGAAACACTGGATCCTACATTTCCCATAACTGAGAATTTCATTAGAGCCTCCGTATCTGGTCTTTCTTTCAGACTCCGCACCTCCAGTTTTTACCTCTGACTGATGACGTCACTGTGACATCATCTGGACACAGATGATGTCACAGGGATGACGTATATTTTTGTAGGCCAATCCGGGTTTTAGGACTCATTCCTGCAGCACTCTGTAACTATTAAACATAAAAACAGTGGAGTGGCCCTTTAAATCTCAGGTATCAACCTTCAGTCAGCAGGACTGGAAGACGAGGCTCACCTGACCAATGAGGTTGATGGAAGACTCCATGTGACGCAGCTGATTGGTCTGAGCGTCGAGCAGACTCAGTACGCTACTGGCCAGAGTGCTGATCTGGTAGGCAACGCTGGCCAGTGATTGGGTGGTGAAGTTCTTAGTTTCCTCCAGAGCCTTCATACTTCCCTCACCTGACTGACAGAGACACATGGAGACAGGAGGGGTTAGCTTAGCTTAGCATAAAGACTGGAAACAGGGGGAAACGGCTAGCCTAGTTGTATGCAGTTGTTGTGCGAGCGGTCAGCAGTACTAACCTGTATGTAGTTGTTGTAGCAGTAATCGGCCACGTTCAGCAGGTTGTCGTAATTTTCCAGCAGAGCTTTTCTGGCGTTCGGTGCTTCCTCCATAATCTTCATCACCTGCTGTTCAAGTTCTGCTCCTTCATCACTGATTTAGAGGGAAGACAACCTTTCATTTTTCTTTCTTTCTACAGAACTGCACTACTTCTGCGTTCCCTCGCGTTAAGTTCTGCGTTCCCTCACGTTAAGTTTTTACGTTCCCTCACATTAAATTCTGCGTTCCCTCACGTTAAGTTTTTACGTTCCCTCACATTAAGTTCTGCGTTCCCTCACGTTAAGTTTTTACGTTCCCTCACATTAAATTCTGCGTTCCCTCACGTTAAGTTCTGCGTTCCCTCACGTTAAGTTTTTACGTTCCCTCACATTAAGTTCTGCGTTCCCTCACGTTAAGTTCTGCGTTCCCTCACGTTAAGTTTTTACGTTCCCTCACGTTAAATTCTGCGTTCCCTCACGTTAAGTTCTGCGTTCCCTCACGTTAAGTTTTTACGTTCCCTCACGTTAAGTTCTGCGTTCCCTCACGTTAAGTTCTGCGTTCCCTCACGTTAAGTTTTTACGTTCCCTCACATTAAATTCTGCGTTCCCTCACGTTAAATTCTGCGTTCCCTCACGTTAAGTTTTTACGTTCCCTCACGTTAAGTTTTTACGTTCCCTCACATTAAATTCTGCGTTCCCTCACGTTAAGTTTTTACGTTCCCTCACATTAAATTCTGCGTTCCCTCGCGTTAAGTTTTTACGTTCCCTCACGTTAAGTTTTTACGTTCCCTCACATTAAATTCTGCGTTCCCTCACGTTAAGTTTTTACGTTCCCTCACATTAAATTCGTTCCCTCACGTTAAGTTCTGCGTTCCTCACGTTAAGTTCTCGTTCCCTCACGTTAAGTTCTGCGTTCCCTCACGTTAAGTTTTTACGTTCCCTCACATTAAATTCTGCGTTCCCTCGCGTTAAGTTCTGCGTTCCCTCGCGTTAAGTTCTGCGTTCCCTCGCGTTAAGTTCTGCGTTCCCTCGCGTTAAGTTCTGCGTTCCCTCACATTAAGTTCTGCGTTCCCTCGCGTTAAGTTTTTACGTTCCCTCGCAGTTTTTTTTTTTTATGGACACTGGGAGCCCTCCCAATTGACCTAGAACCAGTTCAAGGATGCCTGGGATCATTAGAAGGACCCCAATAGTCCTCCCAAAGACCAAGGAGCTCTTTCAAGGACCCCAGAATGCCACTTCAGCATCCTCAAGCACCCTGGAACAGTTTCAGTGACCTCTGGAACCACATTAAGCACCCAAGGAGCACATGACACTCCTTCAAGTAATCCTGTAAATCTCTACATGGAGGCAAGGACCCCTCTCAATGACTCAAGGACCTCTTAGAGAATCCTTAAATCTCTTGAGGGATCCCAGGAGCATCTCCAGGACCTTTAAAACCCCTTGACAGGCCCCTGAAATCTCTTTGTGACAGTATATGATCATGCTGTTTCCCATCCATTACATGGAGTCTTTCAAGGACCGTCGGAGCCCTGCTGAACATCCTGAAACTCTTCCAAGGACCCCTCAAGGGGTCAAGCACCCTGGAATGACCCATGAACCCTTGAAAAGGAATCCAGGAAATAAGATTTCTCACTCTGTCGGACTGACGACGAGCCTCTCCAGTGTACAAAGTTTGGAAATATATTAATAAATAAGAAATATTTACAGATTCTGGAAAAACAGATTATTTATTATTTTACTTCTTTCACCTTCTTGTCTTTCTAACTTTGAGCTTTTATCAGCTGTTTTCAGTTTCACACATTGAAATGATGATGAACTCAGCAGCTCTGACATCTCTGCGGTGGAAAGTAACGAAGCAGTGTTTCCGTTTCATGCTGCAGCTTCAGATACTTTACAGCTTCAGATCTTATAAACTATAAACATATAACATCAGTTTATAAAACGCGTCATAGATGAAACTGTGCGTTACACTTTGAATGCGGGACTTAACGGTGACGAGTGTCTCTGTAATGTGGCATCAATACTTTAAATACTGAATACCTGTTCCAGCACTGCTGAAACCTGAACTCTTTCCACTGGACCTGAGGAATCCGGTTTAAATGTGGCGTGAGGTCACACATCAGCTGCTCATCATCACTAAACCGTGTTCTTAAAATGCTGCACGTGACGCGTTTTATCTAATTAACGTCCATTAAAGACGACTGAATCTGAACTCAACTTTAAAAACTCACCCGAAGCTGCAGAGAAGGAAAGTAGCGCGAGAGAAGAGAGAGTCGTGGGTTTGATTCCCGTCAGGCTGCAACCGGCTCAGTGTGTTTCTGTGCAGCCGAAGATCCTCTCTGCGCCTGAAGACGACTCACTCCTCGCGAAAACTCAAACCGTTTCACGGAGCAGAAAAACTGCTTTGAAACATCCGGGATGAATCCTTGAAACTCTGAACGCCAGCTGGAACTCTTTCAAGGACCCATGCAGTTTATTGAAAGATCGCAATCCTGGAAACTTCTTTGAGGACTCCTGGAATGTCCCGAAGGACTCCAGGAGTCCTCTAAAGGACCCTGGAACTTCCTTACAGACAAATGAAAACTGTGACAGGATGCAAGAAGGGCAAAAACAGCCGCACGCGGGTCCTGGAACTCTCGAAGGACCCCTCAGCCAATTTCAAGGAGTCCTGGATTCCCTATAAGGACTATGGGATCTCTTAAGGGATTCAGAGAGCCCTCATTAGCATCCTGGAAACTCTTTATAGGACCTCTGGAAAGTCTGCAAGGATCCCAGAAGCCATTTCAAGGACTCCTGGAAGCCTTTCAAACAACCCACTAGACCTGGAATCTTTTCAAGGACCCTGGAAACTCTCTAAGGACATAAAAGAATCACAATACTGCTTGAAAAAACCTTTACAGGAGATTCTAGGGTCCTTGAAATGGCTCCAAATGACCTTGAAATAGATAGTGGGGTCTTTCTAGAGTTGCTTCGTTTCCAGGGGTTCTTAAGAGTTTCAAGGATGCTTGTGAGCTATTCCATGGGTCATAAGGGCTCCAGGAATCCTTTAAAAGAGTCCTTAAATGAGTTTCCAGGATGATTGTGAGGGCTGGGTGCTTTAAAAGATTCTGTGGGTCCTTGAAATAGGTCCTTGGGTCCCTCCAGAGAACAGAGGGACTCAAGGAAACATTTCAAGGATCTGTTTCATGTCTCTCTGGAGCCCTCTACAGGACCCTGGAAGTCCTTGGATGGACGCCAGGACTCAGCAGGAGTGAGAGAAGATGTAGTCTCCGTAAACCCGTTCAGAGTGAGACCTCCTGCCTGAGGTCCCTCCTCTGTGGGTGAACCTGCTCAGCAAAAACCACTTCCTGTTTCACACCAGAGACAGTGAGTGAAGAGCTTTCTGACTCTATGTTGAAACTTTGAGTCAGACTGAAGAGACTGAGCTGAGGCCTGTTAGTGATCAATAACTAAATCAATCAATCAATCAACATGGAGCAGAATGTGGATAAAGTGTTAATCGGCCTCTGATGGTGGCAGCGCGCACCAGAGTCCCTCTGGAAAACGCTAAAAATAACAGCTTCATGCTGACGCGCTCCTGCAGTCGTGACTTCAGATCGATGCGGCTGTCAGCTGGAAATCTTTCATCTCCAAAATGTGACTTTTATTGTGAAAAGCTGCCTTCAGACAGCTGACTGCACCTGGACACTTCCTGTGAGAGCATGACGCACCTGCACGCTGGCTGTGAAGCAGCGTCACCTGTTTCCTCTCACAACTGAAGTTACAGCTCCGCAGCGCCGCCTGCTGCTCCTGGAGACCCAGACCCAGACCCAGAGGGAGACCCAGACCCAGAGCGAGACCCAGAGCCAGAGGGAGACCCAGAGGGAGACCCAGAGCCAGAGCCAGAGCCAGAGCCAGAGGGAGACCCAGACCCAGACCCAGAGCCAGAGCCCACATTACATGAATTTCTGTCATCATCAGCTGTGACATTAAGACTCTGTGAAAAACTTCTTGTTTGTTTATTTTTATTCAAAGTCGTCATCACCTGTTCAGTGAAAACCACGTATCTCCAGAACACAAACTGGAGGATTCTGTTTGTTTATACACACACACACATATATATATATATATATATATATATATATATATATATATATATGTATGTGTTTGTTTGTTTGTTTAGTTATTTATATAACACACACACACACACACACACACACACACACACACACACACGCTGTTTTTATCCACTCATGGGAGATACGTGGTTTTCACCGGACAGCAACACGTTTTTAATCACAGTAAAAACGTTCATGTCCAGGTGTTCCTCGTTGCTACGGGCGACCACACATCAGCCGTTGCTCGGGGCGACGGGGTTCCAGGGCTGTCTCCGTGGAGCTCCGTCTTTGTCTTTCTTCTCCAGAGGCCTCAGGTGGCAGGACAGGACCAGGTCCCTGACACACACACACACACACACGTAAGACAGAGCCTGGAACTCACTCAAGGAATCATGAAAGGCTTTCAAGGTCACCAGGAGTTCTTCTAAGGCATCCTGGAATCCGTTCAAGGACTCCTAGAATGTCTTTAAGTCCTACAGGAGCCTTCTCGAGCGCCCACGAACTCCTTCAAGACATTCCAGGAGTCCTTGAATAAGCAAGCAAAGCTTCCTGGAATACCTTCAAGGATTCCTTGGATGTCTTGAAGGATCCAAGGAGCCTTCTAAAGCCCCCTGGAAGTGTTTCCAGGACCCTGGAGTTACCTGAACTGGCTGTAGGAGGACACTCTCTGGCTGACGGCTCTCAGCTTCGCCTCGTTCTCTCTCCTGTGTCTCTGCTCGGACTCGATCGCCCCCCGCAGCTCTCTCTCCAACGCTGAGAAGTCGATGACATCACGCTGTGACCTCGCCATCACCTGATGATGTCACACAGGTACAGTTACCCTTTAATTTAAAGTACAGGCTGTGATCACATGACCACGAGACATTTAGTGTTAGAAACAGCTGACGACGTCACTCCAATACTTCGGTCAAATACTGCTGACCCGGTCTGACCCGGTCCACCCAGTCTGACCAGTCCGACCCAGTCTGACCCGGTCCACCCAGTCCGACCAGTCTGACCAGTCCGACCAGTCCACCCAGTCCGACCCAGTCCGACCCAGTCCACCTAGTCTGACCCGGTCCACCCAGTCCGACCCAGTCCGACCCAGTCCACCTAGTCTGACCCGGTCCACCCAGTCCGACCCAGTCCACCCGGTCTGACCCGGTCCACCCAGTCGTCGGGTTTGGAATCTCCTTGGAAACGCGCTTCACACGGATCGACAGTGTGGTTCAGATATTTCTAGTTTACGCGTCTCGGGGAAATATTGTGTTTTTCACTGCAACACGTTCATTTCACAGCTTTGCAGATTCTGATTAATAAAACAAATCGTTGTCGAATAAGTTCATAAAGGCGTTAAAGCAGCTGCAGCGGTGGAGTGATGAACACGTGAACGCATCAGTCCTTTAATGCTGGATATATTTAGCACTTTTACTTGTAACCGTACTTCTACACTAGTATTGCTGCTATTTAATAACTCTGGCAAACATTAACAAACGTCTGGTTATTGAACGCAGCTCAGCCGCTAACAACAGTATCAGAGCTGCTGCTTTAACCAGGCTAACGTCTCAGAGCTAGAACTAGCGTTGTTAGCCGTTAGCTTCCAGGCTAACGTCTCAGAGCTAGAACTAGCGTTGTTAGCCGTTAGCTTCCAGGCTAACGTCTCAGAGCTAGAACTAGCGTTGTTAGCCGTTAGCTTCCAGGCTAACGTCTCAGCGCTAAAACTAGCGTTGTTAGCCGTTAGCTTCCAGGCTAACGTCTCAGAGCTAGAACTAGTGTTGTTAGCCGTTAGCTTCCAGGCTAACGTCTCAGAGCTAGAACTAGCGTTGTTAGCCGTTAGCTTCCAGGCTAACGTCTCAGAGCTAGAACTAGCGTTGTTAGCCGTTAGCTTCCAGGCTAACAGCAGCTCAGCAGACAGGTGAAACATCTTACCTGAAGGTGCTTTAACTCCTCGTGCTCTCGGTCTAGTTTGTGTTCAGGTGTGTTCAGGCTCCTCGCGGGTCAGAAACATCAAACCGTCTCCATGACGACGGGCAGCCGGCCCGCGCCTGCGCAGTGCACTGCAGCTGATTTAACTCGTGTTTCTTTGATTGAAGCTGCGAACTCACAGACCTGATCCCGGAGCGGCATTCTAGACTCCGTGTGAATAAAGCTACTTCTCTGGCTGATGCTGAGCACAATCCGGTCTGACTGGCAGACTGCGGAGCTCGCCTGGTCGCGGCGGCACCTGACGCTGCTTCCTCTCTCTGCCCGGACTTGAGCTCGGTGCTGCCCCCGCTGGACGGAGGATGTAAATACGTAACTCAAACCCTCCGCACCTGTAACAGTGTCTCACACCTCAGACAGACTTTCTCCGGTTTCCTTCAGTCGCCCCCACATTTACCTCTTTTTCACATCTTCTCTGATGTCCTGCAGCCGCCATGTTGAAAACACACCTTCTTTCCGTCTTACCTTTACTCCCATGATCACACCTGCCGGCGTGTCGTCATCCTGTCCTGCCAAAAACTATTTCTAAATCTCTTTCAGCCGGTTTCCTCCCGTTCCCACGGTATCCAACACAGATACAACATACATTATTGTATTTTTAATGAACATTCGTGTTTTAAACTGCACTGTCAGCTAATATTTCACACCTGCAACACAGACGCTCATAATGCACAACTTACAGCAACACAGTGAATATTAATGGCAACATCAACTTTGTGCTGCATTATTATTAGACTCTAACCGAAACATGCAGAGACATGCAGACAGGTACATGAGGACAGACAGACAGGTGGCAGGTGGCAGACAGCAGAGAGACAGGTGACAGACAGGTGACAGCAGACAGTCAAGAGACAGACAGGTGGCAGACAGGTGACAGACACGAGACAGACAGCAGACAGACAGGTGGCAGCAGACAGACAGGTGACAGACACGAGACAGACAGCAGACAGACAGGTGGCAGCAGACAGACAGGTGACAGACACGAGACAGACAGCAGACAGACAGGTGGCAGCAGACAGACAGGTGACAGACACGAGACAGACAGGTGACAGACAGCAGACAGACAGGTGACAGACATGAGACAGACAGCAGACAGACAGGTGACAGCAGACAGACAGGTGACAGCAGACAGTCAAGAGACAGACAGGTGACAGACATGAGACAGACAGGTGACAGCAGACAGACAGCAGACAGACAGGTGACAGACACGAGACAGACAGGTGACAGCAGACAGACAGCAGACAGACAGGTGACAGACACGAGACAGACAGGTGACAGCAGACAGTCAAGAGACAGACAGGTGGCAGACAGCAGACAGACAGGTGGCAGACAGCAGACAGACAGGTGGCAGACAGGTGACAGCAGACAGTCAAGAGACAGACAGGTGACAGACACGAGACAGACAGCAGACAAACAGGTGACAGACACGAGACAGACAGGTGGCAGCAGACAGACAGGTGGCAGCAGACAGACAGGTGACAGACACGAGACAGACAGGTGGCAGCAGACAGACAGGTGACAGACACGAGACAGGTGACAGACGACAGGTGGCAGACAGACAGAAATGTAAGCTACTCTGTGTTGCTTAAGCCCCGCCCTCAGGAAGGAGTCTACCTGAGTATCTGTTGATTAGCTAGTTTCACCTGAAACTGACCTAATAGTTTCCATGATGGCCCAGTAATCAGTAATCAGGCCTGTTGTTCTCTGGCAGAGTAATCAACAGATACTCAGGTAGACTCCTCCCTGAGGGCGGGGCTTAAGCAACACAGAGTAGCTTACATTGCTGAGTTCTCAGACCATTTTCACAGTTGAGAATGACTTCCGGATGGGAGCCGAAACGTCTTGATTCTGAAAACAGCGTCCAGACGACTACGACTGAAACCTTTTCTACGATGGGGCGCTGCTGGACGAATGAGGGACGACACGTCTTATATACTACTCATTAATACAACGCAGTGTGTACTGTATATCAACAATATACTGTTTACAGTTATACAATAACTCAGTGTAATGTTTTAAATGTTTTATTAAACAACAGGAACATTACAAACAATAAAAACAACGATAAGAATAATACAAATATTAATATTCATAATAGGCCTAATCAATCAGCGCTGCCTTCAGACTTTCTACATTACAGCTTTGCAGATTCACAGGTAAGACAACGGCGAGGTGAGGTCATGTGACTTCAGGTAACATTTCCAGAGAACTCAGAGGGGGCGGAGCCTGGAGGTGATCCAGGTACATGGAGACTAAATGCAGCTGACTGCAGATCAGTTTCAGAGGCGAGGCAGTGAACAGGACGGCTGACAGTCGGTGAGTCACAGACGCGTTTCCACACTTCAAACCGAAATGTGTTTCAGTCTGTAAACAGATCGTAGTGACAAAGTTTGATCCAGTATTGCGATATGTTGACATTATATTCCAGAATTATATTGTTTATGAATCTGAAGTTAAAACATTTAACCAAAATCAACTAAAACATGATCCTCTCTGGGGGCATTTGGTGTCAGTCGGAGTCGGCGTCTTTCCCCGAATGTGAATTCCTCAGATTTTTATAAATATTAGTAAAAATCACTTTTACCGTGCAATATTAGTTTTCCCTTGTTAGTTTTTTTATTATTTATTGAAACTATAAACCTCAATTACTCTTCGACAGCACATGCAGCTCCGCTTATTAATATTATTTATTACATAAGGAGTTACATTGTATTTAGACTGTACTTTCATCATCAACCAGTAAACCCACTTGGTACTCGACACTTAGTTTATCTCATACTTATACCGACATGTTACTTAATTATTTTCTGACCTGTTTATAGTGTTTATAGTGTATCATATCGTTTTCTATTACTTCCTCCTGTGTGCGCTGACGTAAAGACGAGCTGCTGTAACAAAGAGTTTCCCTTCAGGGATCAATAAAGTATTTCTGATTCTGATTCTGATCTGATTCTAAAATGATGAAAGAATCTCATCATTCACAAAGATCATTAATTTAAAACAAAACTCTTTAAAACTGTGAATTCCTTTTCCCAAATATCCAAAAGCTGCTTCAAACGTTTAAAACAACAGAACAAATTTCTGTCGTCTGCAAACAAATAAATACAGATGTTTATCAGTTTGTGTGTAATAATAACAATAACGGGCCGAACAGCAGACCTTGAAAACCCCCACGAGTAATCTTCCATAAATGTGAATTGAAATTATTGTTATTATTCTATTTATTCAAATCTTCCATTGGATTTTCATCAGATTTATAGATAATTCAGTCTTTAGTCCCCGATAGATCAAACCTGCGGCACGGAGGAGAAGCGTTTCCTGGTGTGTGAGCGGCTCAAACTGAAACAACTTGTTTTCTGATTATCAGGAACTAAAACAAGAAAGACTGTTCAATGTCACGCACATTTCAAATGATTTAGAAGAGTTCACAGTTTCCCAAAGAAACAACTGATATATGGTCATAAGTTACATATACAGTTAATATATAATATACTGTGTGTCTCTCACCAATATCCAAAACAATATAAGGCCCATGCTGTATCTGTACGCTGTGGGCTGAATACCACACATATTTCAGATACGTGTTGTGTTTAACAGCACAGAGCTTAACGAGGCCACAAACATACATTACAATTATTAAAGCAATGTATGTTTTCAACAGCAGAGACAATATTTGTTATTTGTGTCGCAAGTACAAATGATTATTTTCGTTATTGATTATTCTACCAGTTATTTTCTTGATTAATCTGTGAATAGTTTGATCTATAAAATGTAAGAAAATAGAGAAAAATGTTCACCACAATTTTTTAAAGCAGTAGAAATATTAAAATATTAAAATGTCTCGTTTTGTCCAAAACCCAAAGAAATTCAGTTCACTGGGATAGAAAACAGACAAAAACAGAAAATAGAACCACAAAATGTTTGGTTAAAAAATGACAAACAATTAATCAATTATCAAAATGGTGATAATATACACAGTTAGCTAGTTTTAACTGCTTTATACACAGTTAGCTAGTTTTAACTGCTTTATATACAGTTAGCTAGTTTTAACTGCTTTATACACTGTTAGCTAGTTTTAACTGCTTTATATACTATTAGCTAGTTTTAACTGCTTTATATACAGTTAGCTAGTTTTAACTGCTTTATACACAGTTAGCTAGTTTTAACTGCTTTATACACTGTTAGCTAGTTTTAACTGCTTTATACACAGTTAGCTAGTTTTAACTGCTTTATACACAGTTAGCTAGTTTTAACTGCTTTATACACTGTTAGCTAGTTTTAACTGCTTTATATACTATTAGCTAGTTTTAACTGCTTTATATACAGTTAGCTAGTTTAACTGCTTTATACACAGTTAGCTAGTTTTAACTGCTTTATATACAGTTAGCTAGTTTAACTGCTTTATACACAGTTAGCTAGTTTTAACTGCTTTATACACAGTTAGATAGTTTTAACTGCTTTATATACAGTTAGCTAGTTTTAACTGCTTTATACACAATTAGCTAGTTTTAACTGCTTTATATACAGTTAGCTAGTTTAACTGCTTTATACACAGTTAGCTAGTTTTAACTGCTTTATATACAGTTAGCTAGTTTAACTGCTTTATACACAGTTAGCTAGTTTTAACTGCTTTATACACAGTTAGATAGTTTTAACTGCTTTATATACAGTTAGCTAGTTTAACTGCTTTATACACAGTTAGCTAGTTTTAACTGCTTTATATACAGTTAGTTAGTTTAACTCCTTTATACACAGTTAGCTAGTTTTAACTGCTTTATACACAGTTAGTTAGTTTAACTGCTTTATATACAGTTAGCTAGTTTTAACTGCTTTATACACAGTTAGCTAGTTTTAACTGCTTTATACACAGTTAGCTAGTTTTAACTGCTTTATACACAGTTAGCTAGTTTTATATACAGTTAGCTGGTTTTAACTGCTTTATACACAGTTAGCTAGTTTTAACTGCTTTATACACAGTTAGCTAGTTTTAACTGCTTTATATACAGTTAGCTAGTTTTAACTACTTTATACACAGTTAGATAGTTTTAACTGCTTTATACACTGTTAGCTAGTTTTAACTGCTTTATACACAGTTAGCTAGTTTTAACTGCTTTATATACTGTTAGCTAGTTTTAACTGCTTTATATACAGTTAGCTAGTTTTAACTGCTTTATACACTGTTAGCTAGTTTTAACTGCTTTATATACAGTTAGCTAGTTTTAACTACTTTATACACTGTTAGCTAGTTTTAACTGCTTTATATACAGTTAGCTAGTTTTAACTGCTTTATACACAGTTAGCTAGTTTTAACTGCTTTATATACAGTTAGCTAGTTTTAACTGCTTTATATACTGTTAGCTAGTTTTAACTGCTTTATATACAGTTAGCTAGTTTTAACTGCTTTATACACTGTTAGCTAGTTTTAACTGCTTTATATACAGTTAGCTAGTTTTAACTACTTTATATACAGTTAGCTAGTTTTAACAACTTTATATACAGTTAGCTAGTTTTAACTACTTTATACACAGTTAGATAGTTTTAACAACTTTATATACAGTTAGCTAGTTTTAACCGCTTTATACACAGTTAGCTAGTTTTAACTACTTTATACACAGTTAGATAGTTTTAACAACTTTATATACAGTTAGCTAGTTTTAACAACTTTATATACAGTTAGATAGTTTTAACCGCTTTATATACAGTTAGATAGTTTTATCTACTTTATGTTACAGTTAGATAGTTTTAACTACTTTATATACAGTTAGCTAGTTTTAACTACTTTATATACAGTTAGCTAGTTTTATCTACTTTATATACAGTTAGCTAGTTTTAACTACTTTATATACAGTTAGCTAGTTTTATCTACTTTATATACAGTTAGCTAGTTTTATCTACTTTATATACAGTTAGCTAGTTTTAACTACTTTATACACAGTAAGCTAGTTTTATCTACTTTATATACAGTTAGATAGTTTTATCTACTTTATGTTACAGTTAGATAGTTTTAACTACTTTATATACAGTTAGCTAGTTTTATCTACTTTATATACAGTTAGCTAGTTTTAACTACTTTATACACAGTAAGCTAGTTTGAACTACTTTATATACAGTTAGCTAGCTTTGCTAGTTTAAACAACATTATAGTTTAATCTGTAACAATTAATCACAGTTTAAAATCATCAAGCAAGCAATCAGTCAACTTAGCCTACTAGGTAACTATAGAAGTAAAACAATTCCCTCTGAAAGTATAACGTTACATATATAAAAGTACCTCAAATCTGAACTTGAGTAAATGTAGTGAGTAACTTTCCAGCACTGTTATTTAACAAACATGTTTACATGTGTTTGATGATGCTGGTGTAGAAACTGATTTGAAATCTGTCTTCAGCAGGAAGCAGTGATGGACACCGTTAAAGAGGTTCTGCTGAAAGAGCTGAAGAAGCTGAGAGCTGAAGAGTTTAATGACTTCAAGTTCTACCTGCAGGAGTACGGACTCAAAGCCAAGGAAGCTCTGAATAAAGATGAAGGTTTCCTGGAAATTTCACCCTGTGACCTGGAGAACGCAGACAGACGGAGGACGGTGGATCTGATTGTCCAGACGTACAGCAGCCAGCCGATACTGGTGACCCAGGAGGTGTTAGAGAAGGTCGGGAGGAACGACCTGAAGGAGAGTTTAACTCAGAGCGGTTCCAGAGGTAAAACTATAAATACTGAGAGGTTATATCAGGACACAACCACAAGTAAAACTACAAACATCAAGATTCCCAGAATGTGAATTCTTCTGATTTTTATAAACGTTAGTAAAAAACGCTTTTACATGTTGTTCTAAACTGATGAAAGACTCCTCACGTGAATCTCCTCATTGAATTATCAAAACGATTTGCAAAGATCATGAACTTAAAACTGTAAAACTGTGAATTACTTTTCCAAAGGATCCAAAAGATGCTTTATATGTTTAAAACAACAAAACAAATATATACTACTTTTTAAAAGTTTGTGTGTAATATAAACAATAACGGGCCGAACATGGAACCTTGAGGAACCCCACAAGTAATTTTCCATTTTAAATTATCAAAAAATTATCATTATTAATTATATTTGTCTATGTATTTAAATCTTATATTGGATTTTCATCAGATTTATAGATAATTTATAGTCCTTTAGTCCCAGTGAGATAAAAACCTGTTAGCAGGACTGTAGAAGTGTTTCCTGGTGTGTAAGTTACTTCTGGAAAAAAACAAACATACATTTAAAACCCGCCAGCGGGTTGTGGGATTAATGACACGCAGCTGTAATCAATCTGCATTGTGTTAAATTTCATTAACATTAATTTTAATTGATTTAACTAAGACAGGTAAATGTTTTGTTCTGCTCAAAGCTGCCGTGCAGAACTTCTGTCTCCCCCTTCTGGCAGTGAGACTAATTACACAAACACTGTTGATGTAAATGTAAAAGCTTCATCGCCTACTGCGCATATTTTACCAGCCTGTCCGAGAGCAGTAACCTGACGTCTGTGTCTGTCCTCAGCCCGTCTCTCAGCTCTCCAGCAAGGAAAAGCTAAAGCTACACCAGTGGTTATCCGTGTTTGTCCTCGCCGTCCATTGCTTTCTTTTGTTGACTGTAATCCTTCCTCTGAACGCGAGTTTCAGGAACCATAATCTCTGTCATGCTGACGTGGTGAACAGCAGAGTTGGTCTGTGTGTCTGTAGTTTAAGAATCAGTTTACCTGTGATCACACCTGTGTACAGCTGGAGGTTTGTTGGTCAGCAGTGGTTCCACATGTTCACACAAACACAAGAAGAAATGGATCCATGGGATCGTGCGTGTAGAAATGAACGCAGACATGTTTGATGAATAACGTCCCGTCTCTCCTTCCGCAGGTCCGTTTCAGTTAAAGCAAGGTAAGATGTCAGCATCATGTGACACTTTGAAAAGAGTATCTGAAAACACGGTGAGACCCTTTCTATCCTCTGTCTGTCTTTTAGGGAATGTCCTGTAACGGGGTTGCCACGGTAACCACATCACCACACAGCTGTATGTCGAGGACAAACATCTGCAGACGTCATTTTCCCATCTTTCCCTTTCTGTCTTTTTTTTTTTTAATCAAATTTAAGTTTTTAGATGTTACAGTGGAATCAGAGCATTAAACTTTGTTAGCATGCAAATAAACTTTATTTCTACAACACTCTTCACGATAAAGGTACAAAGTGCTTTAAATGACCGGCTGATTCAGGTTGAGTTATTGTGCATAAACAGTATCTGCGTCAATAAAAATAACTTCTGTTTTGTCACAGGTTCATTCTCTTATCTAACTGAGGCAGTTTTGGATTGTGTTCATTAGTTTGGATTACAGCTTCTTCTTTGTGTGTTTTCATCTTTCCTGTATAATTACACTTTTTAGCTTATTAGCCACAGACATATAAAACATTTTATTGATATATTTGAACTTAAATAGCTGCATCAGATATCTTGGCAGGGCTCAACAAGTTCAGGCTCTCTGCATACAGTCTGTAAGGAGCAATGTGGGAGTTACAATAAAAACCTTCGGTCACATGACTTGTTCATGAGACGATTAAAAAATAAACACTTTTTGACATCCATGAGGGTCAAAACAAAGAAAACACCTCAGTTTTACTTTTCTTTCATTCAGTTAACAGTTTATTTGAAGATTTCAACCCTTTTCTTGAACAGCACCAGCGTTTTTTTCTTGAGACTTTGAACCCACCACTATCTCTTTGCACTTATTCTCATGCTTCATATTTGGGCACAGTGCAGTTATCTTATTACATTTCCAACTAATGGAGCATCAGCTGTGGTAGAGACTCACAGTTACGGTTATGTTGTGAATTCATCTAGAAATAAACTGGATTTATAAAAGTATAAGAGTTTCAGTTTCTTGCCAAGGCAAGACAGAAGTACATAGGAAATCAGTAGGATGCTAGGTGACTAGCTGCTCTCAGTTTCCATATAATATTTGACAAAACACACCTGAACACTGACGTACAGATCATTTTCATTTTTATTAAAGGTCAGTAAAATACCCTCTTATGTACAGAGTTTAATCTGTTAATCTTCCATGTTAACTTTGTTCTATATCTGTAATACATATAAACTCATACAGCATTGTACAGACTATCATTTCTAGAACTCATCAAGGACACAAACAATAGTAAAAATGTTCCTGTAAAATTCATCCCTTTAAAAACACTTACATTTCTGTAAATCCTCTTACTTTCTGTCTTTGATAACTTGTGGAGTCCCTCAGGGACTTCCCATTAAACCTTATTTAGCTTTAAAGAAATAGATATAATTAAACCTCCTGTTCCCTGTCTTAAATATATAGATCCAGTATGTGTTTAGCCTAGCTTAGCACAAAGACTGGAACTAATCTTATAATTTCTCAGTTGAATTCTGATTTCATATCATCTCCATCCTGTGACAAAGGGCTTCTCTGCGACGAGTCTAAAACAAAACCTGGCCCGATGGCTCCACACTGTGCATGACTGGTGATCCAGTGTTTAATACTCAGACGGTCTTGCTCATTTCAATCTTCAGTAAAACATATACTTGGTATCAACATATACTGACTTAGAAAAATACTTTTCTGTGCAAATATGTGTCAGTGAATGCATCACAGACTGGTGGTTGTTGTATTGATCGATACTGGGAACACATCAGCTCTTACTTACTTACTGAGACCCCAGTCTGTGAACATGGACAAGGTATTTTTATGAGATATTTTGAATGAAACAGGTGTGTGATTGTAGATGATCCATTGTTCATCTACATGTAGAAACTGAGTCTGATTGTCACTGTGAGACTGAGCAACAAACAACCTGCAGAGTTAATCAATTACAACATTGGCTGCTTGAATGTCATGGAGTGAGCAAAACGAGCCAATCGGCATCAAGTCTTTTGATGCCTGCAGTAAGTCAATTCTAAGACACTTACCAACTAATTAAAGAATATGACAAAAAAAGAAAAGAAGAACCCAACGAGAGTTTGGATTTTCAGTTTGTTTGGGCACCCCTAAAACGTTTTCTTGTCTGAATGTGAACAATGTTTAATTTTCTGTAAGTAAATATTTTTGGTATTCTCAGGCACAGATTTCGAGTGAGAGTAAGGACAGTGAATGAGTTTGATAAAATTGCTCTAAAAACAAGCTAGAATCACATAATATCCCCGGTGAAGGCATCACATACATACAATTCACCAGGCTGTCGGGACGGGTAAGCCCAAAATGTTTATGCGTGTCCACGTCCTGTGTAAATCCTGTTTGGTGTGAGATGTTTTCCTTGGGGATTAGTTCTGTTATTTAGCTCCTGAGAGATCTTTGAATACCAAAACACCTGGAACTGTCATGTCTTTAGGAACAGAAAGCAGAGGCCGAATCCCCAGGGACAGGCGGGTCATGGAGGTTATGAGTTTTCAAGGTTCTAGAGATATTTTATGTGTTTTTGAGGTGCCAGGCAAGCAGGACACTGTTTGAAGATTGTTGGTCTGTTGCAAAATCCCAGCTTGTCTTGTCTCTGGATGCAAGAAATTCTCAGCTTAGAACCAGTTCAGGGTTTTAGGTGGTTCCACTCAGGTTCTACCTGTGTCATTTAAGGCTTAGTGGTCTGATGGCGAGACGGAGGTATCGTGTAGCCAACAGATTCCAGGTTAAACCCCTGGTGAACTTCAATATCCACAGAATTTCATATAAATTGAGGAGATGATGATTGGTTCCAGAGTTCTACATGGTTCCAAATGATGTGGAACCTGTGCGGATAGTTCTCACTCAAAGGTATCCTATCTGTGTTATATAAGGCTTGGTGGTCTGGAGCATTATGTACTCAACAGGTTCCAGGTTCAACCCCCCCATACATTTAAATATCCACAGAATTTTTATTTAAAAAAAGGAGGAGATGATGTTTGAGTCCAGAGGTCTGGAAGGATCTGGAACTTGTTGGGAAAGTCCTTTCTCAAAGTGTGAAATTTGGAGGTTTTAAGGTGCCAAGTAAGTGTGTTTTGCTTGGTCTGTTGTGTTTAAAGAGCAGTGAAGCTGCTGGTTAAAGTTTCAGAATTAGTCCAGAGTTCTAGATAGTTCCACTCAAGTTCTACCTGGATCATTTAGAGCACAGTGGTTCGAGAAGGGTGTCATGTAGCCTGCAGTTTCCAAGTTTAATGCCCATAGCTTTAATGACCATACATTTTAAAAACAGGAAGAGGAGATGAGTTCGGGTCCAGAGAGATCTACAAGGTTCTGGAAAGATCTGGAACTTGTTGGGACAGGTTTTGTTCACATTCGAAATTTTGGGGGTTTTAATTAATTAATTATTTGCATTGGAACACAACTCAAGTTTAAGGTTTCAAAACCACTCCTGGGTTCCAGATGGTTCCACTGGGGTTCTACCAGGATCATTTCAAGCACAGTGGTTAGAGAGGGGCCTGGTGAAGCCTGCAGGTTCCAGTTTTAATCCCCCAAGAACCTGAATGTCTATTTAATTTTTGTGATGCGATAGGCATTCAAGTGATGATGTCTGGCTCCAGAGATCTACATGGTTCTAGAGGGATCTGGGATTTGTTGGAAGAGTTCTCGCTCAAAGTGAGATGTTTTGGGTTTTTTAAGGTGCCAAGAAAATATGTTTCATTTGGTCTGTTGCCTTGAAAGAATAGCAAAGCTGCTCTCAAAGGTTTCAGAACCAGTCCAGGGTTCTAGGTGGTTGCACTCAAGTTCTATTTGGGTAATTTGGGCACAGTGGTTAGAAACGGGCATCATGTAGCCAGCAGATTCCAAGTTCAATCCATGGTGAAGCTGGGTTCGAGAGGAGGTGATGTTTAGGCCCAAAGTTTGAGAAGGTTCTCTGACACTTTGGAAGATTTTTGGCAGGTCTCGTGATGTTTGGGAGGCTTCCAGGAGGTCCACAGAGGGTTCTGGAAGGTCCCAGAGGTGCTCCAGGAGGTTCCCCCTACCTCTGGGAGAAGACGGTCTGAAACTCGTTGAGCATGAGCTCCACTATCTGGCTCTGGAAGACCATGTTGATCGTCATATTGGCTGACTCGGTCTGGGGGCGGAGCAACGTGGGGCCCAACACGATGGCGACGCTCTGAACCGACATCCTGTTAGACTCCTTGTGCTCAATCACCCTGGAGAGAGAGAGAAGTTCAAGAATGTGTTTCCTGTTTCAGTGTGAGCTCTGTTAGTATTAATAATGTTGTATTTGTTGTAATAATAGGTATTTCTGATTCTGATTCTGTTAGATTCGCAGGTTGAGCAAAGGTGAATTTTTTTTCATCATCATCACAGTTCCAGACTACAAACTACAGCACTGCTCAACATTTCTTTATTCAGTGTTTCCTTATGAGAGAAAAAGTCTTTTGTTCTTATTCATACTAACTTACCCTACATATTAATTTGATGTCACTGATACCTATTGCTTATTTGCTTTCATGTATGTTACCATGTGTCACACTGTGACATGACATCCTTTCTTGGTGTTGTTGTGGACTGAAGGCAAACGTGACCATACACTTAGTCCTGGTCAAACTAAAATGTCCTCCAGTCTGGTTGCACAAAGAAAAACTGTCCTAAATCTAACAGACAAACAAGATAGATGTCTGAGTTTATCAGCTACACAGAGCTGTTCAGGTCTTGACTATTTTCAGTAGGACCAGTTTGTGAAATAAGGATGGTCTTGGGACCCTTAATGGACACCTAGGACCCCCTGAAAACTGTACTGTAAAGTTTATTTGTATGCATTTTTGAGCACTGTTGCACTGTATTAATTAGCATGGACATACATATGCCCTCTGCATTTTAAAAAGCCTTTAGTCCAGTTAACATAAACCATTCCATACACAAAACAAAAGTCCTTATTTCAAAAAATTAAAAACAGTCCTTAAAATCACTAAAAAAAATATATTTTTAAATGGATGGAATTTTTCATTTCAGAAGAGTTCCTAAGATATTTAAACTTATTTAACAAATGTTGACAGGAACATTTATTTTTATGTTGTTGTACTTGGTTTTAATTGACCGATCATGATGTAGTCTGTTTTAGAAGCATCACATATCACATAGGATCCCTGAATGTTTTAAGGTATTTTGCAAACTGAGAATGACTCATTCATCTGATGTTCTGGGTAAATTAAGACTCTTCAATCTAAACTAACATGTCCAACAAGCAGAAGAAAGAAAATCCTTTTAGAAGCCTTCCTGCAACCTCTGAAACCTTTTTCCCTTCTCATCGCTGTAGTGCTTCGTTAGCAAACTAGAGATTCATTTGAGTTTTCTCTCAGCGGTCAGAGGGTGATGTTTAGCTGAGAGAGGTGTCCTACATGCCGAGTCAGTTGTCTTCCCCGATGGCACACAGGATAAAGGAAAGAAATGTATGCGCTAATATCCCACATTTGTTGGATCGGGCCATTTTCAGGCTGATATGGTGATGTCTGATCCCGTCTGAACCAGACGCAGAGCAGAATTCCACCCAAAACACCTCAAACATGCCAACAGGTTCATCAACAAGCTGCGTGCTGTGAGTGTTTTGGAGGTGAATCCGTACCTCTGGCTTACTATCATCCTATCATTGCTTAATGAGTATAAAAACTAGTCCTCTGGCTTTTGTTAGTCCAGGTTGTAAGAAGCCTCAGAAGGGAACTCACCTGCGCAGGTGTTTGAACAGCAGCTCCATGGTGTCGTGGTTCGGCAGAGGCAGAGAGCGAACCAGGTCCCTCATGTAGGAGACTCTCAGGCTGTAGTCTGGGACTTCTGCATGGAAATAAACACACAGACCTGCTTCTAAACACTGACAGGTTCGGTTTCCGGACGACACTCCTACAAACAGATGCTTTCGCTAACAAGGGACCCGAAACAATTTGCACTTTGGTGCACAAACCTCAACAACTACAGGCCAAATGATCTGTGGATATTCATGTTTCTCATGATGGAGGTGACCCCGTGACCATCAGCACAACGTTTTTTAGCCTCATTGTGGTCTAGTTAGACATGTCACGGCAAAATCATTTCCAGCAGACTGTAAACCAAACTGGTGTCTGTCTTGGATCAGGTCTGACTGTCCTCTGGTCCCTTTCAGGTTTGGGTCTCTTCATTTCTTTTAAATTAATTTGTGCACGTAGGGTTCAGGTAGCTTTTTCATTCAGATTGGATCCTGAATTTTGGACCTATGAGGACTTCTACTCCCCACACCTGACTGGATGAATGCACAACTCGCTGGACTCTTGTTGGTTTTCACCTCTGAATGTGAAAGTGGAAGAATATGCAGCTGCTCTGGAAACGTTATTAAGTTTCTCCTAAACTTTCCACCAAATCAGTTAATAAACGTGAGAGAGAAACAGTTTAGATCCGAAGCACAGCTTTAAAGTTGTTCAGCTTGGAGACGCATCATCTTCTAACCGCTTGACTGGATCGTTTCTCAGTGGATGTTTTTCAGACTTAACTCTCGTAGTGAAAACAGAACTTGTCAGATGTATTTCGGCCGTGTGGCGCTAAAAGTTTGTACTTTGTTGTAGGAAGATGTATTTTCATATGATTGATAGCAAAGAGCTTTAGCTCGTGTTAATGTTTCACCGTAAGACTGTAATATTTGTCTCCATGTATGATTTTAACATCTGCCAGATTAGTGTTTCGTGGCTGTGGTTTAAACGTATGTGTAACATGTTGTCGGCTGTGCGTGAGGCGTGTATAGTATGTGATGTAGGGGTTTTGTGTACTGACGGATGGCAGCGATGAACTTGTCGAAGCAGCTGAAGGGGAACAACGGCTCTGGAAGCTCCCGCAGGAAAAGCTTCAGAGCTCCGGTGATCACATGAATCTCCTCCCACTGTCCGTCCTCCAGGTCCAGCTGCTCCTCTGCAGGGACAACAGGGAAACAATGACAAAGAAAACGAACGAGTAACCTTCAGTTTGTGGACAGACAGACAGACAGTTTGTTACCATGATCAGCTTTGTGTCGTAGTTTCTGGATCACAGCCAGGTTTCCGCTCACTCTGTAGATCCCGTCCACATCCAGACCTGAACGCACATACACACAATTACACACACACCAGTCTGCTGTGTGTTTATTTGTATTAAATGTGTGTGTCGACTGTGTGTTTACCTCTCCTCTCCACCGCTCTGATACACTTCTCCACAAATTTGGGAATGGTGGTGTTTTCTCTGTGACAGAGTGTATCCAGGTGACAGCCGAACACGTTATCTGGACCACAGAGGAAGAAGTGATGATGTCTTGGGTTTGAATATTTCACTCAGCGTTAAAATTATACACAAGATATAATGATGCTGTTCACATGTTGGACACGTCATTGTGCATCATCGCGACATAACTCACTATTCATTAACGGACTGCGTTTTAACACACCGGTTACTTTCCTGATCACTTCTGGAGCGGCTGTGTTTAATCAGACCGTCAGTAAGTTTTGAGAGGACTATGTTTCTGTCTGATGACAGTCTGGTCACCATGGAAACAGGCTGAGATGTCAGGTTACCTCTGATGTAGCCTTTCTCTTTAACGCTCTGCAGCGTCGGCCTGCGCTGGAGGAAACGTCGTAGTTTGGTCCGAACTCGTGTCTGCTCAGAGTCGACTGTTCCTGATGAACTCCTGCTCGCTAAAACAGAGAAGAAGAAGAATATCGGAGGTCTGAGCGTGACAGGAAGCAGACTTACAGACTCTGAGGAGGTGTTTTAACTTATTTTGGTTTAATATAATTAATTCATGTATACTTCAAAAGATCTGATACTGAAACGAAATGTTGAAACACGCGTCATTTACAAATAATACGTATAAGAACACATCAAATACCTGCCAATGGAAACATCTTATTATTACTGTCAAGTCAAGTCAACTTCACAAGTTTGCCTCAAACGCCTTTACAGTCTGTAAAGCACATGACCCCCTCCATACTTACACCCTCATTGAAGATCATTGAAGCTTTTATTTTGAAGTTACGAGGAAGCAACCTGCCACTTGTTTTTTGTGAACGTGAGATGCATACGTTTTATTTGGTTTCTGCATTGTTAAAGCTGCAGCAGTCAGTAAAAGCTGCGATCAGTTAAGTACATGCAAATATTAATTCAGAATACCCTGCGTGTGCTGGAAAAAGTAAAGTTTTAGTTTTAGTGGGCTCAGTTAACAACCTGACATCACATCAACATAACGTTTAGCAAACTGTGTCTACTCAAAGTTCACCAACACGTTTAAAGAGCCTCATTTGTTTAGTCTGAAAGCAGCAAACAGTTTCAGAGTTTGCTGTTAATCTCATTTTACAGTCGGCAGAGCTCTGATGACGGTGACGACGCGTCAACAAGCTGCTGATCAGCCGTTAATAAAGAATATTCAACTAGAGCTGATCGTATCTGTATACTGCATTTCCTCCCCCATGGTACTTAACTTTAAACGAAAACAGAAGGTTGGTTCTTGACCTTTGAAACACCAGCTGGCAAAACTATCTCAACTCAAAGTCCACTTTCTCACTTCTATCTTAGAAACCTACCTGAGTATCTGTTAATTAGCTAACTATTAACACTCCTGGACAAATGAGGGACTACACCGTCTCACTTTCTCACTTGTTCTGGTGCTTTTGAAAGTATTACATCATCTTCATGATGGAAATGTAGATTTGATGGATGAAAAGTCCTGGAGGCTCTGAACCTTCGCAGATCGACTGCAACCGAGCGAACTCCCTCTGCTGATGATGACCATGTGATGAGGTCAGAAAGCAAGTGGACTTTGAGTTGAGATTGTTTTGTCCACAACATATAAATTCCTAGATTGTGGACTCACATGTCTTCTTCCTGTCTTTGTCCTCTTTGTCTGAAGCGGCTTCGTCCTCGTCCTCTGACGGATGCTCGTGTTCCTGAAAGAGTTCAACTGAATGTCCTGACCCCAGATCTGTTTTGTGCTAATGTTATTAATTATCGGGTTTATCTGTAAAGCACTTTACAAACTGGGTCCTGATTCTTAAGAGACAATGTGGGAAGTCCTCACAAGTATTACAAGTACTTCATCATAGCAGTGAGTGTGTGTGTGTGTGTGTGTGTGTGTGTGTGTGTTACCAGCTGTTTGATGGCGTCCTGCATCACTTTGAACCAATCACTGATGATGCTCTCCGTGTCGTACTGCATCAGATACTCGCAGCCGTGACGAGTCCTCAGCTGCACACAAACACACCCACATGTTACTACAGTAACCACGGCAACACACCGAGTCGTAGAGAGGCAGGGCTCCGGTAACCACGGCAACCATGGTGGCAATGATAAATCACATGATGAGAGCGGTGACGATGAAGCCGTGCATTTAGAGCAGACTGTAACCATGGTAACAGATTGTGTACTTCTAGAATAAAAAGTAACCATGGTAGCAGCGACGTGGAACCCTTAGGTCAGACTGTAACCATGGTAACAGATGGCGTACCTCCAGAACGTTCTTTTTGGATGACTTGTCCTTGGAGGCCCAGCCCACTGAGGCTCCTCGCAGCTCGACGGTGTATTCTGGAACAATCTGTGACGATTTACTCTGAAGAACAGGAAGTCATCATCAGCTTCATCATCAGCGTTCTGGATCACATGTTTGTACAGATTCAAATCTGAGCTCATCTGCATCATATTTGTTTACGTGTTTAATGTCGCGTTGCCGACAGTGTTTTGTGTCGCAGTTGTGCAACATGTTTAATGCCACTTTCACCTGCTTCACTAACACAAATGTTAAAAGTCAAAATAGGATTAAACAAGAGTCTAATTCCAGGCTAGCAGTGCTTTGAGCTAAATGCTAACAACAGCATGCTAACATACTCACAGTGACAATGCTAACATGCTGATGTTTAGCAGGTATAGTGTTCACCACATTCACCATCTTTGTTTAGCCTGTTAGCATGCTAACATTAGCTAGTTAGCAGTGAACACAGAGCGCAGCTGAGGCTGATGGGAACGCCATCAGCTCTGCAGGTGTTTGGTTAGAAACCAAAGCGTCGGACACGTTAACGTGTCGACCTGATGGTGGCGCTAGATGGAAAGTCAGAGCATCAGCAGAGTTATTACAGTTCGTCCTGAGGGGAGCGTGAGCGATGAAGCACGTTGGTTCTTACAGCGTTCCCAGTCGGGGTAAATTTGGGGTCTCTGTGGAAGGTGAGGATCCCACCGTGGAGGACGGTCCAGGACTGACTCCAGTTCTTCCTGTCAACAACAACACAAACAAACAAACAGACAATAAGTCAAACTGAACAAACTGCGTCACATGTGGAATCTCATCTTCAGCTTCTTCCATCAAAACTTTCTTCAGGAGAAGAATCTACAACGTGACTTCACAGACAAACTGAGAGTCAAAGTCTCACCTGATCTTTTTGCCGTTATCAGCTACTTTGGTCTTGTTCATGATTCCTGCTTTCTCCAGCAGATGGCTCTGCAGACACACAGGCACACAGACAGGTGAGTCTTCAGGTTTCTTTAAACCTGCAGGTCGGCTTTGAAATGTGACTCCTGTGTAAACATGGGAGTGGTGTGTGTGTGTGTGTGTGTGTGTGTGTGTTCAGTCTTCTCTCTTACCTGCAGCTCAAACACATTTTTATTTCCGTGAATATCTGAAATCTACCTGAAGACTTTTTTACTGATGAGTCCTGGAAACATTTGACTTCACTGTACAAACATATAACTACACAACCGTTAGAACGTCATCAAGGCAAGTTTGTATCTCTGCAGACCGGAGGCTAGCTCGCTAACGCTGTCTGCTTATCAACTCCTTGATCATAACAGAATATAGTAACTTAAACATTTTAGAAAGGCCACCGCAAGAAAACGTGTTCTTTGTTTAGATCATCAACAAAACAATGGATCGTAGACGTTTGTACCTGGCTTCCAGCATTAGCTAGTGTAGCTAGCTAGCCTTCATTTTCCCAGGATCGCGCCCGGTAAGCGGAGAAGGGTCCAACTGCAGTCCTCCCTTTCTGAGGCCACTTGTTCTGTGAGCCAATGGGGTTTGAACATGCGTAGCAGGGTCCTGTTGTATGGAGTTAGCTACGTAACCTTTCACTTATTTCACCTTAGCAGTTGACCAAAGTCTGTTTCTGAACAAATGTGAGATGAGAAAAAAGCAATCGAGTTGCTGAATCTTCACTCATATCAGATCTACAAGGCTGAATTTAAAAGTTTGTTCCAACTTTCGTAAGGCAAGGGCACTACTGCACTTCTGGTTTCCACTCCTTTCCTAGCCTGTTAGCTTTTCTACTGTAATTTCCCATAAAGGTTGGCAAGTTAGCTAACATTAGCTTGCACTTTACTGCACACAGCCTGTGGTAGCTCATTAGCCGCCAGCTTCTAGCTTTCCAGCAAATGCTGTTCTAATAAACTTACGACGTGTGATTTCTAAAATGAGCAGAGGTGAAAGTTATTATATTCTGTTATGATCAAAAGTTCTGCTTCCACTTTAAAATGTTGATTAAAAACGTTGCTGTCTGTTGATACTTTGATCCTTCGACTAGAGCTGAAACCGTCTAAAACATTGAGAAACAAGGCAACATTACTTCTTCGTGTCGAACCTCCCACTTCTCCTATGAGAAAGACGATTAGTCGAATTAAAAAGTGATTGACAGCTGGTTCCGGCGGCTTATTGGTGGAATTAGTTTTTGATTGACAGAGGATTGTAAGCCTCTGATTGGCCAAATTAAAAATGACTGACAGTTACCCCTCCCATTCAAAGTCTCCGGTCTGCAGAGACACCCTACTCCATCAAGGACCTTAGAAACTCCTCAAACTCTAGAGCATCATTAGGGTCCCTGGAGTCTCTTGAACCTCTTAAAAGACCCACTGAACCTCCTCGAGCATCACTAAAAGATCCCCAAGGACCTGTTCAATAACCTCCACAATGACCCACAGTGCCTACTTAGGACAACTAAAACCTCCTCAAGGAAGATCCGCAAGGACCCCTAAAAACCTCTCATAGGCCCCTTAGCCTTCTCAAAGACCCCCAACACTTCATCAAGGACCTGTAGAACATCTTTAAAAACACCTTAAAGTCCTGAAGGTCCCCTAGAATTTCCTCAAGAACAAGAACAACCAAATCAAGGACCCTGAACCTCATTAACAACTCCTAAACACTCCTCTAGAACCCACATATACTTCACATAACACCCTGGATCTTTCACAGTGATCCACAAAACCTCCCCTTGATACTCCTCAAGGAACCCTAGATCCTTCTCAAGGACCTCTAAAACGTCCCCAAGGACCCTTTGCAGTCCTGCCCGAGGACATCTGGCTGGGTCAGTATAGTCTTTTAAATCTCTTCTTAAAGAAAGCTTTTGATTTTACTTTACTTGACTGGATTTAGGTTCAGCTTCTTTACTCTGCTCCAGTTGATGTCGTCTGTTACCTAAAAGTTCCTGTTCCTTTAGCTTTTACATTTCATTTTATAATTGGTTGATTTTAATTGGTTGTCTTGTGTGAAACTTGGGTTTATTGAAAAGTGCTCTATTAAAAACAATCGTTATCTTCAACGTCACCCTGACAACCATCAGCAGAACCATCAGCAGAACCATCAGCAGAACCATCAGAGAACCATCAGAGAACCATCAGCAGAACCATCAGAGAACCATCAGCAGAACCATCAGCAGAACCATCAGCAGAACCATCAGAGAACCATCAGCAGAACCATCAGCAGAACCATCAGCAGAACCATCAGCAGAACCATCAGAGAACCATCAGCAGAACCATCAGAGAACCATCAGCAGAACCATCAGCAGAACCATCAGAGAACCATCAGAGAACCATCGGCAGAACCATCAGCAGAACCATCAGCAGAACCATCAGCAGAACAATCAGACAACCATCAGCAGAACCATCAGCAGAACCATCAGAGAACCATCAGCAGAACCCAACCAGCGCTTCAGAAGTCTCAATACACATGATGAATGAATGTTAATGTGTGGTTAGGATGGTTAGAGGACTTTCTGGGCAGGATCCTGAGCCTGAGGTCCTGCCAGCGCCCCCTAGAGGCTGCAGTGTTCATTACAGCCACATCAGGATGTTACGAGATGGTAATAATAGTACAAATACTGGTTGTGATATCTGTCTCAAAGTGTTGGGCGGCGTCCTTCAGGAATGATATTTCTAAATGTTTTGAAACGTCCCGATGAGGCCGAAGCCGTGACACCGAGGAGAACACAGCAGGGGGGGCGCTGACCGGCCGACCGGCCCCGAAAGTTCCCTTCAGGTGACGAGTTAGTTAAATGGAAGCAAATGTGAGTTTGATTCTCCGTGTGTTAGAACAAACGTTAGTAAAACCTGGTCTGCTAACAGACGGTTTCCATGGCAACTGCAGGAGATCTGACACCACCGCTAATTTCACCCAACAGACACCCAGCAGCCAATCAGAGCCCAGGACCTACGTGCAGCTGGTGGGAGCCTGTGCTCCGATTGGACAGATTCCTCTTCAGTCTGTGCCTATCAGAGGGCTTGATGAGGGAGAACAGGATGACATCACAAGGTGTCGATAGATGAATGAATGAATGAATGAATGAATGGTGGGCAGAAGATGAGCAGGTGTCGTGGATCTGAGTGTGTCAGTGGGACAGGTGAGTGTGAGTCTACCTGTGTGCCGTCGAGGGCAGCTTCCTGTTGGACACCTCGGTGAGGTCGGACACGTTCCTCCGGTGGCCCGGAGCAAACGTCTGTAACAGAGAATTTATTATCGTCTTGTTCGCACATCCTGTTTGCAGTAGAGTTACGCTGGTTTGACTCACGTCTTCGGCCACGGTGTGTCTCCAGTTCCTGACCTGTGGACTCGTTCTCTCCTCAGAAACTCCATTTCCCATCAGCCTTTGGGGCAAAGGCGGAACCTGGAACAATCAATTCATTTAGAAATGAGAAACCAGGCGCACAAACCACCTGACTCCCCTACAAACTGACTGATGTATTGATTGATTACCTCCTGCAGCCTCCACTGGGAGCCGTTTCCATCCTTCAGGTCCAGCTGAGCTCTGGGAATCAGACTCACGGGCCGCTGAGGATTCTGGGAAAAGAACCAGGGACCAACTGGAGATTAATCGTCAAAGCTGATGAGAGATTCACCTGTTGTTGCATCAACGTAATCTTCTCGAGTGTGTGTGTGTGTGTGTGTGTGTGTGTGTGTGTGTGTGTGTGTGTGTGTTGTGTGTGTGTGTGTGTGTGTGTGTGTTGTGTGTGTGTGTACCTGTGTGTGTGTGTGTGAGCGTTTGTGTGTGTGTGTGAGCATTTGTGTGTGTGTGTGTGTGTGTGTGTGTGTGTACAGTGTGTGTGTGCGTGTGTGTGTGTGTGTAGTGTGTGTGTGTGTGTGTGTGTGTGTGTGTGTGTGTGTGTGTGTGTGTGTGTGTGTGTGTGTGTATATGTGTGTGTGTGTGTATATGTGTGTGTGTGTGTGTGTGTGTGTGTGTGTGTGTACCTGTGTGTGTGTGTGTGTGTGTGTGTGTGTGTCTGTGTGTGTGTGTGTGTGTGTGTGTGTGTGTGTGTGTACCTGTGTGTGTGTGTGTGTCTGTGTGTGTGTGTGTGTGTGTGTGTGTGTGTGTGTGTGTTACAGTGTGTGTGTGTGTGTGTGTAGTACCGGTGAGAAGACGGCGTCTACAGGATAATCTTCTTCTGGCAGCGGAGGCTTCAGTTTGATCAAAGAAACAAAAGTTATTAAAGATGAATCTAAATAATCTGAAGACAAACAGAGCTGCTGCCATTTCTTCACACACACACACACACACACACACACACACACACACACACACACACACACACACCACACACACACACACACCTTCTACCTCTGACATGTTACCTGATGAACTTACAGACAGAAAGGTGTTTAATAATTAGAATAACTAATAATAAGAAACGCGGCTCCTTTAGCACACGAGCGAAAGCTGCGACTGCTGTCGGACTCTGTCTTTTAACTGATGAGTCTTTTTTTGACGTCAAGATATTTTCAGTCACACAAAATATTAAACAACAGAAACTCAACATGAACTTGTGAGCGACAGCAGCCGTTTCACACGGCGGCGCCCTCCAGAATGACGGATCTGCGACGCCGTGTTCTGCTGTGACTTAAGGCCCTAAGACTTCCGTGATCTTGACCTAATCCAGAATGACCTCGGGATCGTACCGGGCCGCGGTCGGGCCTCCTGTTGGCTGTGGCTCCTGGGGGGGGTGAGGAGGGTGAGGAGGGGGACGGTGGCTCTGGTGCGGCCCATGACGTGGCTCCTGAGGTGGGGTTGTAGTAGTAAAACCTCCCTGAGACTTCGTCCACCAGCTGCTCCCAACCACAAGAACCCTGACAGGAAGTCAGTCACAGTATATTTGATTAGCGCGTGATAATGTAGCATCACATGTACATACTATCAACAACATTAATGCTGCCTTTGTATTATGACGTGCTTGTATCCTCGTTCCATTACGTGTTTCAGCAGATGCTTCGGGTGAAAAAGAACTTTTTGGTTAACTCATGGTTAAACCATCCAACAAACACATGAATCTAATATTTCAGACATTAACGGCTAAAGGAGGCGAGGTCGCAGGAAGCAGCTGCAGGAGACCTGGACTTCGTCGTGACTTCAGTATTTGAGGGTCACAGTTTACAGTCTGTAACTTTTTAAAGGTCTTGCATTTTCTTAGCTTTTAATACCATTTAAAAAACTGGAACACACACGTGTGTTTACACAAGAGATGAAGAAGAAACAAATCCTCCGACTGCTCTCTGGACGAGCAGCCGTTAGCCGCTGAGCGCCGTAATGTTCCCGTCAGAGCCGCGTCCGGACACCGGGGGCCGCATGCCGCATATCAGGTCGTAACTGCTGCTAACTGCCGTTAGCGACTTAGCTCACCTGAACAGGTGCGTTCAGCGTCAGCGTGATCCAAACAACACAGTCCGATTCTGCCGCGCTGCGTTCAGTCGTGTTTACTGCGTGAAAGCTTGTGATTAAACCCCATTTTGAAAAATTATGGTGACTATTTACTTTTTTGATTTAATTCAAAGTAATTTTTTTTTATTTCATATTTTAAAAGTTTTTTTGCTTTTTAATTTTTACAATAAACAAAGTTTTTTAAAGTGAGGAAACACTCGCGCGCGCTCGCTTCCTGCTGTTTTATTTATTTATTGATTTTTGTTATCTAATAACTTCTCGTTCCTAAACGCTGAAATGTTAAAAACATGAAATCATTCTCAGATACTGAAAAGCGAACAACCACGTGTCGTCACTAAGCAACAGTGTTTGAATAAGTGAACTACCTGAACCCCGACGGTGACGCGTGCGACCAGAAACAGACACAGAAACAGTCGTTTGATCATCATTAGTTGGTAAAAGCTGCTCAGCCTTCAGTCTGGATTTCAGGACGGAGTTTAGGTGAAGCTTTAACGGCTGTTTGTCCTGCTGAAGTGTCTCTGAGCACACTATACTACACTGATACACACTATATATATATATATATACATATATATACACACTATATATATATATATATACATATATACACACTATATATGTATATATATACATATATATACACACTATATATATATATATACATATATACACACACATATATATATATATATACATATATACACTATATATATATATATACATATATACACACTATATATATATATATATACTATATATATATATATATACATATATACACACTATATATATATATATATATATACATATATACACACTATATATATATATATATACATATATACACATATATATATATATATATACATATATATACACACTATATATGTATATATATATATATATATATCCATCCGGAAGTCATTCTCAATTGTGAAGAAATGGGACGGGAACTAGAAATTTAAGCTACTTTGTGTTGCTTAAGCCCCGCCCTCAGGGAGGAGTCTACCTGAGTATCTGTTGATTAGCTAGTTTCACCTTCAATCCTGAGTTAGCGTGTCGTCTGTGCTATTTATATATATACACACACATATATATATATATATACAGTATGTATACAACCTATGAAAATGTTTCAGTCGAACACTGAAACACACCTGTGGTTCAGACCTATCAGAGGGCAGCTTACCTGCCATCCGTCCTGCGAGCTGAGGGGGGAGGTGGGGCTTATCATCCCGGAGGTGGAGGAGACGGAAGATGAGGGGGTGTGGCCTGTGGTGGAGGGGGCGGGGTCCGGAGGAGGTGATAAGGGAGGGCGGGGCCAGAGACGGTGATCTGAGGGAGAGCCGGTTTCTTCCGGCCGGAGACGTTGGCGTAGATGGGCGAGGTAGGGTCGAGCGAGCCGTGGTCCTGCAGAGAGAGAGAGAGGCAGAACTGCTGGACACGAAGAGGAACTCAGAAGAGACAGAGCGAAGGAAACGAGTTCAGCTCATTAACAGCGACAGCAGGAAGCTGCCGGCCAACAGGAAGAACTCCTCCTATGTTTCATAAACACACACACGAGTAAATGACACTGAAACAACAAACACACTCAGCAGCAGCGCACACACTTCCCCTTCAGTCTGTGATGATCAGAGCTTAAACGTTCAAATACACAGACATCTTCAGGCTGTTTGGCTTTTTACTGAAACGTTTCAGAATCTAATTCCACGTTAGTAACATGATCACATGTCAGAAGACGGGAACAACAGCGGTCTGCTTCTCGTGAGTCGGACGCAGAAGCTCCTGAACGTGACGATGGAGACGTGGCCGACGTCCCGGCCGACCCGTCAGCCGGCCGAGGACAGAGCTGACTTCCTCTCCTGTTGTTTGGAGAAGTGGGAATCCTGGAAATCCTGGAAATCCTGGAAATCCTGGAAGTCGAAATATTGCAGAAAGTTTTTCTGAAGCAAATCTGAGCTTCAT
>CM050840.1:560637-638137 GCA_027580175.1 Siniperca scherzeri
ACTACTGCACCACCACTGCTGCACTGCACTGCTGCACTACTGCACCACTGCTGCTGCACCACTGCTGCACCACCACCACTGCTGCTGCTACTGCTGCACTGCTACTGCACCACCACCACAGCCACCACCACTGCACTGCTGCTACCACCACCACCACTGCTGCTACTGCGGCTGCTACTGCACTGCACCACCACTGCTGCTGCGGCTACTACTGCTGCTGCTGCTGCTGCACTGCCACCACCACCTGCTGCTGCACTGCTGCCACCACCACTGCACCACCACCACCACCACTGCTACTGCTGCTACCTGCTGCTGCTGCCACTGCTGCAACACTGCTGCACCACCACTGCTGCACCTGCTGCTACCACTGCACCACCACTGCTGCTGCTGCTGCACTGCACTGCTACAACTGCTGCAACCACCACTGCTGCCACCACTGCTGCACCTGCTGCTGCTGCACCTGCTGCTGCTGCTGCGGCTGCTGCTACTGCTGCTCACTGCTGCTACCACCACCAACTGCTGCTGCTACTGCTGCACCACTGCACTGCTGCTGCTACAACAACAACAACTGCTGCACCACTGCTGCTGCACCACCACTACTGCTGCTGCTGCACTACTGCTGCTGCTACTACTACTACTTTAACTGCTACTGATAACATTACTACTGTTGCTGCTGTTGTTCCCTTTAGGACCATCATGGCTGCTGTCTTGTAAAACGAGAACTCACCTTTGCCGAGCAGGGAGGAGGTTGTTGCCATGGTGACGGCCCTGTGGTCCCCAGGCCCTGCCACCCTCAGGTAGATGGGCAGGTGACTGTGAAGGTGAGAGGTCAAAGGTCACACCTGTTCATCAGCCCCCTGAAAGAGAGAAAAGTCACATCAGACCAGACAGAGCGGATTCAACAACAACTACTGACTTCGAAAATTGCTTGAAGATGTACTTTTACTGCAAAAGGTTCCTTTAAGCGACCTGAGATCCTCACACACGTTGCTACTGTATTTAACATGACTTAGCATTAGCCTCAGTGACTGCACACCGCTCTCTGGGCCTCAGCAGCCACCACAACCTCCAACCAAACAGGGTCTGAATGGAAGCGAACATGTGGCTAATGTTAGCAAGCTAGTTAAGAACACACAACATTAAGTACAGAATCGAGGTACTTGTACTTTACTGCAGTATTTCCATTGTATGCAACTATATACTTCCACTCCGCTACATCTCAGAGGAAATATTTTTACTTCCCTGCGTTTGTCTGACGGCTTCAGTTACTTTACAGATCACAGCGTTTCATCCCCTTCCTGTCCGGTGGAAACCTCGTATCTCCAGGTGTTTGTGACGAGCTGAAGGATGAAGAGTTTCCTTCGCGTGCTGAGGAAACTCTCCTCCTCCTGAAGCTGAATAAGCTCTTTAACCCCCCCTCGAATCAGCTGGGAAACGCATCGTCGCAGAGCTGAAAACAGGCTGTTTCTCTGATACGTGGTTCTCGCAGGACGGCGACGCTGCAAACACCTGATGACCTTATAGACCATGATGCATTGCTGCAGGTTAAATATATAAAGCAGTTAAAATGAGCTCGACCTGAAACATCTGCAGCAGTAAAACGCAACACACACATGAACGCAGAAACATCAGATATAATAAAACACTGACAGGAAGCGTTTTACTGCACAGCGACGACTTTTAGCTGATTATACTTCATACTTTTACATAAGCAAGGTTTTAAATGCAGGATCGTCACTTGTAGTGGAGTACTTTCACAGTGTGCTGTTAGTACTTTAGTAAAGGATGTGAATACGTCTTCCACCACTGCAGATACGGTGAATAATACACGTCCAGGACCAAACTGGTATCAACCCTCTAACTGACGCTAATTCCCAGTAAGTCGGAGAACGACTCCCAGTGTCAAAGTAACAGCGCGTTACTGGGACTAGTAATCACATTACTGTAACGTGTTACTGAGCGAAGCATCATAATCGCTCTGAGGCGACCATGTTGGGAGAACAGCACAGCGGTTTCCGTTTACAGACAAGCAGGTGGACAGAAAACACATCACCACGATGTCATGACAGCTTCATTACAATAACAGTAATGACAGTAATAATTAGAATAATAATATGGACAGTTTCCTTATTAGGAAATGCATTAACTTGCTGTAGAGCAGGAAAGATTCAGTTTGCATTTAGAAAACTTTTCACGAGCGTGCTGATGCCAACAGCAAACTCAAGTTTCCTTCTTGAGATAAAAAACTCGTTCCACCCGTTACTTTGTGCAGTTTAAGGCACAAAACACATTCACCTGTTGATCATAAGCGCCACGTCGTTCCGGCTTGTTTCCTAAAAAACGCGTGCACGCATCTATATTATGCTGTCCTCACAGTCCTCTTCAGGTTTGAACCACTCTGATGTTTCACACAATGATATTAAAGTGCATCATTTTGCATCCCTGCCGTCTCACCTGATACCTGCCGCAGAAGAGGAAAGCACCTGAAGTACTCTCACTCTGCGGCTCAAAGGCTCAAACAAGTTTCTACAAAGATGGACTCCAGCGATGTTGGACGCGAAGCTGCAAATAAAAGGACTGCGTTTTCTCTTGTTTGAAAATGTTACCGCCCCACCGCCAAGAACAGAAAAAACTTCTTGAGTGTGTCTTGTTTTGAGATACTGACCCTAAAAAACATACAAACACACACACACACACACACTTTATTAGGTACACCTGTACAATCGAATGCAATCCAACTGCCATAAAGTCTATTTTTATGAAGCCTATAATGTTTCTTTTGTCACACAGTTAATGTAATAATATGTTAACACTGAATAATATGAAGCCTTTAGTATTCTGAGAGTAATTCAGAGTGTTAGTGGAATAAAAACAGACTCCATGCAAGCAGCTGCTGACAGACGCAGAGTTATGTTTCTCTGCTTCTTCTTGTCAGAACAAGTCAAACTACAATCAGCTCTGAACTGCAGCTCCTGAAGCTAACGCTAACGCTAACCCTCAGGCTCTACTCTCACGTCTTCCGTCTCTCATCGAGCTGCACATCACATGCTGTCTAACAGCTCGTCCACTGTGAGACGCTGGACGGTGGTTTGGAAAGTGTGCGGCTGAACCTGCGTTATGGTGTCGGTGTAATGTTCTACTCACCTGTCTGCTTCTCTGGTTAACAACTGAGCTCAGTGTTTCAAAGTAAAAGCCCTCCAGCAAGGGAGGGATTATATAAGAGGTTCCACAGAGAGACAACAGTCTGCAGGTTTTCTTTCCAAACCACAGACTCCGCCCACTCACCAGGTAGAGGGGCGGAGCTTATCAGTGACCTCTCCTGCTCAGTCGGAAACATGCAGGCTGGTGGCTTTCCATCAGTGCGTTCACATGCACTTAACTCGAGGAAACCAGATCACGCAGGTAATCTGTTTACACGCTGCAGGTCAGTAAACAGGTTCCTCCTCGACTTATTTTAACTGTATCGCCGATAAAAGCGTCTGATGTTCAAACAAACTTACTTACTTACTTTCTGCAGTCTGTGTCCTGCTCATGCTCACACATAAAGAGGCGATTAGAAACCTGGTAAGTGTCGTTCTCCAGGAGAAAGCCACCTGAAACCAGGTGTGCGGTTTACGTGACATTTAAGGAAGACGACTGTGACCTGGTTACTGAAGTGCAGGTAAACTCGCAGTCGGACACACACAATTAAGAATCTGAGCATTTTTTTCAAGCAAAAATACCAAAACTTCTCTGGTGTTTCTTTGATGTTCTGTTTTATATCTCAGTGAACTGAAGCTCTTTGAAAACTGAAACCCGAATCTGGATGAGTCACTGACAAAATAAACGGCAGATAAACTGATGTTAAGAAGAATTATTAGTTGAAGCCCGAATGTAAAACATCATTATTATTATTAGTAGTACATTATTAGCGAGGACAACGGCACTATGAGAACGTTTGAGATGAAGAGATGAAGCAACAGCTGTTGTCCAGGAGCCTCTGAGCAAGGCAGTGACCACACACACACACACACACACACACACAGAACAATAACAGGAGGCTGATCCCAGGCCTGTTCTGTTTATAGAGGGAAGTGTCTGCTCTTCCTGCCTGCTGTAAGTCCCGCCCACAAGGCTGCGTAGACTCCACCCCTCAATGACATCACACACCCTGGTGTGTGTGTGTGTGTGTTTCCTGTCTTTGTAAAGGAACAATAGTCTGACTCCAGTCAGTGTGTTCAGGGCTGAACAGCAGAAGTCATCACGTCTCGTTTTATCTAAAATATTATCAATAACTGATTAATAAATCTGATCGTTTCTGTCTGAAACGTTTTCATCACACAAACCATCACGGCTGCCGCATTAGGCAGTTTATTGATCGCTGCAAGTCAGAGCTAGAAGTCAACTACAGGCCTGCAAATACAAGTACCCTAGTGGCGGCTGGCCAGTAGAGGGCGCTAGGGCGCCGCCGTCCCTGGGCCCTTCACTACTAATAATAAATTAAACAAACTGTCCGTATCTGTGCGTTTGAAATAAGGAGTTGATCTGCGCAACAAATGCTTTTCCTTCCCCTCCGCCTGTCTGCAGGTCTCAGCAGCTCTGGGGCGATGGAGGAATCGCCCACAGGAGGCGGGTCTGAGCAGCAGTTTAGCCAAAGATATGAACGTATGACATAACATTTTGCCAGTCAGTGTCCTCAAATCTAATCCGAAAATATCAACCTGGCCTCGCAGTCAGATAGCATGGTTGGGGAGAAAGGAACCAGCGTGAGGCTTCTCTCTGGTACACCAGAAAGGCCTGGCTAGCTGGATGCTGTCGTGCTAATGCCTTTTTTTTCCTACTTGCTTTTTAAACAAGGGGGACAGATCCAGCATGGACAGTTACGGGACTGAGGGATATGAAGCACCTGTCTGAGGAAGTAAGGAAACATGTGGACTCCAGGGCACACATGGATAATTCTGTCCAGCTAACGTTAGCCACATTAGGCAGAGTGAACGTTACGCAGCTGGATGGCGGCTACAGGGTCGCGGTGAAGAAACAGTGAGGAGGAGGATAAAAACAGGCACATTTTATCCAAAATAATCGACTGTGTGAAGTTTCGTGGGGCTTCAAGTCGGCCTTGCGGCGTGACGAGACCGACTCCTCGGACAACCCTTTATTTAGGGGAGTGGTGGATTTTGTTGCCTCCCTAGACCGCGTGCTGGAGGAGCACCTGCTAACTTACCGTTTTTAGAGGCAGTTAAAGACGGTAAAAACCGAGCTGCTGGACTGCATGCTGTCAGTGCTAAAGCATTACATTCTGGAGGAAGCTGATTTTATCGCCATTCTAGCAGACGAGACGACTGACATTTCTGACTGTGCTACGCTACATCAGCACGAGTTCATTAATAACTGCCGACACCATCGCTACAGCGCTTCAGATGGACAGAGAATAAGCAGGAATCAAGCCTCAGACTCTGACTGCAGTGTACATGTGTTCATGTTCAGGCCCAGTGTGTGTTTTTGTGCGATGTGCAAAGTTGACATTTTAAAACAAATCTCAAATTATTCCACGTGTTGTCGGTTAATATATATATATTCAAGGTTATTTATGCTATTATTTTGGGTATTTCCTTCTGTTAGCTGTTTGTTTTGGTTATTAGGGAGCCAACAATTTATTTTTGAATATAATTCAATTTAATTCACTTGTGAGAGAAGCAGAAGTTTGCTGGAGTTTCCTCTCTACCCCTCAGCGCACCGGACTCCCCTGCTTATAGCAACTTAACGCCGCTAACTGCGCTTCATGTTTACTTCTCCTGATCTTCGCCTCCCTGTTGGTTTCCTGACAAAACAAGCTCCACAGGTGCATCTTAAGAAACAAACAGTTTCTATTACGTGTTTTATACTGAATAATACGTCCTCATGTGTTTGTCAAAGTGTTACTTACAGCTTTATTTCACGTTGGAATAAAATAATTGTTAAATATTTAATTGCAATGTAGGATTTCCTTTTGATACCTTCACTTGTTTTGCATTAAATCATACTGGGACGTTTGCTGAAATTGAGTGGATGTGGCACAGACCTACCTAGAAAATTTTCCCCCAGCCGCCACTGAAGTACCCTGTTTAAACTTATTCCCCTGCTGCCCGTTGTATCGCTCTGTTGTAAACTTAATGCCCTGCTGCCCCGTTGTATCGCCCTGTTGTAAACTTAATGCCCTGCTGCCCCGTTGTATCGCCCTGTTGTAAACTTAATGCCCTGCTGCCCCATTGTATCGCCCTGTCGTAAACTTAATGCCCTGCTGCCCCGTTGTATCGCCCTGTTGTAAACTTAATGCCCTGCTGCCCCGTTGTATCGCCCTGTTGTAAACTTAATGCCCTGCTGCCCCGTTGTATCGCCCTGTTGTAAACTTAATGCCCTGCTGCCCCGTTGTATCGCCCTGTTGTAAACTTATTGCCCTGCTGCCCCGTTGTATCGCCCTGTCGTAAACTTAATGCCTGCTGCCCCGTTGTATCGCCCTGTTGTAAACTTATTCCCCTGCTGCCCCGTTGTATCGCCCTGTTGTAAACTTAATGCCCTGCTGCCCCATTGTATCGCCCTGTCATAAACTTAATGCCCTGCTGCCCCGTTGTATCGCCCTGTCGTAAACTTAATGCCTGCTGCCCCGTTGTATCGCCCTGTTGTAAACTTATTCCCCTGCTGCCCCGTTGTATCGCCCTGTTGTAAACTTAATGCCCTGCTGCCCCGTTGTATCGCCCTGTTGTAAACTTATTCCCCTGCTGCCCCGTTGTATCGCCCTGTTGTAAACTTAATGCCCTGCTGCCCCGTTGTATCGCCCTGTTGTAAACTTATTCCCCTGCTGCCCCGTTGTATCGCCCTGTTGTAAACTTAATGCCTGCTGCCCGTTGTATCGCCCTGTTGTAAACTTATTCCCCTGCTGCCCGTTGTATCGCCCTGTTGTAAACTTAATGCCCTGCTGCCCCGTTGTATCGCCTGTTGTAAACTTATTCCCCTGCTGCCCCGTTGTATCGCCCTGTTGTAAACTTATTCCCCTGCTGCCCCGTTGTATCGCCCTGTTGTAAACGTAATGCCCTGCTGCCCCGTTGTATCGCCTGTTGTAAACGTAATGCCCTGCTGCCCCGTTGTATCGCCCTGTTGTAAACTTAATGCCCTGCTGCCCCGTTGTATCGCTCTGTTGTAAACTTAATGCCCTGCTGCCCCGTTGTATCGCCCTGTAGAAAACTTAATGCCCTGCTGCCCCGTTGTATCGCCCTGTTGTAAACTTATTCCCCTGCTGCCCCGTTGTATAGCCCTGTTGTAAACTTAATGCCCTGCTGCCGCGTTGTATCGCCCTGTAGTAAACTTAATGCCCTGCTGCCCCGTTGTATCGCCCTGTCGTAAACTTATTCCCCTGCTGCCCCGTTGTATCGCCCTGTTGTAAACTTAATGCCCTGCTGCCCCGTTGTATCGCCCTGTCGTAAACTTATTCCCCTGCTGCCCCGTTGTATCGTCCTGTTGTAAACTTATTCCCCTGCTGCCCCGTTGTATCGCCCTGTTGTAAACTTAATGCCCTGCTGCCCCGTTGTATCGCCCTGTCGTAAATTTATTCCCCTGCTGCCCCGTTGTATCGCCCTGTCGTAAACTTAATGCCCTGCTGCCCCGTTGTATCGCCCTGTCGTAAACTTAATGCCCTGCTGCCCGTTGTATCGCCTGTCGTAAACTTAATGCCCTGCTGCCCGTTGTATCGCCCTGTAGTAAACTTAATGCCCTGCTGCCCGTGTATCGCCCTGTCGTAAACTTAATGCCCTGCTGCCCCGTTGTATCGCCCTGTAGTAAACTTAATGCCCTGCTGCCCCGTTGTATCGCCCTGTAGTAAACTTAATGCCCTGCTGCCCCGTTGTATCGCCCTGTCGTAAACTTAATGCCCTGCTGCCCCGTTGTATCGCCCTGTAGTAAACTTAATGCCCTGCTGCCCCATTGTATCGCCCTGTCGTAAACTTAATGCCCTGCTGCCCCGTTGTATCGCCCTGTAGTAAACTTAATGCCCTGCTGCCCGTTGTATCGCCTGTCGTAAACTTAATGCCCTGCTGCCCGTTGTATCGCCCTGTAGTAAACTTAATGCTCTGCTGCCCCGTTGTATCGCCCTGTCGTAAACTTAATGCCCTGCTGCCCCGTTGTATCGCCCTGTCGTAAACTTATTCCCCTGCTGCCCCGTTGTATCGCCCTGTCGTAAATTTAATGCCCTGCTGCCCCGTTGTATCGCCCTGTCGTAAACTTAATGCCCTGCTGCCCCGTTGTATCGCCCTGTCGTAAACTTAATGCCCCTGGTACGCCGTAGTAAACTGCTGTAGTAGGCCTCATTACTGAAGTTATTTTAGACATCATTAGATATTTATTAAACTTACCTATCAATAATTCAATATGTAGTTTGTGAGCTTCCAGCATTTGATTGTTTTTTATTTCCTGTTTGTTGTGTATTGTTTAATCTGGGTTTTTCTTTGCACAGATAAATAAAGTTTTACTAAATTTAATTGGCTATTTAAAACAAGAGTCTTCATGGCAGTAAACAGCCAAACCTGCTCTGAGTCACACACACCTGAGCCAGGTGTATTCAGGTGTGTGAAAGGGACTGCTGGAATGCAGCCGACCCCTCCCTCCCTCTCTGTTTGTCTCTCAGCCACACCCACCCCGCCAGGAATGTAACACACACACACACACACACACACACACACACACACACACACACACACACCCTCCTCTGTTCAAATAAAGTGAGAGAGCTGTCAATCATTAAACCGAGGTTGAGGGTTTGCGGCAGGACACGCCCCATCGACCAATCAGAAGAGACAAAGAGTTTAAAGGAGACGTTCACCAGAAAACCAGAATCAGCCTGAGAGGATCCTTCAACAACATGTTTCTGTCACTGAGCCACACCCATCAGGTGTCACGTATCATGTGACATCATAAACCCAACAGCCAATCACTGTTTGTTTCAGCAGATCTGAAGTGGATTCAACCTTTGGCCTCAGTATGAGCACGGGGTGTGGTTACAGTCAGAAGTACACACATGTTCACACACACACACACACACACACACACACACAACAAAAACATACAGAAATAACTGCGTTTAAATCATAAAGCCGTCAGCTGACTCCGCCTCCTCAAGGCTCGAACAAACCAAAGAAACTCTTACAGGAATGTTTGGAGACTCGACTCCGACCACACTGTGTTTATATATTTATCTGTTTACGCCACAGATGCAGAAATCCTGCTCTCTGATTGGCTGTCAGCTGTCTGTTAAAATCAGATATCAAACAGTTCAAAGACCCCTGGAATCTGCTCAAGGATCTCTACAACCTGCTCAAGGCTCTTAAGAACCTCCTCAAGACTTCTTAAACCTGCTCAAGGGCCTCTCCTACCTCTGAAAGGATCTCTGAAACCTGCTCAAGGACATTTGCAGCCTCCTCAAGGACCTCTGCAACCTGCTCAAGGACCATTACACTCTTTTCAAGGACCTCTACCCCTGTTCCTCTGCAACCTAATCATGGACTTCTGAACCTCCTCAAGAACCTTTACAGCATCTTCAAGGACATGTATGACCTGTTGAAGGACTTCTGAAAGCACTAATGGTCCTAAACAAGTTGCCCAAGGACCTCTACAACCTCGTAAAGGGCCTCTAAAACCTGCTCAAGGACCTCTAAGACCTGCTCAGTTACCTCTACAACCCCCTCAAGGACTCCTAGTTAGCTGAACTATGCAGCAAAGGTGACACAGGCACTAAATAACCCCCTGACCTTTCTACTGAATATCAAGGTGTCTTCAGGAACATCTGTAGTGCTGTCACCAACACGGACTGTAACATCTGCAACTGTAAGAATCTCCAGATACAAACCGCATCTCTGCAACATGTTATGGAAAATACATGATGATATATGTTACTAAAATGATTTAAATATGACAAAAACCTCCAGATGTGCAGCAGCTGTAATATACACACACAGTATATAAAGCTGTAACATGTGGAGTCTTTATGTCATTATGGCAGATCTGAACTCTCACTTTTGAATGTACGGAAATCTGAAATGTGGCCAAACATGAACATATACACAATAAATAATAAATATATATGTTTCCATATATTTTAATCTAATATTAGTTTTTCACATTCTAAGAAAATCTCTATGTGCTAATATGAAGCAGAAATAGACACACTCCTTATATATGTTGCTTGAGTACTCTGTACAAAATACATCCATATATACAATATACATTTATGTATTAAACGTTTTATTATGTTTATGCCTTATTTATAAAAGTGTCCATACCGGAGGAGAAGTCAGGTGACGTAGTATATAGAGCAAGAAAGTCCGCTTCTGGAGATGGCGGGTGGATAGATGGCACAACAAAGGACTTTCACCCAGGAGGCCAGGGTTTGTGTCTCGTGTGAAACCAAAAGTTAACATTGACTTACTTAAAGTTTTAAGTTATATAACGTTATAGTATACGTATATATAATATATATATGTTGTCATGTGATTTATGTAACGTATGCTTGCAGCCCGTCCTCACCTACAGCCAGGTGAGGCAGGTCGTATTAGAGCGTACGTACAAATGACCTATGTGGTCATATGGGTTGGAGGACATTTTGTTTCACTATCTGTGTTTTACTTTTACTTTTGTTTGCTTGTTTTGTGCTAATATGAAGCAGAAATATTCATATCCACATATTCTACATAATATATGTAACTGACATACGTGGTTTTAATATGTTCATACCTTATTAGTATTATGAAAATATCTCTTTACACAACTGCTTTGTAGAATATTTGAAAATGAAATTATGTTTTCTATTACACAGAGGTAAAGAGGAAATGTGTTTTAGGAAACTGCAGTATTTAAATAAAAACTAAAGATCTTTATTAACGGAAAAAATACAGAACCAATCTAATGCATTTTTTTAAACCAAGAGAATTAAGAGAATTAACTCTTTTTGGATATTTGTCGCCTGTAGCCGTATAACGAGAAAGTCCTGGGTTTTAATCCACTGTATGTATATGAGAAAATGTATTGGGTATATGTTTGTGCTATATTTTGAAACATATGTGCTAAATGTGTACATATATGTGACTTACACTGACATATCTTAGACATTTACGTATATGGCCATGCTTTTCTATGAGAAACTAACAGAAAGGAGTCAGATTTCATCTTATTTTATGGTCAGTGTTCCTTATACTGTTTTTTCATTTCTAATGTTCTTTTACTTTTAGTTGAAATTTTCAGTTTTTGTAACTTTAAATCAAATAATCTGTTTTCTTCTCTCTGCATGTTTCTGCGACGAAACAAACAAACAGAAACAGTTGTTTTCATTCAAATATAAAAATATAACTGAATTTTTACATTTTAGTTTTTAAGTGTATGTTGAGAATAGGGGAAAATGTTTTTAGTTTTTATCCTGCAAGTTCAGCTGCTGCTGTGTCCCAATTCCAGTGGTGGAAAGTAACTAAGTACATTTACTCGAGTACTGTGCTTAAGTACAATTTTTCAGGTACTTTACTTGAGTATTTCCATTTGCTGCTACTTTATACTTCTACTTCACTACATTAAAGAGGCAAATATTTTACTTGTTACTATTTTATGCCCTAAATTACTTTACAGATTCTGATTAATAATACAAAAAATAATCAACAAATAAATTACGATTTTATCAATAAGACTTTTTTTTCTACCCAGCAGAATATAAAGTAATATATATTTAAAATATATCTATAAATATTAAAAACTTCACAAAGAGAAAACAAAATGTTTTCCCAGAGATTTAAGACTTTCTTTGTTGTTCTTTAATTCTTGTTTGTTGTCTTTCTGCAGCTGTTTCACCTCCATTTGGAACTTAATTTAGTCATTTTTGCAGGTTTTTACGGACTCAGAACCTGCTTACTTTTAGTGTGTAGTCTGCAATCAGGACACAGCGCTCTGTCTCCGGCTCAACACACCTGGTGACACATTCCTGCCAACCATTAACACACACACACAACCCTAATCTTAACCAAAAGTCAAGTCTTAGCCCTGAAATCAAACAGAGTCCCCGTAATGTAGGTGTGGGAACAGGCTGATGTCCCCGTAATGTAGGTTTTTCAAAAATAATGAAGACCTTTTTCACACTTTTTGCAGTAAAAACAACTTTTCAAATTTAAAGTCCAAACCAACCGGATAAAACTGAAACACAGAGCAAACACACACAAGAAAAACACACAAACAATCTAAACCAAAAGGAAGAAGAAAAAAAGTGGGAGAAAGATTCATCTGCAACTTAATCCAACATGACAGAATCACCTCCAGAGACAGACACACAGACAGATAGATAGATAGACACACAGATAGATAGACAGACACATAGACAGATAGACACATAGACAGATAGTTGTGTTTTACCGCAGTAAAAGTCCGATCCAACCATCCTGCTCTTTGTGTTGTTTTTTTTGCTCTTCTATTCCTGAAGGGGCGAGTCCAAATCACAGAAACAGGTTCCTCTCTATCTCACTGGCCCCACCCCTCCCTGACCTGCCAGTCTCAGCCTGTTGTCGCCCCTCCTCCTCTTCCTCCTCCTCTCCCCCTCTCTGCCTGAGTAGTTTACTTCCTGTTTGACAGAAGAAGACACAGTCGGACCTGAAGCTCTCCATGTGCAGACCAACGGCGCCCTCTGGCTGCACTCAGCAGGTGGTGCATCATCCCTGAGACCCACAGACACGAATGCATAATAAATATCAATAAAGAAAATAAATTAAAATAAAAAAGAAGAATTAAATACACAAAAAGTGATCACAAAAAGAAAACATTTGTTAAAATACTTTTTGACAATAACTTAAGAATTCCTTAATGAATCATCTCAGACGTCACAAACTTTGTATTAAATAGTAGTAAAGTTTATTTATAGAGCACCTTTCATAAATGAAATGCAGTGTTGTTCTAAAGACAACAGCAAAGACCAGACAATTTAAACAGATTAAAATAATGAAATACATATAAAAATATGATTAATTATTGATTTTATTAATGATCCAACATAGTAAGACGGTATAGTCCCTCATTCGTCCAGGAGTGTTCTATCAACAAAGTTAAAAGAGCCAAAAAACAGGACAAAATTGTAACAGAACCCAGAAGGAACGGTGTCTCCATCCCTTATGTATCTGGACTGTCTGAAAACCTACAAAGGATCTTTAGACAGCACGCTGTTCCTGTTTTCTTTAAACCAGGCAACACTTTAAGACAGAAACTCGTTCACCCTGAGGACAAGATGCCCACACAGAAACAGAGCAATGTAGTTTACTCCATTCAGTGCAGTGAGGAAAACTGCAAAGAACGGTACATAGGCGAGACCAAACAGCCGCTTCACAAAGACTTTATCAGCACAGACGACACGCTAACTCGGGATCGCAGAGCGCCGTGCGTTTGCATCTGAAAGCTACAAACCGCACATTTGAAGACAGCGAGGTGAAGAGTCTAAGTAGAGAGAAGAGTTGGTTTGAAAGAGTCAAAGAAGCCATTTTTGTGAAAAAAGAAAACCCCTCTTTGAACAGAAATGGTGGTCTGAGATTCAATCTGCCCAAAGTTTACCACAGCGTATTAACACCGTGGTCAAGCCAATCACATGCTAATCAGGTACTTAACAGTGATGAGGGAGGTGCAGCCAGAAAACAACAGGCCTGATTACTGATTACTGGGCCATCATGGAAACTATTAGGTCAGTTTCAGGTGAAACTAGCTAATCAACAGATACTCAGGTAGACTCCTCCCTGAGGGCGGGGCTTAAGCAACACAGAGTAGCTTAAATTTCTGAGTTCTCAGACCATTTTCACAATTGAGAATGACTTCTGGATGGGAGCCGAAACGTCTTGATTCTGAAAACAGCGTCCAGATGACTACGACTGAAACCTTTTCTACAATCCAACATAGTAGAAATATCAGATGAAGTGACAGCTAACATAATAATAATAATAATAATAATATTAATAATGACAAACAACTCAATTTATATAGCACCATTTCATTGCTCTTCACTAAAACTAAAGAGATTCCATAACAAACTGAGTGACCTCTGAATGAATCCAGGCATTTTATCAACCTGGAGCCTGAATCCAAAATAGGTCTAACTCCTATGCGTATCATTGGTAAAAATTATGAGGACATTTTTAAGGGTTTAAAAAGTCTCATGACGATATATTTTATATTATTACAGCTGGGTTTTACCATCTGAAGTCCATGTTTGAAATTTTTGAAATGAAGAAAGTTTTGAATATTTGCTCTGTTTACTGGCACAAACTTCATCACTGCCTACAAAAATTTCCCGTCCAACCTGAGGAGCATGTCGAGGTATGTAAACATTTGTTTAATTCCAGATAAACATTGTCAAATGACTTTTTATAGATTTGCCCGCCAAGTTGTCATATTCGGACCGGGTCCTGTGTGAATGCACTGCTGACGCTGCTGCGAAAAAGCAGTTAACTGACTAAAGTCCTTTCAGAAATTTGTTTGTTTTAATCTTGTCAAATAAACACAGTACTATTATTAGTAACGTCAAGCCGAGGCAGTGGATTCACGTAGGACCCGATCCCATCCATCGGGTCCTACGTCCCAACCTTTTCAGACAATGCTGTGTAAAGTAAAATTAACCTAGCCTACAACATTATGACATGTTTATCCTTTTAATGCCAATCTGAGTTAACCTAGGAGGAAAGAGCACATACAGTAGCACAATACAAGTTCCACATAGAGAGCTCTCTGCAAGAAGAGTGCAAGGTCCACTGCTGCTGCAGAGGTGGCTGAAGAGCACTGCAAACCTCAGCTGGTACAGAACAACGCAGCTAGGTGGAACTAACTTTATTTGGCTGAGGAGCGTATCGTGAGAATCCTCAAAGATAAAGGAGAGGGGGCTGAGAGAGCTGTCTGTGCTGCACTCAGTGTTCGCATGTAAGTTGTGAATGTTTGTTTGGGTGCGTTCTCTTTCTGTTTCATTACCTGCAGTTATACTTACCTCCACGCTGAACCTGTAGAGAGGTTTCCAAAGAATTATAGTACTTACTTTTTTGAAGTCCTGTGATAAAATAGTAATGGTTAGATTTATTACACTAATCACTTACCTTGCTAGTTCTAGTTCTGAACCTTCCCACATGATTTTTCAATTCAATTCAGTTTTATTTATATAGCACCAGTTCATAACAGAAGTTTTCTCATTGCACTTTTCCTATAGAGCCGGTCTAGACTGTACTCTTTATAATATAAACAAAAAAGAGTTGTCCAAAGGACAGGGAATAATTACATCACATCCTGTGTTATCCGAAATAACTGCCTGAATGCATAGTGGTTCTATATAGAGAATTTGGTTTTTTTTTTCTTTTCTTTGTGTGAAACGGTTTGGGAAAATGATTTCTGACCCAGAGCTGGCTGAGCTTAGTTTTGTTGTAAACTAAAAATTATTTTCCATGGACAGATTTAGCTACTATGCCCGCGAATTTCACATTTTTCGTCATTTTTAAGCTAGTAGCGCCGTGTCACCGGCACAGCTGATGGAGGATTCCATAGCGTAACATCAAGGCTGAACAGTTTCCACGTGATCCAAACATTTCCAATAATAAGCGTTGTAAAGTCCAAAAGGAAGAAGATAGGGTAACACTTTATTTGAAGGTGGGTTCATAAGACTGACATGACACGTCATAACCATGACATGACACCTGAACATGAAGGAGTCTTTATGAAGGTTTATGACTGTTGTCATTAAGTGTCATTTCGTCAATAATGTCACTTTTAATGCAAAGTTGACATTGTTTGAGATGTCTTTGTTATGACATCTTGACATTAACCAAGAAAACATAACCTATAATAAACATGCCATAGGCCTAATTATCAAACTTAAAGAAACTGTTTAGCTTCATGTGTTAAGATTACATTATACTGTCATATGTGGTTGGTTTTGACAGTGACTGTCATGAAACCATTATAACTGTGTCATGAATAATTCCCTTGACCTCAAGTAAAGTGGAAGCATTTGGACTGGTGGGGGATGGTCTTATTAACCGTCTGATACGCTGATGATTTAGTCGTCCTGTGTCTTTATAGCGCTGGCTTACATCAACCACACTGAGTCTGCTCTATTTATGGCGTGCAGTACGACATTAAATTTAACTCTAAAAAGAGTGTTGTCATGATTGTTAAAAAGAAGGAGGATCAGGAGCAAGATGTTCCTTCTTTCTTGATGGCAGACCAAGCGCTAAATGTGGCGAATAAAGTAAGATATTTGGGTGACATCATCAGTCATGAGCGCAGCGCCAGTTTTTCAAAATGTCTGCACAAGCCAATATGCTGGCACGCAAATTTCATATATGTACAGATGTTAAAACAGCCATTTTTAGAGCCGTCTGTACTCCTATACAGCCCACCTGTGGTGCAGTTACAGCGAAGCAAAAATGAAAAAGCTTCAGGTGGCATTTAATGATGCTTTTAAAATCTGGCTCGAGCTCCCAACATGGACAAGTGCAAGTCATACGTTTGTGACTAGTAATGTTCCCACCTTCCACGCTGTGTGGAGGAATTTTATGTACAAATGCATGTGTTGATTCACTGATTCAAAAAAATTTAATCATAATGGCCTTAATTCCTCTTTTTTTAGAGACATTGGAACAAATGTCTATATGTGTTTTAATCACTGTGGACTTGTGAAATGATTATATCTCTGTGTTGTTAACCTATTGTATTTTCTTTCTTTATTTTACTGATATGGACTGATGTGTAAACCTCTCTCCCTCTCTGATGGCCGCCCACCATTGAGTCTGGTTCTGCTCGAGGTTTCTGCCTCTTAAAGGAAGTTTTTCCTTGCCGCTGTGGCCAAGTGCTCACTCATGGTGGGATCTGTTGGGTCTCTGTAAATAATATTATAAAGAGTTCGGTCTAGACCTGCTCTGTAGGAAAAGTGCGATGAGATAACTTCTGTTATGAACCGGCGCTGTATAAATAAAATTGAACAGAATTGAATGTGTCTGAAATGAAATGAATTGATTGAAAGATGCTCAGACACGATGCTTCCTCTCTGGCAGCTTCACGGAGAATTGGGCATCGTGGCCAAGAGCCACGGCTTCTGCAGGCCTGACTAATCAATCACTAGCGTCATCTCATAGATTAACTCCTCTGGCAGCTACGTATCCATATACTTTTAATGTTCTTAGTCCTGTTAACCTTTTAACCTCTCGACAGGACATTTTTATAGATTAAACCTTTTAGCCTTTTTTAACCCTTCATAGGACTTTTTACATAATGAATTCCCGTTTTCTGTCTGTTTTATTGCCTACTGAACTTATATCAATGATCACTTTCCTAGTAAAATCAGTCTATCACACATGTTACACATTCTGATTACAAATGTCAGCATGTTTCCTGCCTACATGTTGGAATAAAACTTAAATTTATCTTAAGAGTCAAACAGAAACAATAAAAACTGCAGAACTCTCAGAATGAAGCTTGAGTTTATCTTTAATAAGGAAATTTGGTTATTTTTTAAATTACAAACAAGAGAGGAGAAGTGAAGCACTCGAGCGTGACGATGATGATGATGAAGGTTTTGGGTTCAGGCTGAATGAAGTTAAAGAACAACTTGTAATTGATAATGATTTTTTTATTTATTAACTGACTTATTTTCAGATGAGTCCAAGCTTTCTGTGAATCCACCTGATGGCCACACAAACTTAAGTTTTCTAGTTGGGTTCAAAATTATGAAGCCCCCGCATCCCAGAAAAATATTTTTGTGGGACAAAGATTTTAAGTTGTGTGCTCAAATTATTATCAAAGTTATTTATTTAGCGGGACATCTCTCATCGATGGTGCTGGCGATCTTCTCCAGCCGGGACTGGATCATCGTCAGTCTGCCGTTGGTGCTGGTGATAGTGGGAACAGGATAGAGGGCATTCATCTCCTTGACGAACGATGTCTCCATTCTGTGTTCACACGTCTCTCCATAGTAACCATCCTGACACTCGCACAGACTGTCGTTGGAGTCCAGCAGCCTCTTGCACGTTCCACTGTTCTGACATGTGCTATCACTGCAGACAGACAAGCTCCTGGAGTAATGGATGTAAAGAGTAGGGCTATAATACCCACAACTGTGTTGCACAAATGCTGGTGGGACCAGTGAAAAATCGGTATAACTGGTTTTATATGACACTTTAGCAAATTCTGTAAAAGGATAAGCACTTGGCGAATCATCAAGAGGGCTGATATACTCAGCACCGATGTGAAACATGCATCCAGGTAATTCATTCTCAATGTCACACTGTTGAAAGCACTTTCCAGTTGCTTCTTTAATTTGTTGTTCATATATTACACCTGCTTTCAGAGTGTGGCCAACAGCTACGGTGACCTGGTCCACGGGGATCTTCGTCAGATCATATAGGGTGTAATATCCATCCTCTGCTGAGGCGTACACCAGCACCACCCAGTTGTACCAGTTGTACTTCTTATCCAGAGCCTTTTTCACCTGATCAGCGATCACTTGTTTGTTGTCAGGACTGTTTGCTTTGGTGATCTCCAGCACGTCCTCCTTTACGTAGTGCTCTGTATTCTTCAGGCAGAAGTCCACAGCTGACACCTGAGCTCTGTAGACGTTCTTGAACATTTGGACGTGTTCAACGTCTTTGTTTAGTGGGTTCAAACCAGTCAGTTTCCAGTAAGCCTCATTTAGCACCATCCCCTTTAACAGCAAAGTGCTGAAATAGAAGTTATATTTGCCGATCTCACTAATGTCACATTTAAACTTCTTTATCAGCAGCTCGTTGAGGTTTCCACTGAGAGATGTGCTGCTGACCGTCAGGTAGTGGTAGAGGTTGGCCACACTGGCCTCGGTTGTTGTGTACTCATAGTAGTTGATGAATATCTCTGCCTGTCGGAGTTTCTCGCCCTCATTTTGTGCCAACTCACTGTTCTCACGAAACTCATTGAACTTCCTCCAGGCGTTGAGGATGCGGACCTCGTCCTGAGAGTAGACGCTGGCGTAGTTGAACCATTCCACATCTGTTGCCAGGTTGGAGATCTTGATGGAGAGAGAGTCCAGCTTCCTGTTCACCTCAGCGAACCCTGCCTTCACCTCATTCAGCACTGGGTCATCCTGAGGGATGAAGGCCAAGGCCATGTTGACCACAGAGAGGAGCGTACCAACGCAGCCAGGAGCCACACTGGCAAATTTGGCGAGCTTTTTCAGGATGTCTTTTGCCGATTCTCCCCATTTCTTCACCTCTGATATGTCTTTGAATGCAGACAGAGTGTCTTGTAACACCTGGAAGGTCTCTTTTACTTTCTCTCTGGTCTCGAAAGGCTGGTCTCTCTTCACCCTGTAGGGTAGTGAGAGGTCGGAAGAGGTGAGGTCATGTGACAGAGCTGAGAAGGTCGTCAAGGAGAGAAGAAGGATCAACGAAGCCAGCATCATTGAGGCAGATAGCGTGTAAACGCCACAACTGCAAACAAGACAAGAAAAACAAGAAACAAGAAAAATTCAGGACATGAAATATTGTTCTAAATGTTGTGCATCCAAGAGCCCAAAATGCGATAAAAGATCTTAAAACTTGAAGAAAATTTCAGGTATATTTCAGTGTGGCATATTGCCCATAAATGTGTCCATTGTGGCTTTATGGGTAATGCTAACTTAAAGGACACATTAATGGGAAATACACCAGGTTGAAATATACCAGAGTTTTCCTTTAACACTTTCACCCAACAGTCGTCGTGTTCAGATGTTTTCTGGCACTGTTGTCTTCATCCATGGTTACAGTCGTTAAAGCAGCATGACTGTTCATGGTGCAGATTCTCCAAAATATAAAGAAATATATGCTAAAATCACCATGGCAACATTATACTTACATCATACTTAAAGCATGATGGGAATCCTGATGTGGAAATCTGCGCCCACAGGAGTGAAGTGAAGCTGGTTATACCGAACCAATACTTAAACCAATAATAAAGCATTTTGTTTGTTTGTACGTTTGAAACGGTTCCTGAAGAACGATTTGCACATTAAGTTTCTGTATTCATCGAATTTGTCATGTTGCCAAAGAACTGCTTAAACTGAACGTAACTCTTTGTAATTTCAGTTTCATTCACATCGTGTTACATATGTTTGACAGAAAGGTTGCCTGATGTTTACTTTCTGGTATTTTCCTAATGTCTTCTTACATTTTAAATCGCATAGGGTTCCAAATAGCTAAACTGATAGTTGTTGTCTGAGTGACATAGTTCATACAATATATCTGGAATTTATAATCAAATTAATATAATCAAGCCTAATCTCGCTCTCTCTTTGTAGAAGAGACATTTTATATAGATGACCTAGAGTAGGCTAACGTTTACACACAGAGTAACATGTGGTAGATAGATGCATTATTATTGCTATTATTATCATGTAGAAGAAGAAGTACCTGTGTTCAGTAGCTGCTGCAGGAATCAAGAGCTGTTTTACTGAAACAAACTTCAGGCTGCTGGTTTATAAAGACAGCATGTGAACAGTTTATATAAGCCAACGTTAGGTGGTAGTGATACTTTGGTTTGTTGAAAAAGCCAATGTCCCCTCAGTGGTTCCACCTGGACCAGCACCACTTTCGCAACCTTTATTTACAGAAACCCTCTGGCCTAGCAGAGTGACATTGAGGGCCTTATCTTCGCACTGCGGCGCGCAGCGGCGCGCAAGTGCCATTGCTAGTTTTCAATTGTGTAAGTTGCAAATGTAGTTGCGTCCATCTGTGCACTCATAGAGTTTCCCCTCGGAGATCAGTAAAGTATTTCTGATTCTGATGGTATTAAAATGAGGTGTGGTCAGGCGCATTGTTGGCGCATTGCTATCCTGAGGCAGCAGTTGCGCCACTGACCAACAAAAACCTGGTCTAAAATCAGTGGCGCGATATTTTCCTTCAGATAGTAAGATTCACAATATATCTGCAGATCAGGCCGGGTCCTAACAACAAACACTGTGATTAGCAGCAGATGGGCTGCGGGTGAAACTGGGTGACGCTGTGCGCATTTACGCACGAGCCACAGGTAACTTTATTGGTTATGAGCCTCCGACACGCCGACAGATCGTCAGGATCTGACGTTAGTTGATGTCCTGTGTCCGTCACAGTCCAGGTTCACAGTGAAACCGTGGGGAAGCCGCCGTCCTGCTGATTCCAGGAGCTGAAAGTTTGATTCAGTTTCCTCTGGAGACTTTCTGTCCTGTCGAGTTCATAACTGCAGTTTTTAGTTTTGCTGCTTAAAAAGACTGACAGCAGCCGCTCTGACCGTTAAAGTAAATCGTTAAAGAGCTCGTGGGGTGAGTATTGTTAAAGTGGGACACTTTCTGAAAATTTGCATTGTGGAACAATTTATTGAATCATCCCAATGCAGTAGCTTCCAATTCTACAAACATTAACTCCCTTATTACAAAATACAGAAGAAAAAACCCAATATGTCCTGAGACAGCTTCTGCTGGCAAATGGGACGCCTTATATTTTGATATAAAATATTCTTATTAAAAATTCAAACAGGGCTTTCAAAGCAATTTAACATGACAGAACACTCCATAGGCCTACTGTTACATTAGTAACTTCAACATTTTAATGAACCAAAGAACCACAATGGAATTAAGATACTTATGTGAAACATTAAGTTATTTAGTTTAAGTTTTAAGTGTTTTAGGCTATTTATTTATTTAAAAATATTTTATATTTAATATTTAAAATATATACATGTTAGGAGAACAAGTAAAATAGCTAGGATCAGCTAGCTAGAGCTTATGTTGGTGCGGTGATATTGTCTAGGTAGGCTAGCTAAAGCACTGCTATGCTAGCTGATAACATATTTAAGAGAAATTATATTTGATCCAGTTTATAAAATGTATTTCTCTCAAGACAGCATGTATTTCCTGATCCACAAAAACATTGTTTTCCTATCAAAGTGACTGATAGCAGCGCCCCATTTTAACAGGAGGCAACGGGTAAAATGGGATAAAATGTAGGCTGCATTTTTCAAAATAGTGAAAGGAGTTTAGAACTGATTCATAGTAAGTTTGAAACAGTGACATCACATTACAAAATATATTGGAATGAAACGGTGAGTATTTGTTTTTTGATTTTTATAAGCTTAACCATTTTTACATCAGACTGTCATTTCACTTTCCACTGTGCTTCTGGAATCAAGTGCCACTGCATGCGACGCTACGCCCACTTATATGACATCATATCCGTGTGACCTTTTTTCCTGATCAGGTGCATTTCTAACAAAACATAAGCATTGGTTTTGTATTTCTTAACAAGATATTCATTGCAAATCTTAACTCTCCCAATTTGCCAGGTGTCCCAGTTTAACAGTAGCCTATGTGAAAGCAGCCACAGCAGCTACACAGTCAACAACAGGAACTAATGCATGAGAACTGAGAGGAGATGAAGAGTGAGAGGCCGCACATCCACACTCCTGTCCATGCCAGGAAACAGGGAGAGGCGGGGCAGGTTCAGCGTTTCAAACAGGTGAGAGTGCACAGGTTAAAATAAGAAAAGGTCCTCATGCTGAACTGCAGGTGATGAGTTTAATAACTTAAAACAATAGTTATGCAGCCGTGTGATGGGTGTAACCTACTGGTGTAATCTGCCTGATCTTCCCGGGTCTTTAGACCGCGGTGGAAACGCAGACGACAATGGGCTGAAGGGACTTTTAGTTCCTTGAAAAGTAGTTCCTGGTGATAAAAGTTCCTGGTGCTTTGGGTAGAAAAGCAGCTTATATCAAGAGCAGTTAACTAAGTTTTTGCATTTTTAATCCAATTTTCAGTTTTCAGAACTTTGTTTAACTTGGAAAATCAATGAAACACACAACTTGTACAGAGATGGACTAACCTTCGCCTCTTCTGATTGTGAGGGTTTGTTTTTAGGTGAACTGTTTAAAAAGCCAAAGTCCCCTCAGTCGTTCCACCTGGACTAACCCTGCTGTCACAATCTTTATTGAACAAGTAAATATTGCAAAAGCTTCCTTTCAAAAGGTTCCTTTTTTTGTGTTAACATTTTTTAATTTTTCAAATTAGGCAGTAAAAACATTATTAAAGGGTTGTACTATGATTTTATCAAATATTTTCCATTTTGTGTAGTGTGTCTCGTCCCAGAAAGAGATGGGTTTTCCACTGGCGGCGTGCATTTTGGCTACAGAAAGCTCCATGTTAATTACTTCAAGGTACGTATTAATCCACTGTGAAACTTTAAGCATGTGTGGTGGCCAGCTAACATTGTTCGTCTCATATCATTAAGAAATACTATAACAGGAGAACAAGGTATATCAACATTTAGTATCTTTGACAAAGTAAGACAAACTTGTCTCCAAAACTGGGCAACTTCTCTGCAGTTCCAAAGCATTTGTGTACATGAACCAATCTGATCGTCTGGGCAGAGATTTGGAGAAGAATTAAGCTTCATAAGATAATTTTTTCTGGGTGTATAAGTTCTATGAATGGAATTGCAGTGTGTTTGCTGACGGTTTGGATTCTTAGATGAGTCAACACTAGTTCCCCAAATTCTTTTCCAATTGTCATCCTCCAAGGGTACCCCTAGGTCCCTAGACCACAACTGCTGAATGTACAAACCCTTGTGGGTAGCTATTCACAGCAATTCACTTAAATTCTATTTTATTTATAAAGCGCCAATTCATAACAGAAGTTATCTCATTGCACCTTTCCTATAGAGCAGGTCTAGACTGAACTCTTTATAATATTATTTACAGAGACCCAACAAATCCCACCCTGAGCAAGCACTTAGCCACAGTGGCAAGGAAAATCTTCCTTTAAGAGGCAGAAACCTTGAGTAGAGATTCCACATAGAATTTTTAAATAATAATAATGTAATGGTAGTGGTAATATTCATAAATAGGAATAATAATGATAATAATACTAGTAAGAATAATAACAACAACTGTTGTCAAGCAGGAACACGGGGCAGCAGGTGGGCCACAACCACAGATCCAGACTCTGCAGCTCTGGAGGCAGAAATACCTGCTGAAAGCGACAGAAGGAGAGAGGAGAGAAACGAGAAAGCACAGAACTACGGGAGAGAGAAGATGTCGAGTTAGTAACATGCAAGAGGGAGAGGAGGAGAGAGGAAAGAGGTGCATCATGGGAAGTCTCCCGACAGTCTAGGCCTATAGCAGCAGAACTAAGAGATGGTTCAGGACTCACCCGAGCCAGCCCTAACTATAAGCTTTATCACAGAGGAAAGTCTTAAGCCTACTCTTAAATGTGGAGATGGTGTCTGCCTCCCGAACCCAAACTGGGACTTGATTCCACAGGAGAGGAGCTTGATAACTGAAGGCTCTGGCTCCCGGTCTACTTTTGGAGACTCTAGGAACCACAAGTAACCCTGCATCCTGGGAGCGCAGTGCTCTAGTCGGGTAATAAGGTATTATGAGATCTTTAAGATATGATGGTGCCAGATCATTAAGAGCTTTGTAGGTGAGGAGAAGGATTTCAAATTCTATTCTGGATTTTACAGGAAGCCAGTGCAGAGAAGCTAATATTGGAAAAATCAGAATCAGAAATACTTTATTGATCCCCGAGGGGAAACTCTTTCGTTACAGCTGCTCACTGTCACGTCAGTGCACACAGAAATAGAAGTACTAAGCAAATCAAATATGATACAGGTCAGATAAATTAAGTACAAAGTGGATATAAAGTATAAAGCTAAAATCTAAAATAAGTATAAGTAAGTACAAAAGTGGATTTACCGGTTGATGATGATAATACGGTATAATAATACAATGTAATAATATAAGTAGTAAGTTATAGTGCATGACTGTCAAGTTAAGTGCAGCTTATTAAGATTATTATGAGACGGTGGATATTGCACAATTATGTCAAGTACTGCAGAGATGTTAATGATCAATGTCCAATTTAATAACTTCAGGTCATACAGACTGACACTTAGAGGGAGGAGTTAAAGAGTCTGATGGCCACAGGCAGGAATGACTTCCTGTGGCACTATGTGGTGCATTGTGGGAGGATGAGTCTTCCGCTGAAGGTGCTCCTTTGTTTGACCAGCACGTCATGGAGCGGGTGGGAGACGCTGTCGAAGATGGCGTGTAGTTTGGCCAGCATCCTCCTCTCTGACACCACCGCCAGAGAGTCCAGCTCCACCCCCACAATGTCACCGGCCTTACGGATCAGTTTGTTGAGTCTGTTGGCGTCCGCTACCCTCAGCCTGCTGCCCCAGCATGCAACAGCATACAGGACAGCACCGGCCACCACAGACTCATAAAACATCCTCAGCATCGTCCGGCAGATGTTGAAGGACCTCAGCCTCCTCAGGAAATAGAGGCGGCTCTGGCCCTTCCTGTAAACAGCCTGAGTGTTCTTGGTCCAGTCCAGTTTATTGTCCATGTGTACTCCCAGGTACTTGTAGTCCTCCACAATGTCCACACTGACCCCCTGGATGGAAACCGGGGTCACTGGTGCCACTTGGCCCTTCGTAGATCCACAACCAGCTCCTTAGACTTTGTCGCATTGAGCTGCAGATGGTTCTGCTCGCACCATGAAACAAAGTTCCCCACCACAGCCCTGTACTCCGTCTCATCACCACCGCTGATACATCCCACCACAGCAGAGTCCTCAGAAAACTTCTGAAGGTGGCAGGACTCTGTGTGGTAGCTGAAGTCTGTGGTGTAGATGGTGAAGAGGAAGGGAGAGAGGACAGTCCCCTGAGGGGCCCTAGTGTTGCTGACCACGCTGTCTGACACACAGTGCTGCAGCCGCACGCGCTGTGGTCTGCCAGTCAGGTAGTCCACAATCCAGGACACGAGGGGGGCATCCACCTGCATCGCTGCCAGCTTCTCCCCCAGCAGGGCAGGCCGGATGGTGTTGAAAGCACTGGAGAAGTCAAAAAACATGATCCTCACCGTGCTTGCCGGCCTGTCCAGGTGGGTGTAGATACGGTTCAGCGGGAAGATGATGGCATCCTAAACTCCCAGCTGGGGCTGGTAGGCGAACTGAAGGGGGTCCAGGAGGGGTCTGACCAAGGGCCGCAGCTGTTCCAGTACCAGTCTCTCCAGGGTCTTCATTATGTGGGAGGTCAGTGCCACCGGTCTGTAGTCCTTGGAGCCACTGGGACGCGGCGTTTTTGGCACAAGAACGAGGCAAGATGTCTTCCACAGAACAGGGACCCTTTGAAGACTCAGACTCAGGTTGAAGACATGTTGAAGGACTCCACATAGCTGGGGGGCACAGGCTTTTAGCACCCCCGGGCTAACGCCATCGGGGCCTGCAGCCTTGTTTGAGTGGAGTTTCATCAGCTGTCCTCTCACCTGGTCAGCAGTCAGGCACACAGCAGAAGTTACAGGCGGGGGAGGGGGGGAGTCGTCAGTCTAAATATGATCTCTTTTCGTAGTTCTTGTCAGTCCTTACGGTGCTGCTGGAGGCCAGGGCAATGCCATCTAGAGCAACTATATCTTTACACAATGTGTTTCGGAGGTGTTTGGGGCCAAGTACAATAACTTTTTAAAAAAACTTAACCGTTTTGTCAGAGTTTAACATTAGAAACGCAAAGAGTAAAGTTCTGACACTAAGTTCTTCATCTTGACCTTGTTTGTCTAATATTTTATGTATCTTGTGAGAAGTGAGTGGTGTGTTCCAGGGAACCCCATAGGCCTTCAAGGATTGGAAGTACAGATGAAGCAGGTAAATTAAATGTAATGCGCAAGTCATTGGAAGAACATAGACCAGTATAATCATAGATGTCTCCTAGAATATAAATACCTTTATCTTCCCATGTTGGAGATGAAAATGGGACTGCACCTGAGAGAAGGGAATGATTATGAAAGATTGGACTGTTTAAGTGCCATTTCTGTGTTGTGTTCGGTTCTCTTTCTGCCGCACTGACAGAAGGAAAGTAATGATAGGGCCAGACAAAGTTTGGCATGCTTTAGTGGTAAGGCAGAGTGTAATAAGTGGACTAATCTATGAGGGTGAGCTAGGTTTTCTTCTATATATTTCCATGAAACACCAGCATCAGGGTTGAACCAAGTTGAAAGAGGTCTTAGTATAAATGACCAGAAATAATGCTGAAAGTTGGGGACAGAGAGACCCCCTAATGATTCATGACGTTGCAATGTGGTTAATCTAACACGCGGTCACTTACCTCCACCTATGAATTTAGAGACTAGGGAGTAAATCTTTCCCAGTATTTGGAGGGTGGTGATAGCGGCAGCATCTAGGAAAAGAAATTCACACCTGGTAAGATGGCCATCTGCCTCGCAGCCCGCCATTGCACAGTCCAAAGAGACCCAATGCATTGTGGGGTGGCTGAGTATGTGCAGTAAGCTCCCGGCGAATACTCAGAAATTCTTGCTAATCTAGTTTACATCCGGGCATTTCTTGCGTACACAAAATCCACAAACTCTGCAGTTGGAACACATTACATACTGAATTTGACGTCATATGAAGAGTACGTTAGTATGCGATTCTGAACACAGCACTTGATTTTGTGGGCTTAAGGCTCATCCTGGCCCAGTTGATGAGCTTCCCTAGACCTAGTAGTGACAGTCAGGTCATCCATGAAAGCTCTTATTGGGAGCTGTCACACTCTAGTCTTGTCAGAGGGCCTCTGCATCCTACCTCTGCTGACAACCATGATCGGGCAAAAAGGATGACAGAGATGGTGCAGCCTGTTATAATACCTTTCTCAAGCTGATGCTAGTCTGATGTACCAGACCCAGTAGTGGCGCTTAACCTGATGAGGTCCTTGATTTTGCTGGCAACATGAATTCGGGTGTAGGGCAAGCTCAACAAGTTTATGTGGTATGGATTCATTTGCATTTGCAATACAAAATACAGTCAGGTCTCCTTTACCTTTGTGTGCCTCTCACTCCAGGGATCCTGCCCTTCTGAACTGAGTTGTCGATACAGCTGTTCTTCAGAAGGAACTCCGTTAGTCATCGAGACAGGATACTGAAAAATATCCTGCCTTCTTAGCAGTGAGATGGTTCTGAACTGACTGATGTTCTTAGAGTTCTCTTCCTTGGGGATCCAAACACCCTCAGCATGCCTCCAATGGTTGGCACCTCTTCCCCTGCACCAGATCATGGATTTTCCACAGTTGTGGGCAGAGTTTGTACATGGTGTATGGTACTCTGCTGGGACCTGGGGCAGAGGCTGATTTTGCCCCTTTTGACCATTTTCTAATCCTCCATCCAGCTGAGCTCCCTCATGGCTCAACTATTAAGGGTTTGGGGCTTATGAGAGCCTTGTGTGGCTTGAGATCCTGGGTCTCTCACTCTGGGTCGCTCAGGGTGTTGTGCAGAAAGGTGTTCACATCCTCAGCTGAGCACATAAGGCTGGCGCTTCGCTTGTGCCCAGTAGTTTCTTGGTGAAGGCGAAGGAGTTAGAAATAAAGGCAGCAAGCTTCCTTACTCTCTCTTTCCCCCGTCTCCAGTGCCACTCTGCCCTGCGCCTCATGAGCTTCTTTCTCAAGATGTTGCAGAGTTTGGCAAGCAGTTTCCTCTTCACTAGCCACCTTGTACTGTTGTTTTAGGAGTCAAAGCTCTTGCCCCAGCTGATGTATCTTGGTGGCTCTGCTGTTCATCTTATAGGTTGACATGGTGTTACCTCTTTGGAGGTTTGCCAAACCTCTCAGAAGCGTAGCTGACTATGATAGCGGTAGCCTATGCCTCGTGCCGGCAGTCCACCTTCCCCTTGGCTGTAGTTTGCAAGATCTTGCTCACGTCTTTGTCAAACCACAAACTCCGGCAGTTTGCAGGAGGCCACTTGATCTGCTTCTGTGGGATTATTCTCCAGGGATTGGAAGGCTCTGCTACTAGCCTGGCCGGGCTTCTCCTGCGTCTCACCAGGATCAGATCCTTTCATGTTGCACTTGACTCTCCTGATTTGTGCATTTCTGACCGGTGTATTTTTAGGCCGCATTGATTTTGCACACTTCTTCTCCCTCAATCTCTTCTTATCTATTTCAAAATAATATTATTTTTTATTTATTTATCTGCTTGTTTGTTTACAGTATGTGTTTACCATTTTTATGTTAGAAAATAACTTATTTTATATTTTTATTTATTTTTGTAGTCATCCTTGGAATTGTATTCCTCTTTTCATTCATTAAAATATTCAATTCATATATCTCATCTTTTTTTTCCTAATTTTTCCTTTTTTTATATCATGTAATTTTCCTCCGCCACCCCCTCTTCATCTCACTTCATCTTTCACTCTTCGCCTGTCTATCTTCTCTTTTTTATTTCCCTTTCTCTCTGTCTCTGTTATCCAATCCTCTCTTTCTCTCCTCCCCACACATTCACCACCCTCCCTTCCTCTTCCATTATCCCTCCTCCTCCTCCCTCCTCCTCGTCCTCACTCCTCGTCCTCTCTCAGTCTGTCTCAGCTGTCCTTGGTGCTGCTGTTTCAGATGGAGGCTGCAGTATTCTGCTGAGTAGCAGTGAGCCAGCATTCGCTCGCTCTGCCTACAGCCGTCAGCGTTCAGAGACGAGTCTGAGTCCTGTAAGAGAAAACTACAGCGCCCATAATCCTCCAGCCACGGGCCTGACTGTCGCCTGGCCTGGAGCAAAGCCCCGTGGAACCCTGGGAGTCGCGGTCCTCGCTAACCGGCTGGTGGTGGAAGCAGAGAGAGAGAGAGAGAGAGAGAGAGGGTGACGTGCCATGACAACCATCAGAGAGAGAGAGAGAAAGGTGAGTTTATCTGTCTGTTTGTTGATGTTTTGTTTACCTGCCCGATATTTCAGCTCGTCTCTCTCTCCTCCCTCCCGATCTCTGGCTGTTTGTCATCATTTTTCCCCTTCTATCTTTCTCTCTCTCTTCTCTGTCTGTACATCTCTATCATCACTTTTTCATCCACCATCTTTTCATGTCTTTTCTTCTGCCAAACATCTTCCTCCCATCTCTGGCTCTTTCGGTCTGACAGGGCATTTTCCTGTTGGAGCTTCAGTCTTCTGGGAATGAGCTGTGCTTTGTTGTCAATGTGTTTGTCTCATTAGATCTGAGTGTGTGTGTGTGTGTGTGTGTGTGTGCGTGTGTGCGTGACCATCTCCACCCAGTCTGAGAAGCAGCTAACAGATCAATCTAATGTTCACTAAATGTCTCCTCGTTTACAAGCTGTGAATGTTCTTCAAGGCAGCAGTGAGTGTAGTACGACAACGCAAACACAATATGAAACAACATGACATGAAATGACAAGCCATCACATGAAGTGACACACACAACATGACACAACAAGATATGAAATGCCACAAAATGAGAAGACATGACATTAAATTGACATGGAATTAAATAACATGAAATGACACAAAAAGACATGACGAAACACAAAACAACACAAGGCATGGCACCAAACGACACCAAAAGAAATTATACAAAACTAAATGATAGATGTCATGACACACAACACCAGAAAAAGACATGACAATTTATTACATGACACAGAATCACATAATAGAATAAAATATGACACTTCATGACAAGACATTACATTAAAAAGATAAAAGACAGGGCATGAAATAACATGACATGTTATGAAAACACATAACACGACATGACACGGCATGCAAAGATAAGACACACCATGAAAAGACATGACACAACAAAAAGACAAAACAAAACATTAGAAGACGTGACACGAGATAAAAAAGACATGACGCAACATAAAAAGACAACAAAACATGAAGACACGGCATGAAAAGACATGACATATATGACACAATATGGCAAGACAAGATATAATACGACAGAACATTACATGACAAGACAAGATATAACACGACATAACATGACAAGTCGACACAAGATATAACACATCGCAAGACAAGATATAACTTAAAATAGCTTGATAAGTCCTGACAAGATATAACACAACACAACAAGATATAACACGACATGACATAACATGACACGGCGAGACAAAATGTAACATGACACAAGATATAACACGACATGACGAGACAAGATAACACAACAAGATATAACACGACAAAACGTGACAAGACAAGATAAAACACAACATGACATAACATGACAAGTCGAGACAAGATATAACACGACATAACATGACAAGACAAGATATAACACGACACAAGCTATAACACGACATAACAACATGACAAGACAAAATAAAACACAACATGATATACGAGACATGACTAGACAAGATATAATACAACAAAACATGACAAGTTGAGACAAGATATAAGATGACACAAGATATAATACGACATAGCATAACATGACGAGACAAGCTATAACATGACATAACATGACAAGTCGAGACAAGATATAACATGACAAAAAATGACAAGATAAAACACGACACAAGATATCATACGACATAACAACATGACAATACGAGACATGATAAAACACAACATGACATAACAGGACAAGTAGAGACAAGATAAGACACGACATAACATGACAAGACAAGATATAACACGACACAAGATATATCACGACATAACATAACATGACAAGCCGAGACAAGATATAACACGACACAAGCTATAACACGACATAACAACATGACAAGACAAAATAAAACACAACATGATATACGAGACATGACTAGAAAAGATATAATACAACAAAACATGACAAGTTGAGACAAGATATAAGACGACACAAGATATAATACGACATAGCATAACATAACGAGACAAGCTATAACATGACATAACATGACAAGTCGAGACAAGATATAACACATCGCAAGACAAGATATAACTTAAAATAGCTTGATAAGTCCTGACAAGATATAACACAACACAACAAGATATAACACGACATGACATAACATGACACGGCGAGACAAAATGTAACATGACACAAGATATAACACGACATGACGAGACAAGATAACACAACAAGATATAACACGACAAAACGTGACAAGACAAGATAAAACACAACATGACATAACATGACAAGACAAGATATAACACAAACATAACAAGTCGAGACAAGATAAGACACGACATAACATGACAAGACAAGATATAACACGACACAAGCTATAACACGACATAACAACATGACAAGACAAAATAAAACACAACATGATATACGAGACATGACTAGACAAGATATAATACAACAAAACATGACAAGTTGAGACAAGATATAAGATGACACAAGATATAATACGACATAGCATAACATGACGAGACAAGCTATAACATGACATAACATGACAAGTCGAGACAAGATATAACATGACAAAAAATGACAAGATAAAACACGACACAAGATATCATACGACATAACAACATGACAATACGAGACATGATAAAACACAACATGACATAACAGGACAAGTAGAGACAAGATATAACATGACATAACATAACATGACAAGCCGAGACAAGATATAACACAACATGATATAACACAACATAACACAACATGACAAGACAAAATAAAACACAACATGATATACGAGACATGACTAGAAAAGATATAATACAACAAAACATGACAAGTTGAGACAAGATATAAGACGACACAAGATATAATACGACATAGCATAACATAACGAGACAAGCTATAACATGACATAACATGACAAGTCGAGACAAGATATAACATGACAAAAAATGACAAGATAAAACACTACACAAGATATCATACGACATAACAACATGACAATACGAGACATGATATAACACAACATGACATAACATGACAAGTAGAGACAAGATATAACATGACATAACATAACATGACAAGTCAAGATAGAACACGACATGACAAGTCGAGACGAGATATAACACGACACAAGATAAAACACAACATAACATGACAAGACGAGACGATATGACACGACAAGTCGAGACGAGATATAACACGACTCAAGATATAACACGACACAACATCTTATGTTATGTCACATTATATCAAGATATAACACAACATGACATAACATGAGACAACACAACATAACACAACACGATGAGACAAGATATAACAAGGCAAAATATGAAATTAAATGCCACAACAGATTAAACTAAACAAACAACACAAATTAAAAGATACACATCAAAATCACATGACTCAAAACATGAAACATGTGTCCATCTCAGGGATTTGGTTTTTATTTTTCCTTCTCTTTGATGATTTTCTTTTTTTATTATCTATTGGTACCTTTTCTGTAGTTCAGTTTCTTTTTTCCTCAGTACAGGATGTCCACAGTGTCCATCTGTTTACTGCTCACACAGTGGCTGCAGGGTGAGGCAGCAGATGGCCTTTCTGCTGGGCTACCTGCCCACTTCTGCCTCTCCACCTCTCTCTCTCTTATTCTCTGTCGGCCTCGCTCTACCTCTCTATCAGCTACATGTCATTCCTTTATTTGCCTACATCATCTTTCTGACCACAACTGTGAACTGTTTTTGTGATGTTTGCCAGATGACTGTCTGTCTAACACAACTACTGACCAGATCTACAAGAAGATAGGCATGAACCCTTTAGATCAGAGCTTTTAAAGGCTGTGGGCCCACCCTCAGACAAAACTGAGGGATAGGACATTTGGAGCCTTAGCCATGTCAAAAGAATATTCATAGTGCAACATGAAAAAGGTTTATCGTCACTTCTATTATTGTTCTTTGTCTTACTTCTGGGATAATCATGCTCTAAGTTTTGGAACTACAATTCCTGTGATACTTTACAATATAATACAATACAAACAAGTTTATTCACAGACAGCTATCACTGGATTACTGTGATACTGAAGAAAACTTAAAAACATGATGATTCTCAGGCAAGTTCTGCAGCGGCTTTCTTCTCTGGTGTCTAAGTGGATTTCTGGAGGTTTAGTCTGGATGGACATCAGAGATAATGATCTCTGGACGTGTAAGTCACACTGAATCTAAATCTGTGTTTCATGTCTGTGTGTTTAGATTTGACTGAGTTATGACTCTAAGAAGAAGGAGTGTGAATTCTGACACGAGTTGCAGCAATCTGTCTGTTTTAAAGTATCTTATCTCCTCCGTCAGCTGTGAGCGACTGCTGCAGTTCCAACTGCTGACAAACGACAATAACTATCTTCCTGTTGTTTCTACAACACCTACATGCACCTGTCTCTTTCACCTCACACAGTATCTTTACCTCAGCTCTGAAATCCTCTGCAGTAGATTTTAATGGCCCCATCAACTTTCTTGTAGCACCACCCTCAGGAAAACTTTACATTTCTAGCTCCTCTCGTTCAACAAAGCCAATCACTGAAAGCAGTCACAGCACTGTGGTTGGAGGATGAATATTGTCCTTTTTAATATTTAAAAGATGTGAAGCAGCTCAGTCGGTTTCTACACTAACAAGCAGTCGCTACAGGTTCTCAAAATCCCACTGCTCCTTCCTCCATCCTCCCTCTCCTCCCCCTCAGCCTCTCTGAGCAGTTGACCTCTGAAAAGCTTCATTAAGAATTCAGCAGAAAACACAGACTGATGTATAAAGACGGAGGTAGTCCTGAGGCAGGAAGTCAGGAGGGAGACGACAAGACTCAGCTGATCCTGCTGACCCACTTCACAGAGGAGACGAGACAAATATACAGTTTCATGTTTCAAAAGGCTCTAATTTCCTAAAACAGCTGCTCACTGTAGTTTTTAATCAAACTAACAGGAGGAAATAGTGCATTTGTTGGGGACTATTTTCAGCTGCGGATTAATCCACATTTGGTGCTCTAGTAGTCGAGTATTTGGGGCAGCAGTACGGTGTATGTGGGACAGAATAAGTCAGAATAAATTACAAAACATTTTCAAGATCAACCGCAAAAATCAGCCTGTTTTTTTCATCCACGGTGTCAAACCACTTTCTAATTCAATTTGAACTAGCCTGTCCTAATGTCAGCATGTTTTTACTACTCGCCACACTGGCAACTTTAATGGCACTTAATGAACAATTGCCTGCAGTCCTGGCGTCTTGCTGGTTAAAATTGTATCTTTCTGGAAGAACTAGTATATTTATTCCAATAATGTTACATCATTATTTTCTGATGTGAAATATGGAGTACCTCAGGGCTCTGTTCTTGGTCCTCTGCTTTTCTCTTTATAATATTACACCTTTTGGCCTAATTATACGCAGTTTTGGAATTAATTTCCACTGCTGCGCTGATGATACTGAGCTGTATGTTCCTGTAAAGGCAGATGATGATGCTGACATTAGAAATCTAGAGGTCTGCTTGTCTGCTGTGGAGTCCTGGATTTCACAGAATTTCCTGCTCCTAAATTCTGATAAAACTGAGATGCTGGGCATTGGCCCTGCTCGACACGGACACCAGTTTGATTAAGTAACAGTACCTTTCGACTTTCTCAAAGTCTGACAGCCAAGAATCTTGGTGTTACATTTGATCCTACCCTCTCTTTTGATCAGCACATTAAAGAAAATCACCACGACTGACTTTTTCCACCTGCGCAACGTAGGTCTTCAATTTGATCTTTTCTGTCCTCGGCTGATGCAGAGATCCTAATTCGCACCTTTGTTTCATCCAGACTTGATTACTGTAACGTTTAGTTGTCAGGTCTGCCGCGTGCTAGTACTAAAAGGCTTCAAGTGACTAAATGCTGCAGCTAGCATCTTAACTAAAACCAGAAAATGTGATCATATCACACCAACTTTAGCTTCCCTTCATTGGCTCCCTATCAATGTCAGATCAGACTTTAAGGTGCTTCTGATGACTTATAAAACTGTAAAAGGGCTCGCCTTATATCCCATCCCGTGCTCTCCTCTCAGAAAACAGGCCTCTTGTCTGTCCCCAGAGATAAACAGAAGTCAGATGGCTGCACGGCCTTTTTCAGTTGTGCCCCCTTCATCTGGATTAACCTCCCTGTTGATATCAGACAGCCTGACTCCAAACTGAAAACTCATCTTTTTGCTTTAAAGGATCCCTCCTCTGTTGCTCTTCCTAAGCTTCCTTCCATTGTTTTTCCCTGTTAAAAGGGTTTTTTGAGGAGAGTTTCCTCATTTGAATCGAGGGTCTGAGGACAGAGGGTGTCGTTTGCTGTACAGATTGCAAAGCCCCTTGAGGCAAATTGTGATTTGTGATATTGTAAAACTGACTTGACTTGCTTTAAATCTATATAAGGTTAGATAGTAAGAACGAGAGGCTTCCCTGAGGAATCCCACAAGTTATTAAAGACGAGAAAAAAGACTTTACTAAATGTTGAACTACTCCTTTGAATTCAATGTCGTCTTTGCTCCATCTTTGACATTTTGTCCCTTTCTGTTTTCTGTCCGTCTCTCTGAACAGTAACTGCTGAGCCATGTCTGCCGGCCTGGACGATACAGACAACGTGTTCGGTGAGTCTCGCACACGGTCAGTGCTGGAAAGTACATTTACTCAAGTACTGCACTTGTGTACAAATTTGAGGTACTTGTACTTTAGTTGAATCTTTTCTTTTCACGCCACTTTCTGCTTCTCCTCCGCCGCGTCTAACAAACGCTGGACTTTTCACTTCCCCACATTTCTCTGACGGCTTCAGTTACTTTACAGATTCACATTTTTACACAAAACACGTGAAGAGTTTACGAAATCTGATGTTTCGTTATAAATGAAACTCCCAACAGTTTGTTCAGCTGAAACGATTAATCGATCAGTCGACTGACAGAAGACTGATCAGCAGCTGTATTGATCACTTCCTGGCTGCAGCTGCTCAGATGTGCAGATCTGCTGCTTTTCCTCTGAACGACTGTAATAACTGTGATGTTTGTTAATGACGTCGAGCTTCGGACCGTCGCTCGGACACGACGACACGGTGAAGGCGTTTTCCAAACCGATCGATCGATCGATGGAGAAAAGAATCAGCAGATGATACCGCTCCTCCGCTCCTCCGCTCCACCGCTCCTCCGCTCCTCCGCTCCACCGCTCCACCGCTCCTCCGCTCCTCCGCTCCACCGCTCCTCCGCTCCTCCGCTCCACCGCTCCACCGCTCCTCCTCCGCCTCCTCCGCCTCCACTCCTCCACGCCATCGCTCCTCCGCTCCACCGCTCCTCCGTTCCTCCGCTCCATCACTCCTCCGCTCCACCGCTCCTCCGCTCCACTCCTCCGCTCCACCGCTCCATCGCTCCTCCGCTCCACCGCTCCTCCGCTCCTCCGCTCCTCCGCTCCACCGCTCCTCCACCGCTCCTCCGCTCCTCCGCTCCTCGCTCCGCTCCTCCTCCGCTCCACCGCTCCTCCGCTCCGCTCCACCGCCTCCTCCGCTCCACCGCCTCCGCTCCTCCGCTCCACCACTCCATCACTCCTCCACTCCTCCGCTCCTCCGCTCCTCCACTCCTCCGCTCCACCGCTCCTCCGCTCCTCCACTCCTCCGCTCCACCGCTCCTCCGCTCCTCCGCTCCTCCGCTCCTCCGCTCCTCCGCTCCACCGCTCCTCCGCTCCACCGCTCCTCCGCTCCTCCGCTCCACCGCTCCATCACTCCTCCGCGCCATCGCTCCTCCGCTCCACCGCTCCTCCGCTCCTCCGCTCCGCTCCTCCGCTCCTCCGCTCCACCGCTCCTCCGCTCCTCCGCTCCACCGCTCCTCCGCTCCACCGCTCCGCTCCTCCTCCTCCTCCGCTCCACCACTCCATCACTCCTCCGCCTCCGCCTCCGCTCCACCGCTCCTCCGCTCCTCCGCTCCATCGCTCCTCCGCTCCATCGCTCCTCCGCTCCTCCGCTCCTCCGCTCCATCACTCCTCCGCTCCTCCGCTCCTCCAGAGGAGACATTTGCACTCAGAATCCAGACACTTAAATAAAATGGCGGAGAGTAACTGTAGTTCTTTAGTAAACAGAGTTCTCCTTTCTTCCTCCAGTTTCTAATATCATCTAATGTCTCTCCATCCTCCCCTCTAATATAATTACTTCTCTCCTCTGGGCCCTCCCACCTCCCCACCTCCCCACCTCCCCACCTCCTTCTTCCATCAGTCGTTTAGTTTCTCCTCCCTCCATCCTCTCGTTTATTATCCTCTGCCGCCAACGTTTCACCACCAAAACCTTCACGTCCTCTCCTCCCTCCCCTGTCCCTCCCCTGTCCCTCCCCTGTCCCTCACCTCTTCCTCTCCTGTCCCTGTCCCTCCCCTCTCCTCCCCTGTCCCTCACCCTGTCTCCCTCCCCTCGCCCCTCCCCTGTCCCTCCTCCCCTGTCCCTCCCCTGTCCCTCCCCTGTCCTCACCTCCCTCGCCCCCTCCCCAGTCTCCTCCCTCCCCTGTCTCTCCCTGTCCTCCCCAGTCTCCTCCCCTCGCCCCTCCCTCCCCTCGCCCCCCTCCCCCGTCTCCTCCCTCCCCTGTCTCTCCCTCCCTCCCTCCCTCCCCAGTCCCTCCCCAGTCTCCCTCCCCTGTCTCTCACCTCTTCCTCCCCTGTCCCTCCCCTGTCCCTCACCTCGCCCCTCCCCAGTCTCCTCCCTCCCCAGTCTCCTCCCCTCGCCCCTCCCTCCCTCCCCAGTCTCCTCCCCTCGCCCCTCCCTCCCTCCCCCCAGTCTCCCTCCCCTGTCCCTCCCCTGTCCTCACCCTCCCCTCGCCCCCTCCCCAGTCTCCTCCCTCCCCTGTCTCTCTCCTGTCCTCCCCAGTCTCCCTCCCCTGTCCCTCACCTCGCCCCTCCCTCCCCAGTCTCCTCCCTCCCCTGTCTCTCTCCTGTCCCTCCCCAGTCTCCCTCCCCTCGCCCCTCCCCCTCCTCCCCAGTCTCCCCGTCTCTCGCCCCCCCTCCCCCGTCTCCTCCCTCCTCCCCCTCCTCCCCAGTCTCCCTCCTGAAACCTGTCGCCACAAATGAGATAATCTGCTTTACTGAACAACATTCATCCATTCAAGAAGAGGAGCTCAACATCTGAAACTGTGAAATCAATTCATGTGAAAGGAAGCGATCGGTCGGAGTCTACAGCAGGAAGTTAAAGACTCGTTAACTTTGAGACGCAGATTTGTGCCGAACCAACAAACAGAGCTAATCAATTATCAAACAATAACACCAAATCTAAAATTAAATATGAAAAAATAAAATAAAATCAGTTTAATATATTCCTGTTTGTCATCTGTAACGCTACAGACTGACGGAGACAGTTTACACTTTATCTGCTGTCACTGAGACGCATCTCCACAAGTGGCAGGATGTGTTTTTACTCGATCGCTGTTATTTAAATCAAAGGTGAGCTCACCTGTAACCACGTGGCGAGGCACGCCCACAGGTTCCCGTATCTGACTCTGTGTTGGTGTTTAGACCTGAACGAGGCGATCCCAGAGACCGAGCTGCTGGACAACAGCATCCAGAAGGGCCGGGCCCAGCTGTCCGTCAAGGCTCGGAGGCACCGCCCCTCCAGGTCCCGTTACCGTGACAGCGTGAGCTCCACGGAGGGGGACGACAGCCTGGAGAGGAAGGTACAGTTCAGTCCGATGGACGTTAACAACACGTTAAAGAGGCCTGTGTGTCATCGTGTCCACGTTACAGTAGTTTCAGTAGAGTTCAATGAATAAAAGCTCACAAATCATTTAAGGACAGATTTGAAAACACAAATGGAATATTTAGTAAGTTTAATTTAAAAGAATGAATTAAGTCAATCGAGGCCATAAATGCAGTGACTTGAAAGCATGAAGTAATTCCAAAACACTTCAATTACTAACACACACGACAAATTACCAGTCTGAGCAAGAAAATTAAGAAATGTGGGTTTGGGAAGTCACGCTAGCAGCTCTGTGAGTCTGTGCACAGGGCTACGTTCAGCTAAATGCTAACATCAGCATGTTCACCATCTTAGTTTAGCATGTCAGCGTGCTAGCATTTGCTAATTAGCAAATTATTTATTTAGTTAATTTTATTTAGTTAGTAAGTTAGTTAGTTGGCCTGTGGGTTAGTCCACTAGATATTTAATAAGTTCGTTATTTAGCAGGAAAGTTAGACGGTTCGTCAGAGTTTTATGGAAATAAATGTGTCGTATGAGGTTCACCAAACGGCGACACTCACAAAAGGGCAGGAACCAAAACGCAAGGCAGGACCAACGACGCCCCAACACTGAACAAAGACAGAGACACGGACTAAACACCCTCGGGGAGGCGAGACAACGAGACCCAGGTGCAAACAATCAAGGGAGGGCCAACAATCAAAACTGGAGGGAAACAAAGACAGGAAGTAAAAACACAAGACACACAAGGGAAGGAGAATACTACAAAATAAAACAGGAAGTGACAGAACCTTAAACTATGACGAAATGACTGTTTTGAAAGAAGTATTATGTAACTGTACGTGAGATCAGATATTTTATATGAATCATTTACAGGATTAATGCATTTTCTTTTACTCTCTGATTTAAAGGGTTACTCTATTTATTATTACTCCTCCAAACTGTCGTGGTTGTGAGAGACAGCAGGTGGATCCTACATTTCCCACAATGCACCTGGATAGAGTCTTTCATTAGAGCCTCCCTGCTGGTAAACAGCCACGTCTCTCAAACTCCACGCCTGCAGTTTGTAACTCCGACTGGATGACATCTGTAGTCTTATGACATCACTGTGACATCATCAGGAAACGGAAGACGTCATACAACTGATTTCACAGTGTGTGTGTGTGTGTGTGTTTTATCAGGACAGTCCGTTACACTCCACCCGTTCACCTCTCCACCTGGCTATGCGAGGCTCCTCCCCCTCTCCTGATTCGCTGCTGTCGGCTCGAAGCCCCGCCTTCTCCTTTGACACATCACTGGTGAGACCAATCAGAGCTCAGGACAGGTTCTAATGTTGTAAATATTAATGCAGTGAGCAAGAAAACAAATGAGAGAAAGAATCTGTCCTACTTCACGTTGGTTCCTCAGGTGCGTCGCTCTCCAGAGGACGAAGGAGCGTCATTGGCTGCTCCCCCGCGGGGGCGGTACCATCAGCTGACCAATGCCACGTCTCAGGAGGCTCTGGTGACTCCCAGCAGCTCGCCCTCCAGGTCCTGCCCCTCCTCCGACTGCTCACGTGTCTACATGAGGAGGAGCAGGAGGCCCGACAGCGAAGGTGCACACCTGCAAATACCTGAAAACACACCTGCACACACCTGCACACACACCTTTTGACATGAAGAGGAACAGAAGGCCCGACAGCAAAGGCATGCACGCCTGGAAACACACCTGTGAATACACCTGTACACACACACACCACTGAATTGATTTATATTACAACAGATACTAAAGACTGTGTGTGTGTGTGTGTGTGTGTGTGTGTGTGTGTCAGTGTTGGTTTCTGATTCGAGTCGGGACACGAGTCCAGCTGATCCCGGCAGTCCGACCGTCATCTTTGACAAGAAAACCAAGAGACGCTTCCTGGACCTGGGGTGAGACCGTTTACTTACAGATAAAACTGAGATGCAAATAAACGTCATCAATAAAGCTTGTGTGTTTTTAAACTGATTCTACATTAATAATATCAGAAAACTCAGATTTACTTGTTGTTCAGTGTAACTTCCTCACATTAGCTTCCTGTCCTGTGTTTTAATATGTTACCCTAGCAACCACCTACTAAAGCCTTTACGACAGCCGGGAGCCGTAGCAACCACTTAGCTTGTATTTTCAGGTAGTGTTTAAATGTGTGAATGAACTTGTGTTTGAAAACTCGCTTACCTCCAACTGCCCCTTGAGAGGCAAATAAAGTATCTTGAATTTAATTGAATTAGCAACCACCTAGCAACAGCATAGCAACAGCATGGCTGCTACCCTGTAAACTAGATTCACCATGCAGTGACACGTTGAGGCTGGAAGAAGCTTCTTCACGGACGCCAACTTGGACTCAATGCTTCTTTAATAATTTTAAAGATTTTGAGTTCAATATTTGCACGTTTTTTTCTTCACAAAACTGCTTTGTCACAGGATCAGCCGATCAGCTGGTTTGACGCTCGGGTCTGCACAATGAGCGGAGGCGTGGGCGTCGGCTCCTCTGCGACCTACGATTACCCACAACACCCTGCTCTGCATTGATCTGTAGAGATGTTTACATATTCACAGGAGATCATTCCAGCCTTCGCAACCACTTTACATCTAGACGTAGCAACCACCGGCGTAACATCTGAGCAACAGAGAGCCGCAGTTATGACGTCACTTCCTGTCTAGCGTCCGTTCCACCAGCTTCTGTAACTCAGAGCTATAACGTACATAGCAACATTCAGCATTTCTGTCATCGGCCGTTGTGAGAACACGAAGCGTTCCTGAGGTTGTCTCTCTGTGTTATAAGACAAATCGACAGCAGTTACTTTAGAAGTTTGTGTTAAACGACGATTACTTCGTGAGCTCAGAACAAACTACGAGCACGTCAGCACGGGTACTTACCTGATCAACAGACTCACTGTAAACAGACGTGAAGGACCTCGGTAGCCTGGCAACATTAAAACTACAAACAACCCATAATGCAACACTCTCTGTAGGAGCCGGCGTTACAGCATTATCTGAGAATGTCTTGAGAACACAAAGTTGTCTAGTCCTCGAATGTAAGACGACGTTTTCAAATGTACTTAGCGTCCATCTGCTACACACCTAAAGCTTAGCAACACCTTAACAGGAAGTAGCACATTAGCATTAGCGCACTTTGAACCAACAGCGAAGCAGCACACGCAAAATGTCTTCAGACATCTGTGACAAACGTGTCTAATGCGTCTGCGACTGACTGATCACTTCGTTCAGTTTCTTGTCAGTAACTAATCAGCAGAAAATCAGATGTTTAATATAACAACAATGAAACGCTACTTTTTTTGTTGTAAGTAACGATGTAATCTTGTGTCTCTGTCTCTCAGGGTGACTCTCAGGCGTTCATATATCAGGGTGAGGAAAGATAAGTCCAACAGGCTCTCTGTGGGCAGCAGGTGGGTCCATCACATACAAAACCTCCATTCTGAAAGTTCAACATTTAACACATCGAACAGAACCAACAAACAAACAGATGAACTCCTGGTTTTTGTGTCCTGACCTCGTCCTCTGTCCTCAGAGAGCCGTCTGAGAGTCCGTCTCGGTCTTCGGGATCCTTCGTCCCGTTCTCCTGGTTCTCTGAAGGACGGGGGTCGCTCTCCTCCTCCGGGACTCCCCCCTGCTCCCCCAAAACCACCCCGCTGAGCTCCCCGAGGCCCCGCAAGTCTCACTCCCAGGTACAGAACAAACGCTGTCAGAAATCACAGTTTTCCCAAGACCCAAACCCTTTATCAAAAACAAGAAAGTCTCAAAAAACAGTCAGTTTCTTTACTGTGTTTGTTCAGTTAGTTTTTAACTTGTTCTCTCAGGTTATCGTGTCTTATTTTGTGACCAAAAGTTGTTTTGTGTTCAAAGGTTCCTGCCGTGTTTCCAGAAGTTACCTCATTGGCAAACAAGAGAACGACGATAAAAACAAACAGATTCGGGAGGTTGTGTAAAAGCGTCGCTGCCAGAAATACAGTTCTGGTTGGGAAATACTTACATTAACAAACACCTGCCGACCAATCAGAGACCAGGGTTTTCTGATGTGGTGTAATAGTGAATTATAGTCCAGCTCTATTTAAACACACACAGTGTATCTGTTTGCAGCGTGTGTTTTTCTGTGGGTTGATTTTTCTGATTTACTCATCTTCGCCCGCATGACTGCCCTGCAATGCTTTTATCTTAACCACCATAACACACACACACACACACACACACACACACACACACACACAGAAAGTCACATGATCGCACAGCTGCGGTTTGTTTTGCGGTTGGCGAGAAGTGTTCTGCTGTTGGAGCCTGTAGGAACAACACGCAGTGCATCCGGAAAGTTTTCACAGCGCTTCACTTTTTCCACGTTTTGTTATGTTGCAGCCTTTTTTCCCCAAAACTGATTAAATTCATTATTTTCCTCAAAATTCTACAAAGAAAACCCCGTAATGACAACGTTTGTTTGAAATCTTTGCAAATTTATTAAAAATAAGAAACGAAAGAAGTCACGTGTACAGAAGTATTCGCAGCCTTTGCTCAGCACTCGGAAGCAGCTTTGGCTCCAGTTACAGCCTCGAGTCTCGGAGTACGATGCTACAGGCTGGGCACCTGTGTTTGGGCAGTTTGTCCCGTTCTTCTTTGCAGGACCTCTCGAGCTCCAGCAGGTTGGAGGGGAGCGTCGATGCACAGCCAGTTTCAGATCTCTCCAGAGATGATCAGTCGGGTTCAGGTCTGGGCCCTGGCTGGGCCACTCAGGGTCATTCAGAGTCCCGTAGCCCCTCCTTTGTTATCTGGGCTGTGCTGAGGGTCGTTGTCCTGTTGGAAGATGAACCTTCGCCCCAGTCTGAGGTCCAGAGCGCTCTGGAGCAGGTTTTCATCAGGGATGTCTCTGTACATTGCTGCATCATCTTTCCCTCGATTCGGATTGGTCTCCCAGCACCGACATGCTTCACTGGTATTGGACGGTGTTGGCCAGGTGATGAGCGGTACCTGGAGTCCTCCAGACATGACGCTTGCCGTTCAGGCCAAAGAGTTAAATCTTTGTTTCATCAGACCAGAGAATTGTGTTTCTCATGGTCTGAGGTGCCTTCTGGCAAACTCCAGGCGGGCTGTCGTGCCTTTTACTGAGGAGGGGCCTCCGTCTGGCCCCTCCACCATACAGGCCTGACTGGTGGAGTGCTGCAGAGATGGTGGTTCTTCTGGAAGGCTCTCCTGTCTCCACGCTGGCGCTCTGTCAGAGTGACCATCGGGTTCTTGGTCACCTCCTGACTGAGGCCCTTCTTCCCCGATCGCTCAGTCTGACCGGGCGGGCCGGGTCCAGGAAGAGTCCTGGTGGTTCCAAACTTCTGATGGAGGCCGCTGTGACCACTGGGACCTTCAACGCTGCAGAAATGTGTCTGTACCCTTCCCCAGATCTGTGCCTCGATACAAGCCTGTCTCGGAGGTCTACAGACAAGTCCTTGGACTCGATGGCTTAGTTTGTGCTCTGCACTGTTAACTGTGGGACCTTATACAGACAGGTGTGTGCCTTTCCAGATCACGTCCAATCAGCTGAGTTTACCACAGGCGGACTCCGATCGAGCTGCAGAAACATCTCCAGGATGATCAGTGGAAACAGGAAGCACCTGAGCTCAAAGATTTCAAACAAACTTCTTTCACGTTGTCATTTCGGGGTTTTGTTTGTAGAATTTTGAGGAAAATAATGAATTTAATTTGTTTTGTAAAAGGCTGCAACATAACAAAACGTGGAAAAAGTGAAGCGCTGTGAAAACTTTCCGGATGCACTGTGTGTGTGTGTGTTTCATGTTCTTCTATCCCAGTGGGGACTTTAACCTGAACGCACACAAGAGGACTTGTGTGCGTTCAGGTAGAGGCGGCTTTGTGGGGGTTAACACTTGGTTTTAGGGTTCAGGTTAGGGAAAGCATTACGTCAGCATGTGCGTCTGTCTGCTGTCGGTTTCTCTCGTTTATCTCTTCTCCATTAAAGCTCAGAGGAAAGAGCGCCATTAAACATCCAACCGCTGCCTAATGGCGGTAACACACTTTAGCGTGTGTGTGTTTCTCTCATTGTGAGAACCTGAGTGATGCCTGATCTTTGAAGCCGATAATGATGCATCAGCTGATGTTTGTGTTTTTAAAGTGTCTCTGGTGATATTTTATCTTCTTGTTCAGACTCAAACCAGCAGGTAACAGGTGTGTGTGAATCACAGCTGATGGATCTTCTTCCTCCATAAAAACTGTTAAAACACATCAGCGAGCCGCTCTGCTGCACCGGGCGACATGTTGCTTCATCGCCACGAACACACACACTGTAGTTTATTCTGCCTCCGCCCCACACACACACCGTCCTGCTGCCCCAAACACTCACTACAGCACCACATGTGGATTCATCCGCCGCTGAAAATAGTCCCCAACAGATGCTCTGTTTCCTCCTGTTGGTCTGATAAAAACTACAGCGAGCAGCTGTTTGAGGAAACTACTGAGCCTTTTAAACAGGAAACTACAGATCTGTGTTTTTAAAGATCTTCAGCAGGAACCAATGGGCTCGCAGCTGAGCGCCGCAGACAGGAAGTGAGACGGCGCTGAGAGACGGAGCGACGTGTTGTTGGTTTGAGTCTGAACATTGATGACAACAAGAAAAATATAGAAAAACGGCTACATTATATTTGTACATAAACTCATAACATGAACCGACATGATTAATAAGGATCCATAAATGTGTTTCTTAAAGTGAGTCAGATCCGCCTGTTCGGGACATTTTACAGTGTAAAGATCTACTTGTGAGCGCTCTCTGCTGAACTCTGTGTCAAATATACCTTTATATATATTTATTCATTAAATCGGGACCAGACTGCCGCCGCTTCACAGGAAGAAGGAGAAATAAAGTTTTAAAAACGACTTTCTCCCTCTCTTCGTCCTTCAGGAGTCGGCTCTCAGCGAGGAGTTTTCTCCTCCTCACACCTCCTCCTCCACCTCTCCTCCTGTCGACTCCTCTTCCTCCAGATCCTCCCATCCATACCACACCCTCTCCCAGTCCTCTGATGAGGTAACACACACACACACACACACGTGAGTACTAACAGTAAATATGACATTTTATTTATGTATTCAGAGCCTCCTGGCCGGCGGTCCGGGACCCCTGAAGGAGAAACCACAACATCTTTGTTTGAGACGGTGTCGTCCCTCATTCGTCCAGGACTGGTCCATCGTAGAAAAGGTTTCAGTCGTAGTCGTCTGGACGCTTCGGCCTGATTACTGATTACTGGGCCATCATGGAAACTATTAGGTCAGTTTCAGGTGAAACTAGCTAATCAACAGATACTCAGGTAGACTCCTCCCTGAGGGCGGGGCTTAAGCAACACAGAGTAGCTTAAATTTCACAATTGAGAACGACTTCCGGATGGGAGCCGAAACGTCTAGATTCGGAGTCCAGATGACTACGACTGAAACCTTTTCTACGATCTTTATTTGACACAAAATGATGTTTTTATGACATGATGAGACCCGTGCAGCCGTCTGAGGATGATTCTTTAGGACCCGGTGAAATGACAGGATGTGTCTGTAGTAAACATTCACCAGGACTAAGACAAAAGAGAAAGACTGCAGCCTCCTCAGGGGGGCGCCGGAGAGCTGAACGGGAGGCAAAGATACCTCAGGAGGTGGATCTGAGTCAGAACCTCCTCCTCACTCTCAGAGTCGTAACTCCGTCAGGTCTGAACTCTCAGACATGAAACTCACATCGAGTCGTTCAGTGAGACTCGCTCTTCCAGAGGACGTCATCGTCTCTGATGTCCGTCCAGAATAAACCTCCAGAAACCCGCTGAGACGCCAGAGAAGAAAGCGGCTGCAGAAGCTGCCTGATAATCCTGCTGTTTCTAAGTTTCCTTCAGTCTCGCAGTGATCCAGAGACGGCTGTCTGTCCGTCCACGGGTCCACTGCAGACAGGAGCTGCTGACTGCTGGTTCGGCTGCTCTAATGGGACAGATTGTTGGTTGTGACAACAAATTATCTCCTCCTCAGCCCTTCGATGACCCGTCCTGTCCGGTGTCTTCGTGGACGACTCAGCAGGTCTGTCAGTGGCTGAAAGGACTCAACATGGAGCAGTACGTCCCAGAATTCAGTGCGAGAGACATCGACGGTCAGGAGCTGCTGCAGATGGACGGCAACAAGCTGAAGGTGAGGACGAGGATGATGTCCTCTGCAGAGTCTGAGCTCATTTAATGTTTGTATTTGAAAAAGGTCTCTGACATGATTCATGTATGGGAGATTATTAGTGCCAGGAAAAGAAGAAACAAGATCAAATGTTAGTTTAGTTAGTTAGAGATACAAACTCATGTTGGCCTATGATTAAAAACAAGAGAAAATTTGACTTATTGTTTTATAATTATTACTTAGTATCTCATAATTTTGACTTACCACGAGTATTTTTGTTTTGTTATTCTTTTTGTGTGTTTCGGGCGGGAACGGGCTTCGACAGTAACGGGACTTTTGAATTGGAATTAGCTTTTTTTGTGAAATGTCGGATATCTTTAACTCTTTTAGCATCAAATCACTATTAAAACTACTGAAATGACACGACATGTCAGACAACGCAACCCCGAGATGGGGGAACGCAAGAAGACACTTAAAGGGTCACAAGCCAACAGGGCTGCAAACCTCCGAACCTAAAAACTCTGACGTCATGTTTAATGCTTAACAAAAACACGTGTGACCTTTGTCCTCGTCCTCTGCAGGCTCTGGGCATGCTCAGTTCGTCTGATCGTGGCGCTCTGAAGCGTCGCATTAAAGAAATCCAAACTGCAGCAGAGAAGGAGAGAAAAGCTCTGGACAAGATGGAGAAACAGAAAGAAAAACAACGAAGAAAAGAGCAAGAACAACGCAGGAACTGACCGCCACCAGGGGGAGACGGAGACGGAGACGGGGGAGGACACAGGACAAGGGGGGACATGAAGGGGGCAGAGGACAACGAGGGGTAGGACAAAGGACAAGGGGGGACATGAAGGGGAGGACAAGAGAGGAGGACAACAAGAGGGGAGGACAACAAGGGGAGGACAGAGGACAGTGGGGAGGCATGAAGGGGAGGACAAGAGGGGAGGACAACAAGGGGAGGACAACAAGGGGGAGGACAGAGGACAAGGGGGGACATGAAGGGGAGGACAAGAGGAGGACAACAAGGGGAGGACAACAAGGGGAGGACAGAGGACAAGGGGAGGACAAGAGGAGAGGACAACAAGGGGAGGACAAAGGGGGGAGCACAGAGGACAATGGGGGGACATGATGGGGAGGACAAGAGAGGAGGACAACAAGAGGGGAGGACAACAAGAGGGGAGGACAGAGGACAACGGGGCAGAGGACAACGGGGAGGACAGAGGACGGGGGCAATCTCTGTTTGTGTCTCCGGATGATAGTTTCCACACATCCTGGGAAACCGGGTAATCTGTAATGCTGCTTTCCAGGCCTGGAAAAGTCCTGGAAAGTGTAAACAGGACGTCCTTCAGCTGAAGCTCGTTAACAGTCGTGAAATGATACAAATGAACGTTGACGTTACGACATATTTACATATATTTCAGACTCTGGTTCTTACGGTGGCCCTGAAGGACAAATCCAGCGTTTCAGTGTTTTTATTTTAAATTATTTCTCTTCACATTTGTGTCTCTAAAGTCAAAGTGACCTTTAAAAACAAAAATATCAAGAAATATACGAGAATGTTTATCACTGAATAAAAACAAACTAAAGGACGGACAAATGGACAGGTGAACTAATATTTCTCTTAGTGCTTTTGCTTTTTGCTCTTGTGTGTGTTTTGTCCTCAGGGGCCACCGTCATTTCTAGAGCAAAGACTTTAAAGGACACGTCTCCTGTGGTCCGCTGTCCCACAGTCTATCGCACGCACCTTTACTCGTGTAAAGGTGCGTTCAGGTGCTCTTTGTCATTCATTAACAGTGTGTCGAGGAGGTAATCGGATGAGTTGACGAGAAGTACGGAAGCAAAGAAAGTCCATAACTAAACCAAACGCCTCAGTGTGAAGTTAAACCACTACTGAATTCTTAAAGTTGACTTGTGATGACAAAATTTAAAGCACTGAAATATTTTTACTTTAAAAACCTCCTGACGGTTTGAATTGAAAGGTCATTTCAGGATCTGCAATTTCACAAACTTCATTTTTCTCACAAATTAAATCTAATTTTCAAATAAAATAATAAAAAAATTACTAAAATTTGTCATTTTCGGATCAAAAGCCAGTTCAAAACAATCACGTTACATTTTCCTGGTTAAATTCAGAGACCTGAAGTCAAACGTCTGGGCTACCGATCGGTCCAATCAGGTTACATCCCGTCAGTCATGTGATCCAAGAAGAGTTCAGATGAGCGACTGGAAACGCGAAAGATTCCATTTATAGCGGCTTTCTCTGCTTCCATAAAAGCACCTGAACACATCGTCAGTTTTATCTGTGTGATGTGACGTCGTCTGATTCGTGGAGGAGGACCAGGCGTTAAGCCCCGCCTCCTCGCAGGGGGCGGGGCCTGAGCTGTGGCGCACCTTGAGTATTTTCCAGAACAATGAGAACTGCAGTGGAAACAGCGGAAAACGAAGGTGTAATCTCTGATTCTTTGCAGCAGGTCTGGTTGAGATGTTTTGGTTGGACGCTGAAGGAGACGCAGCCTGAAAGAGCAAACGAGGAAGAGTTTTTACTGTTGAAGAAGATCTCAAACAGAAACAGTTGAAGGTGATTTAAGTGTTAAAAGAAGTGAAACATTCAGATGATTCTTTCTGCTGTCGGATAAAAACTAAACAAGTGCGATGTGTTTGTTTCAGACGTCGTCTGTACTGACTGACCTCTGACCTCTGCAAGGCCACAATAAAACGATCATTTCAAGAAATAAATCAACGTTTTGTTGAGGCTTCATTTATTTTGTGAAGAGATTAAAGAGGGATTAAATGAAAGAGTGCTGAAAGATAATAATATAACAATAAAATGTAAAAAGTATCTGAATGTCGTGTGGCTAGCTAGTGCGATAAACAGTTACTACGTGTACATACTGCATTGATTTGTAATAGTGTAGATTAGAACAAAGTAAATAAAATGATTAGACGTAGAATCTGAAAACATTCTGTAACTTTTCATCCGTCAAAAGGATTTCTCTTTTATTTTCTGTTCTATAAAGCTTTATGACAGTTATTATTATTATAATTATTAATAGTCCTATAATATTCATCCTGAGGCAGAAAAGGACGTCAGAATATTTTGATTTTGATTTTATTTCTCCCTCACGTCTGTTCTGTTCTTTCAGACATCAACTCGTTTTAATTTCCTGTTTGTGTTTCCTGTCACATGACGGCTCATATTTCTGTACGAAGTGCTGGAGCAGCATCGTCAGCTAACAGACAGCTAGCGGCTAACAGCTAGCAGCTAACAGCTAACAGCTGCGGTGTCTGTCCCGCCGGGAGGAGCTAAGACACGAGGTGCCACGTACGCTGAATGGAACGCACCCCGAGACACAGGCGGTGAAAAGTGTTTTATTATCATCAAAAACAAACTACATGTACAAAGGCTCCTGATTGGCTGTTACACACAATACGAAACATACTTCTCTCTGAAGACGACTTTTAGAAAATCAACGAAAAGTATAAAATCTGTTTCTTTATAAATAAAAAAGGGAAGTAAATGAACGAGTTCACCCACAGGGTTTACTTCAACACCCAACCGACTCAGTCAGTCCCACACCTGAACACACACACCTGCCTGAAACGCAAGGAAATGAGTATCATTTACACACCAAACAACTTCCTGTTCAAACACACACGCGTGTTTCTACGAATCACCGCTGCTCTGACGTCATCGCTGCTCTGACGTCATCGCTGTTGTTGCTGGACTTGAGAAACTTTTCACTTCCTGAAGTGACTCAGCGAAGTTTGACTTTAAGCCTCGCTCGTCCCTGCAGGCTTCCTCCTCTGACCTTTGACCCCATTTTAAACTACAGAAAATATATTAAACATGTTCATGTTTCCTGCGACCTCACGCACACACGCATAAAATAAAATCATTCATACAGAGAAAACAACAAAAGTAAAACAATAGCTATTTCATCATAAATAACAAATAAATATCAGTCATAAATAAAAATAGTATAAATAACCTGCAGTTTCTGATGACAGCAGATAAATATAAACTCATTTTAAAGTCCTCACCAAACATTTACACCCAAACATCAAATAAATAAATATAAATATACAGAAACAGGAAGTTAAAGAGCAGCTGAGCCGCTGTGACGACAATGCACTTCCTGTAGCTGCTTCACAATAAAAGCATCTGCATGATTCAACAATGGAGAAGCTTTTAATGTGAAACAGGAGCAGCAGGAAGTTTGAATGATCAGTAATTACGGTAACGTTCAAGTCTGATTAGAGCTGCAAATAACGATTGTTTTCATTATCGATCATCAGAATCAATCGTTTGGTCTGAAAGTGTCCGAAAACACTGAAAGCAGAAAAGTTTTGCTTAAAATTGTCTCTAACTATTAATCAATTATTAAAATTGCTGCCAATTAATTTTCTGGCAATCGATTAACTGATGAACAGAGTGCAACACACACTCATGCCAGTTGTCCAATAAACTGTAAATGTTAAAAGTCATGAAGTAAAAATCAGCAACGATCTACAAAATAAAAGTTCTTCTTCTTTTCTTTTTGCTTCTTCCAATCAGAAATAATCAAAGTGTGTTTTTACTGCTCAGACATCTGCGAGCTTCCCGGCTTTTCTAAACGCTGCAGACAGAAGCTGAGCAGGTTCAGACCTGCAGATCTCAGATCTGTCACAATCGTCTCTCTTCAGTCCTGGAAGGTTTTTAAACTCGTTCACATTCCAGCTGATTGTCCTGCAGCACGTCGGCCAATCAGATGAGCCCGAGACGCTCAGAGGAAACGCCGCTGCCGCTGCGCTCTGCAGGATGGTTCTGGACTTGTTTCCTGCTGAACCTGCGAGTCTCTGTGTTACAGCTGAGACTCAGTTGATGGATCTGTGGTTTGGACTCGCCGAATATATAAATATAAATATCTGAATTCAGCTCTGTGAGAATATTTTGTACAGAAGAAGAATGTGTGACGTGTTTGAGCTCTGAAGAAGAAACGATGTTGCTGAAACGTCAGAAGCTGCTGTTGTATTGAGACGTGAACGACAAAGAGTGGAGAGTCTTTCCGGCTGCGGATCTCGGCTGGCGTACGGCAACTCACGAGGAAAAAACTGATTCTGTTCGGCCATCGATCGCTGATCAATAAAATATCTCCCAGGAGGCATTGCAGGCAGACACAGCTGATCTGTCCCGTCAGGTCGTCGGGGTCACCGGCTCCTCCAGAGGTCATGAACGATCACAATCAACTTTAACTCCGTCCAGCTCATCCCGATGTGTCCGTGTGTCCTTGAACGCAGCGCGGTGTCGTCCCTGGTGGGCGGGGCTTAGCGTGTACCTTCAGCTCGGGGCCTGTGGGTGGCGATGGCTCTCAGGCTGCGGATCAGGTCGTGACAGAAGGAGCGAAGCTGCGTCAGCGTCAGGTGGGCCGCCACCTGGACATCGTAGTTGCCATGGAGACGGGAGGCCAGGTCCAGACTGTGGGTCTGATCCACCGCGCCGCCGAGCTGAGCCACCTCCTTCATCTAAAACACAGAAGCACTGCTGTTAGCATGGTGCGTGGGAGCAGCCAATCACAGTGAAGCGCCCGAGCACAGGAAGTGGACATCACGGCAGGTGTGTGCGCTACCTTGTTGATGTGTGTCAGCAGGTCTCTGAGGTCAGCTTGCAGGTCGCTCAGTCCACTCAGTCTGTCAGACAAAACTCCCAGCAGCCCTTGGTACAGCCGGCTGCCCGCTGACATGCGACTCACGCAGGTGTCCTGCAGGGGGCGACGGAGGACAGACAGGTAAACCAGGTGAGTGTCGACAGACGGAATCAAACTGAGACTGAAGTTGAAAAACATTTCAGATTCACAGTAAATATTTTAGTCATTCATGTTTTTATCCTCCGACACTGAAACATCCACCGGTTTACTGGACTATCTCAGACCTCCTAAAGGACCACCTGGCCCTCTTCAAAGACCCCCAGAACCTCCTCCAGAACCCTCTAAACAACTTCAGGACCCCAAGAACACATTTAGTTACCCACCACTAGAACCTCCTCATGGGCTGAACTGAATGAACCTTCTAGGCACTCCAAGACCCACCTAAGGGACCCCTTAAACCTCCTCAAAAACCTCCCGATCCAGCTAAAGGACCACAAGACCCACCTAAGGGACCCCTTAAACCTCCTCAAAAACCTCCCGATCCAGCTAAAGGACCACAAGAACCCCACGGCCACCTAAGAACCACGTCAAGATCCAGGGGCCTCCTCGAGGACTGAATGAACCCCCTGCCGAACCTCCTTCGGGACCCTAAAGACCCCCCTCGGCCCCGCCTACAACACCCCCAGACTGCAGACTGACCAGTGTGAAGCGTTCAGACAGCGGTTTGAGAACGGGGGCGGCGGGGATGCCCAGTGATGTCACCATCATCTGCAGGTTTGTTGTCTGTGTGGAAGGGTCAAGGGTCAAACCCTGAGGAGGACAGGAAGAGGTTATTAACACGTGAAGAAGAAAAGCAGCCAATAGGAGTCCAGGCGACTCAGAAGTCTGGCGTACCTCAGTGTTGATGGTGGCGGCGTGCACGGCGGGGATGTCTCTCAGGATTTTCTCCACCAGCGTCTTCGCCCGCTCGGCCGCCTCTCTGAATGCCGCCGGCGGGTCGGACGGCGAGCTGACGGGAGCTGATTGGACCAAAACTGCAAACAGGAAGTAGTGCAGCAGGGCGACGACTGGAGGAAGAAACGGGATGTTTATTTACCGACAGTTCGCCGGATAACATTAATAAACACTGAATAGTTTTTCACTTTCTAATAAACCACCAAGTCTGTAGTTATAAATGTTAATAAATCAGTAATAATCAATCATTCATTTAGTCAGCAGCTGCAAATGTTAATATATAAATAATATAGTTAGAAATAATAATGTATACCAGCATATTAATGACTTAATTATACTTTATATATCTATAAAGGGTTAAATGATGATTTGTAACATTAGTGAAATCATTAGTTCCTATTAAACTCACGACTCTTAATACTTGAAACGTGTCTATTAAAGGAGGAAATTATATATTTAATAAAGATCCTGACAGTTTTATGTATTTTATCTCTCTTGATACTGAATGTCTATTCATTTATTAATCAACATTTCTTGCAGATTTTTTACCAAATATAAATAATCAACCAGCAGCCCAGAAGTTGTTCTTATGAACGGCTTATAACTGATCTATGAAGCATTAGTAAATTATTTATTAACCGTTAATGTCATTAAGACTTTTCCTGCGATCACAACACAAATAAAACCCAAAGTATTCTCAGTTTACAGAAAGTAAACGTGTTTTCACTTCACTAAAGATAAGAGCTAACAGGATGTTAGCGAAGACGGTGCAACCAGACTGAGAGTCTGCAGCTATGCTAGCAGCTCTGTGAGGCTGTATTTAGCCACAGTGGTGCTTTGAGCTAAATGCTAACATCAGCATGCTAGCATGCTAACATGCTCACAGTAACAATGCTAACATGCTGATGTTCAGCAGGTTTGTTCACCATGTTCTCCATCTTAGTTTAGCGTGTTAGCATGCTAACATTAGCTAGTTAGCAGTAAACAGAGTGCAGCTGAGGCTGATGGGAGCGTCAGCAGCTCTGCAGGTCAGAAACCAAAGCGTCGGACGCGTTAACGTGTCGACCTGATGGTGGCGCTAGATGGAAAGTCAGAGGATCAGCAGAGTTACTACAGTTCATCCTGAGGGGAGCGTGAACGATGAAGTTTCATCGCAGCTGCTGACGCTTCAGTCTGAACAAAATGGAGGACGGTCATCCATAGAGCTGCGATGCTAGCTCTGTTAGCTTATGATTACTAAAAATGACCAAAATAGTTGCCAAATGAATAATTGATTAACTCGAGTCTATCTTACAGTCCTGTGTTAGTTACAGCTCTAATTTATTCTTACTCAGCAGTTTTGGCACGAAACACCCTCCATAGCCCACTGAGCCTGGCACTGATCACCCCCCATACGCTGACCGGGGGCGCGGGTCTGCGCAGGTGATCACAGTCAGCGCAGGTTCACGTTTGACAGAAAAGTCGATTTTTAATTAAAAAAAAGTGATTCTGTTAAAGTTTGTTGTTGTTGAGTCACGTGTGTGTTTACTCCTCCACCAAACTTCATGCACGTTTCTGGTGATTTTAGCGGCCTCTCCTCTGCGCGTCAGGGACAATAAAAGTTTGGCTCTTACCTGTCAGGGTGTTCATGTCTGTCAGGGCGGCTGTCTGGCTCTCGGTCTCGGTGTGTGTCCGCCGCTGAACTCGGTAAATTCTGCTTTTGCTTCCATTTGCAGCAGTTTGGACCTTTTATCTGCACCCTCTCCCGCGGGGGTTTCCCGTTGACGGGCACCGACAGCGCCGTCACTCTCCGTGGAGTCATGCAGATAAATCCCGGAGTGACGAAGCTTGTGAAAACCTGTTGCGTCACAACCAACCGTAGATCCGCGGGGAGAGACAGGAAACCTGCAGGGTCTCACCTGCCGCCACGACACGTGACTTCACACCTTTATCTGTGCCTTTAATCCAGATTCTTAACAGCTCGGAGTCGGAGGCAGGAAGGGAACTCTCTCAGGTGCATTAACTGACTCCAACTGGTCACGGATCAGGTCTTTAAACCAGTTCACCTCCCATCGCATCCAGTGAAACCAGTGATGCCATGCGAGAGTTAACATTTCATTATTAGGCATGGAGGAAGTGCCTCTAACCCCACGCTGTAAAACTCCACTTCAGGTAAATGAAGCGTGACGCCGAGGCTGAAGGTGTGTGTGCCGCTTCACTTCCTGTGTCGTCATGTTTCTTTGAGAAATCCTGGACAAACTGAGTCAGCAGAAAACGCGTTTCAGATGTTTGGCTTCCGGCCGCCGCTCAGGAAGCGCGTCATCGGACTGCAGGAGTCTCCAGACCTTCTTTCAGCTTTTGTTTCAACATTTGGGAAGAAGTTTGTTTCACAACTGAGTCTGATTCACAGGCAAGAGACCACCTGACCTCATTTCTCCTGTGCCACATCTTTATTAATAATAATAATAATAACAATAATAATAATAATACAGGCATGTTCATGTGAAATCAGCTTTTTAACGTTACTTTAAACATTAACTTTATGCACTGCTGTGCAGTTTAAAAATGTAACAACGCTCCATTTTGTATCAGCTGATGTTCGTCGAGACGTTTAGTTTGTTTTCAGCGGGATCAATGATCGCAATCAATAAGCTCCTAACGCCCGAGGCTCACAGCAGCCGATTAATCGATTAGTCGATTCAGCTGAACTCGTACAAACTGTTGGGAGTTTCGTTTATAACAAAACATCAGATTTTATAAACGTGTTTAAAAATGTGAATCTGTAAAGTAACTGAAGCCGTCAGATGAATGTGGGAAGTGAAGTCCAGCGTTTCCGTCGGAGACGAGGCGGAGCGGAAGCAGAAAGACTCGCGTAAAGCAAAGCACCTGAGTAAAGCAAAGCACCTGAGTAAAGTAAAGCACCTGAGTAAAGCAAAGCACCTGAGTAAAGTAAAGCACCTGTGTAAAGCAAAGCACCTGAGTAAAGTAAAGCACCTGTGTAAAGCAAAGCACCTGAGTAAAGCAAAGCACCTGAGTAAAGCAAAGCACCTGAGTAAAGCAAAGCACCTGAGTAAAGTAGCACCTGAGTAAAGCAAAGCACCTGAGTAAAGCAAAGCACCTGAGTAAAGCAAAGCACCTGAGTAAAGCAAAGCACCTGAGTAAAGTAAAGCACCTGAGTAAAGCACCGAGTAAAGCACCTGAGTAAAGCACCTGAGTAAAGCAAAGCACCTGAGTAAAGTAAAGCACCTGAGTAAAGCAAAGCACCTGTGTAAAGCAAAGCACCTGAGTAAAGCAAAGCACCTGAGTAAAGTAAAGCACCTGAGTAAAGCAAAGCACCTGAGTAAAGCACCTGAGTAAAGCAAAGCACCTGAGTAAAGCAAAGCACCTGAGTAAAGTAAAGCACCTGAGTAAAGCACCCGAGTAAAGCAAAGCACCTGAGTAAAGCACCTGAGTAAAGCAAAGCACCTGAGTAAAGTAAAGCACCTGAGTAAAGCAAAGCACCTGTGTAAAGCAAAGCACCTGAGTAAAGCAAAGCACCTGAGTAAAGTAAAGCACCTGAGTAAAGTAAAGCACCTGAGTAAAGCACCTGAGTAAAGCACCTGAGTAAAGTAAAGCACCTGAGTAAAGTAAAGCACCTGTGTAAAGCAAAGCACCTGAGTAAAGCACCTGAGTAAAGCACCTGAGTAAAGCAAAGCACCTGTGTAAAGTAAAGCACCTGTGTAAAGCAAAGCACCTGAGTAAAGTAAAGCACCTGAGTAAAGCACCTGAGTAAAGCAAAGCACCTGAGTAAAGCACCTGAGTAAAGTAAAGCACCTGAGTAAAGCACCCGAGTAAAGCAAAGCACCTGAGTAAAGCACCTGAGTAAAGCAAAGCACCTGAGTAAAGCAAAGCACCTGAGTAAAGCAAAGCACCTGAGTAAAGTAAAGCACCTGAGTAAAGCACCTGAGATTGAGGCGCCTGGATTGAGGTGGGGCGCCTGGATTGAGGCGCCTGAGATTGAGGCGCCTGAGTAAAGCACCTGAGATTGAGGTGGGGCGCCTGGATTGAGGCGCACTGGATTGAGGCGCCTGGATTGAGGCGCACTGAGATTGAGGTGGGGCGCCTGGTTGAGGTGGGGCGCCTGGATTGAGAATGAGGCGCCTGGATTGAGGCGCCTGAGATTGAGGCGCCTGAGATTGAGGCGCACTGGATTGAGGTGGGGCGCACTGGATTGAGAATGAGGCGCCTGGATTGAAATGAGGCGCCTGGATTGAGAATGAGGCGCCTGGATTGAGGTGGGGCGCCTGGATTGAGGCGCCTGGATTGAGGCGCCTGGATTGAAATGAGGCGCCTGGATTGAGAATGAGGCGCCTGGATTGAGAATGAGGCGCCTGATTGAGGTGGGGCGCACTGGATTGAGGTGGGGCGCCTGGATTGAGGCGCCTGAGATTGAGGTGGGGCGCCTGGATTGAGGTGGGGCGCCTGGATTGAAATGAGGCGCACTGGATTGAGGCGCCTGAGATTGAGGTGGGGCGCCTGGATTGAGGTGGGGCGCCTGGATTGAGGCGCACTGGATTGAGGTGGGGCGCCTGAGATTGAGGTGGGGCGCCTGGATTGAGGCGCACTGAGATTGAGGCGCCTGGATTGAGAATGAGGCGCACTGAGATTGAGGTGAGGCGCCTGGATTGAGGCGCACCAGATTGAGGTGGGGCGCACTGAGATTGAGGTGAGGCGCCTGAGATTGAGGTGGGGCGCCTGGATTGAGAATGAGGCGCCTGGATTGAGGTGGGGCGCACTGAGATTGAGGTGGGGCGCCTGAGATTGAGGTGGGGCGCCTGAGATTGAGAATGAGGCGCCTGAGTAAAGTAAAGCGCCTGAGTGAGGTGGGGCGCACTGAGATTGAGGTGGGGCGCACTGGATTGAGGTGGGGCGCACCTGAGATTGAGAATGAGGCGCCTGAGTGAGGTGGGGCGCCTGGATTGAGGTGGGGCGCACTGAGATTGAGAATGAGGCGCCTGAGTAAAGCACCTGGATTGAGGCGCCTGAGATTGAGGTGGGGCGCCTGGATTGAGGCGCCTGAGTAAAGTAAAGCGCACCTGAGTAAAGCAAAGCACCTGGTAAAGCAAAGCACCTGTGTAAAGTAAAGCACCTGTGAGTAAAGCACCTGGTAAAGCACCTGTGAGTAAAGCACCTGAGTAAAGCACCTGTAAAGCAAAGCACCTGAGTAAAGTAAAGCACCTGAGTAAAGGTGCGGAGTTTCTTTCCACCGCTGAACACATTAATGTTCAGGAAACTCTCCAGCTGCAAATAAACTCCTTCAATCGATCTCCGCTTTCAGGAGACGAAGTCAACGTACGCACACGTTATTTTTTACAGTGTGGGATTACCTGTTAGAGTTAAAGGCGGAGTTTATTGGGTCATTCGCTTCAACGCAGTTATTCAGGAATATATAGCCGCTACGTTTGAAACAGGAAGCTCCGTTTGTTTAGTCTGGGGCCCCTGAGGGTCTGGGGCCCCTGAGGGTCCGGGACCCCTGAGGGTCCGGGGCCCCTGAGGGTCTTGGACCCCTGAGGGTCTTGGACCCCTGAGGGTCCGGGACCCCTGAGGGTCTGGGGCCATTCATTCATTCCTGACGTTGGTAACACAAAGTGTGTGTGATCAAATATTCTAAACTCCAGGTTCTCTTACTAGCTTTTTCTGGAGCTTTCAACCACATCCCACAGTCTTCTTCAGTGAACAGAACTGGAGAGCTTCCCTGCAAGGAAGGAGCCAGTGTGTGTGTGTGTTAGTGTGTGTGTATGTGTTAGTCAGTGTGTGTGTGCGTGAGTGCGTGCGTGAGTCAGTCAGTGTGTGCGTGTGAGTCAGTGTGTGTTAGTGAGTCAGTGTGTGTGTGTTAGTGTGTGTGTGTGTCAGTGTGTGTGTGTTAGTTAGTGTGCGTGTGTGTCAGTGTGTGTGTCAGTGTGTGTGTGTGTGTGTGTGTGTGTGTGTGTGTGTGTGTGTGAGTCAGTGTGTGTGTGTTAGTGTGTGTGTGTGTCAGTGTGTGTGAGTCAGTGTGTGTGTGTCAGTGTGTGTGTGTTAGTGTGTGTGTGTGTGTGTTAGTGTGTGTGTTAGTGTGTGCATGTGAGTCAGTGTGTGTGTGTGTGTGTTAGTGTGTGCATGTGAGTCAGTGTGTGTGTGTGTGTGTGTGTGTGTGTGCGCATGTGAGTCAGTGTGTGTGTGTGTTAGTGTGTGTGCATGTGAGTCAGTGTGTGTGTGAGTCAGTGTGTGTGTGAGAGACGCTCCCGTCACATGACGCCACGCTGTGAACTAACAGTGGATCGTCGCCACACTGAGCGGCTCAGACTGAAGCAGAGTCCGATCTCACTTCAGCCTCCTCGACTCTGAAAATGTCGAGAGCCCTGGTGCTGCTTTACTTAACGGCTTCCGTTTACACCCAGCTGCGGTACGGAGGCCTCTGTAGGACAAACTCATCCATCAGCACAATATGAACCAGCAGGTGGAGACGAGACAAAACAGCAGCGATCAATAACAAGATGGCCGCTTCATAGTTACCTCACTGTAACAGAAGGTCTTCGAACGTTAAGCAGAAGTTTAACGTGAAGTCGAGGCAAAATTTGATTACTATGGAATTTTCTTCAGACTGTTTTTCATTTGAACAGATTTGTGAAAACGTGTTTTTCTGCAGTTCGCTGTCGCATCAGAAACGTGGCTACAGTCCACTTCCTGCTGACATACCTATCCGTGGTAAGACAGAACAGAACCTCGTGGAACTAACTTTGGCGTGCACGGACTCACTGTTAACATGTGATAAGTGCGCATGCTGCCCGTTGCCGTAGCTCCGTCTCGTCATCTTACTTTTTCCAACTTAACTTTCTTTTTTTCTTCCAAACTTGAGTAACTTGGACTACAAGTACCTGGGAGTCCACATGGACAACAAACTGGACTGGACCAAGAACACTCAGGCTGTTTACAGGAAGGGCCAGAGCCGCCTCTGTTTCCTGAGGAGGCTGAGGTCCTTCAACATCTGCCGGACGATGCTGAGGATGTTTTATGAGTCTGTGGCGGCCGGTGCTGTCCTGTATGCTGTTGCATGCTGGGGCAGCAGGCTGAGGGCAGCGGACGCCAACAGACTCAACAAACTGATCCGTAAGGCCGGTGACATCGTGGGGGCGGAGCTGGACTCTCTGGCGGTGGTGTCAGAGAGGAGGATGCTGGGTAAACTACACGCCATCTTGGACAGCGTCTCCCACCCGCTCCATGACGTGCTGGTCAAACAAAGGAGCACCTTCAGCGGAAGACTCATCCCCCCACAATGCACCACAGAGCGCCACAGGAAGTCATTCCTGCCTGTGGCCATCAGACTCTTTAACTCCTCCCTCTAAGTGTCAGTCTGTCTGACCCGAAGTCACTAAACTGGACATTGATCATTAACATCTCTGCAATACCTGAATAATTGTGCAATATTCTGTGTTAATACTGCTGATCAATATTTAGCTTTTCCTGTTTATTGACATTGATATACTTTACCGCCATTACTGCTGTGCAATATCTTAATAATCTCAATAAGCTGCACTGAACTTCCACTGCTTATTACTTATATTATTACATTGTATTATTATACTGTATTATCATCATCAGCCGGTAAACCCACCTGGTTCTTCATTTATTTTCTGACCTGTTTTTATAGTTTTATAGTGTTTATAGTTTTATAGTGTTTATAGTGTTTATAGTGTTTATAGTGTTTATAGTGCATCATATTGTTTGCTAGCACTTCCTCCTGTGTGCGCTGACGTAAAGACGAGCTGCTGTAACAAAGAGTTTCCCTTCGGGGATCAATAAAGTGTTTCTGATTGTGATAACAACGAACAAACCTTTATTAACTACACTCGTGTGTGACAGCAGGTCAGAGCTGCAGAGAACAGACTACGTTACCCAGAAAACCACAGAAACAAACGTGTGTAAACAAAACCAAAGTGTGTTTTATTTGTCTGAGTGAGAGAAACAACAAACAGCAGGAATACACAGCAGAGAGGGAGGAGAGAGAGGAGAGGGGGGTTGTGGGTAATAACTGATCTACTAACATCAGCGTGCAGACACGCAACTACTTCCTGTCTGCACAGGAAGTCAGCAGGGAGGATCATGGGAAGCTGTCGTCGTCGTCTTCAGCCATTTCTTTGGCGAACTCCAGATCCTGCTGCTCCCGCTCCCGACGCTCCTGAACGCAGCACGGACACAGAAACACAGACACGTGAGACACAACAGTCACATGACGTTTTATTTTATTCAGTATGCAGAGCTTCCTGCCCGGCGGCTCGGAGACGCCCGAACACTTGTCTCTGACGATTCCCGCGTCTCTGATGTCGACTCCAGTGAAACTGACTCACGGGTTAAACCTGATGGAGCTTCACAGGTGGAGCGCTTCGTTCTTTCTACCAACAGACCGTTTACAGGACGGAGCTCAGGGAAGGAGGCGGGGCCGACCTTAAATACCGTCAAACACCCGGACGCCGATACGGAGACGCTGCATCGAGGTGGGCGTTGGCCGATTAGTCGCACAGGTGTGTGTGTGTGTGTGTGTGTGTGCGGTATATATTTATTGTATTTCAGCTCCAGCGGTGACGTCGGAGGATTTCGGACTAACAGAAACATTGCTCTAATTTCATTATTGTCTGTTTTAGTCTTTGAACAAATAAACAAAAAGAATATTAAGACTTTTTCTGAAAATTACTACTTTCTCACAACACTGCCACTATAAATCTGAACTTCGTCACATTGTGACACTGCACTTCTTCAGCGGACTGCGGCGTTTAACCAGCAGCACGTTTTCTTCTTCTCCCACTTTGTTTGATCGTCTGTTTTTCTTACAGCGGGAAACTAACGAGTCTCAGCCGAAGAATCTTTAAACCAATCACACAAACGCAAATACAGAAAGAATATTTAACACAGTGAGCTTTGTTCTCTTTTAAATCTGATCTGCAACAAAAGTGTGTGTGTGTGTGTGTGTGTGTGTGTGTGTGTGTGTGTGTGTGTGAGTGTGTGTGTGTGTGAGTGTGAGTGTGTGAGTGTGTGTGTGTGTGTGTGTGTGTGTGTGTGTGTGTGAGTGTGTGAGTGTGTGTGTGTGTGTGAGTGTGTGTGTGTGTGTGTGTGTGTGTGTGTCTGTGTGTGTCTCTGTGTCTCTGTGTGTGTGTGAGTGTGTGTGTGTGTGTGTCTGTGTGTGTGTGTGAGTGTGTGTGAGTGTGTGAGTGTGTGTGTGTGTGTGAGTGTGTGTGAGGTGTGTGTGTGTGTGTGTGTGTGTGTGTGTGTGTGTGTGTGTGTGTGTGTGAGTGTGTGTGTGTGTGTGTGTGTGTGTGTGTGTGTGTGAGTGTGTGTCTGCGTGTGTGTGTGTGTCTCTGTGTCTCTGTGTGTGTGAGTGTGTGAGTGTGTGTGTGAGAGTGTGAGTGTGTGTGAGTGTGTGTGTCTGTGTGTGTCTCTGTGTGTGTGAGTGTGTGAGTGTGTGTGTGTGTGTGTGTGTGAGTGTGTGAGTGTTACCTCTGCTGACTCCAGGTCTTTGTTGTAAGCTTTAGGAGGAAACCTCATGGCCTGCAGGACGAGACGCACACGAGTTATTTTCACTGAACGACTGAAGCAACAAACTGTTTGACAGCTGAGAAACATCCTGAATGATGAGATGAACAGTTATTAACCGTTATTAACCGTTATTAACCGTTATTAACCGTTATTAACCGTTATTAACAGTTATTAACCGTTATTAACCGTTATTAACCGTTATTAACCGTTATTAACAGTTATTGACAGTTATGAACCGTTATTAACAGTTATGAACGTTATTAACAGTTATTAACCGCTATGAACAGTTATTAACAGTTATTAACCGCTATGAACAGTTATTAACAGTTATTAACCGCTATGAACAATTATTAACAGTTATTAAGTGTTATTAAGTGTTATTAACCGCTATGAACAGGTAGAAGAAACCAAAGGAAAATGTGTTATAAGATAATTAATGAGTGAATGACATTTTTACACCTTCTGTAACATTAATGTGACTTCAACTACGTCATTCGGACCTTGACAGACATGTTGTGTGTGTCTCAGGTGTGTGTTACCTTGACAGACATGTGTGTGTGTCTCAGGTGTGTGCGTTACCTTGACAGACATGTGTGTGTGTCTCAGGTGTGTGTTACCTTGACAGACATGTTGTGTGTGTCTCAGGTGTGTGCGTTACCTTGACAGACATGTGTGTGTGTGTACCTTGACAGACATGTTGTGTGTGTCTCAGGTGTGTTACCTTGACAGACATGTGTGTGTCTCAGGTGTGTGTGTTACCTTGACAGACATGTTGTGGATGTCTCAGGTGTGTGTGTTACCTTGACAGACATGTTGTGTGTGTGTCTCAGGTGTGTCTCAGGTGTGTGTGTTACCTTGACAGACATGTGTGTGTCTCAGGTGTGTGTGTTACCTTGACAGACATGTTGTGTGTGTGTCTCAGGTGTGTGTGTTACCTTGACAGACATGTTGTGGATGTCTCAGGTGTGTGTGTTACCTTGACAGACATGTGTGTGTCTCAGGTGTGTGTGTTACCTTGACAGACATGTTGTGGATGTCTCAGGTGTGTGTGTTACCTTGACAGACATGTGTGTGTGTGTCTCAGGTGTGTGTGTTACCTTGACAGACATGTTGTGTGTGTCTCAGGTGTGTCTCAGGTGTGTGTGTTACCTTGACAGACATGTTGTGGATGTCCAGGCAGAAGGAGATTCTCTGGTGAAAAGCCAGCTGAGGCTCTCTGGTCCCGTAGATGTCCATAGTCTCTTTCGATTGGACGAAGCCTTTCTCGTGGTTGATGCTCGCCTCGATCACTCCGTCACGGATCGCCTGAAGGACACACACACACACACACACACACACACACTTCACATCAGGGGTTTCCCAGCCACCGGTCCATGGGCTGTATTTCTAACCTGAGTCCAGCTTGTTACGGTGTTTGTGTGAGAGCGAGTGCTCTGTTCCCGTGAGGATCTTTGAGAGTGAATTCCCAGGTGTCTCCTTCTGATTGGCTGGATTTGTGGGTCCTGCTGCTGATTGGTCGCCTCGGCCTCAGGAGTCCCGTGTGTGCGTTTGTTTGTAGTAATAAATGATTTCCTGAGTCGGAGATGTCCTTAAAAGGCCACCATACAGAGGAAAGGGTACCACGACCAGAACCCGACGGGTCGGATTATGTTCAAATGTAACTTAAGAAAATTCTCTCTCTGACTCGGCCAATCATCTGCGTCGGTGTGCGTCACGTGTCGTCAGTAGAAACACAAAGCCTGCTGGGAAGCAGGAAGAGAGACGGTGTAGCCGACGCGTGGCATTAGCCTGGCGAGCTAACGGTCAGTGATGGATGAATTAAAGCAAAAGCGGAGCTTCTAGAAATCCCCAGTGATTTGGGGAAGAGCATTGCATTGTGGGAACATTATGATGTTGTTGTGACAACAGATTAAAACCTCCCACCTTCCTCCTGATCACCAGCCTGGTGTCGGTACCAAGTTCTGTTCGGACTGTGGTCCAGTTCATCGGGACGACGCTGGGGCCGGTGATAACCGGTGAGAGCGACCCCTGTTAGACGCTGTGGGGTCACGTGACCTCTGGATCATCAGCTGGCAGACGTTCTGTACGCTCGGTGCTGCTGGGCAGCAGATAACTTCGTCTCGAACAAATAATAAAACCACAGCCCTGGTTCGGGTCTGACAGACGGGGGTACAGCAGGTTCGGGTCTGGGGCAGAACTCGACCCACTAGTGGTAAAAGATTTAAGACTAGACAAGAAAGGTTTTCCTTGTTACCTTGGCGACGATGAACTCTGCGTCCTCCGGACTGTCGAGCTGCAGCTTCTGAGCGATGTCGGCCAGAGAGATACGAGAGTACGACAGGCTGATCATACGCACACCTAAACACACACAGAGACACGCGTATCGATGATTAAACACCTGAGTCGATCGGACGAACACACACAGTGACGTGTGATGTCAGAGGTGATGTGGCCTGTGATTGGCTCACCGGTCTTGATGACATTGTGTCTCAGGCGGATGATGAGTGTGTATGTCCCGTCCGTCTGAAACTTCTCCCCAAACTGCTCCAACGCCTGGTTAAACTTGGCCAGGTTACCTGTTCTCACCGCTGAACACACACACACACACACACACACACACACACACACACACACACACACTGAGGTTTACAATTTAAGTTTCATAAAAATTATTTCTTTCATTTAATTTATAATGCAATATAATAAGATATATAAATAGATATAATCAATAACAACCCAACAAACCCTGTAAGCCACAAATGTTTTTGTTTGATAAATCACCTGAAATAATTGATTAATGAAAACGCTACAAAGCGAAGTTTTCAGTGCGTGTGTGTAAATACTGACCCTGAGTCAGCAGGAAGTACGGCATCAGCGACCTCTTCAGCGACGGCTGTCTGAACTGAAGTCTGTCGGGAATCTCTCCCAGCAGCAGCTCCACCACGATCAGCAGCTTGTGGACCTGAAGTCAGAGTTTAATGTCCGTTAGCACTCGCGTGTTCGGACGGCACGTTCCTCAGAGAACTCGGGTTCCGCTGCAGGAACCAGGAGCCTCGTGTCAGCACTGAGGAGGATCCGAACCAAACGCTTACGTGTGTTCAAAACACAGAGCGGCGCCAAAAAATACCAGGTTTATAAAATCAACTTAAAAATGTGCCTCATAGCCGTCTACACTCAGTGTGCAACAGTGTGTATCAGTGTGTATTAGTGTGTAAAGGCGCGATCACGCAGAGACGCAGCGCTACAGGCGCAGTCGCTTCAAAAATGGCAAACAGCTGTTGCGTCTGAGGGGCGGGGCTGCGTGCTCCGTAGCTCTCGCACAGTCCAACCTATTTATCGCATAGTAATCAGCATTAAACTCACCTGAGAGATTCACCTGGCTGCTCAACCAACAGGAAGAAAGCAGTAAAGTAGTAAAGCCTCTTGCTTGATTTGATTGGCTGCCTGGGCCAAGACTGACATTGAGTGGTGCCTGGCACTGAAAAGTTGAGAATATTTTAACGTCTATGCGTGTCTAAAAACCGCTACAAAAACGCGACACGCGGCACAAGAGAGGAGCGCACGCCAGGCGCGCCGTACCGTAGGAAAACTGTTTTCCTGGCGACCCATTAACAGTGCGTAACGGTGCGTTACAGTAACTGTGAGTAACGGTGCGTTACAGTGCGTAACAGTGAGCGTTACAGTGCGTAACAGTGAGCGTTACAGTGCGTAACAGTGAGCGTTACAGTGCGTAACAGTGAGCGTTACAGTGCGTATTAGTGTGCGTTACAGTGCGTATTAGTGAGCGTTACAGTGCGTAACAGTGAGCGTTACAGTGCGTAACAGTGAGCGTTACAGTGGGTAACAGTGTGCGTTACAGTGCGTATTAGTGTGCGTTACAGTGCGTATCAGTGTGCGTTACAGTGCGTATCAGTGTGCGTTACAGTGCGTATTAGTGTGCGTTACAGTGCGTATCAGTGTGCGTTACAGTGCGTATTAGTGTGTGTTACAGTGCGTAACTGACCGTCTGTTTGAAGCCCACAGCAGTGTGTTGTGGAGCTTTCCTCAGAGCGTTGGTCAGAGTCCTGCGAGCCTCAGAGTACTCCAACTGGATCGCCTTAATACGACCTGCAGGAGGTCACATGACACACAGGTGAGCACACAGGTACACAACAGGTACTCTAAAAGCTAAACATAAAATAACATGAATGACGTGAACAGATCAAATTGTTCCGTCCCAGTTATAATGCAGCACAGGTAAAGAACTCACCTGTGTAGTACAGGTATCGGGCCCACTCGTTGTTGTTGGCGAGCTCAGGGAACACTGACTTGGACACGAGTTTCTCGGCCTGGTCGTACAGGTTGAAGTGCAGGTAGTTCCTCAGCAGCAGGTTGAGGAGGACAGCCTGACCGTCAGCGTCGTGGCGCAGAGTCGCCGTACGCAGGCGAGTGTGGAGGAAACTGAAGGGTTAAACACAGAGAGGCGGTTTACGTTACAAACAGGAAGTTCAGTGTTGGAAACATTCAGAAATATGAACAATAAATGAAGAGAAAAGGACAAAACTGATGGAAGCAACAAGAAGAAACTTTTTTCATTATCAATAAGTTCCTCGGTGAATTATTTTGGCCCCATTAACAGCCGGCATCAACATGTGATCTGTCTCTGATCCGCAGTGTCTCCACGTGATCAGGTCTCAATATGTAAATGAGTCAGGTGGACAGAAGGGCAACAGTCGGCTGGTCAGACTGCTCCTCACCTGTCTGAGATCAGGAGGCAGCAGGAAGTGGACCTGCAGGACTGTTACCGACATGTGATGCTGCCACGGAAACATCACTTTACTTAGTTACACACGACTTTACGGACGATGACATACGGAAACTTTGCTAACGTCTTTATGTAATCAGTCCTGACTTCAAACACAGACGTGTGCGTGTCTGTGTGTGTCTTTGTGCGGGTGTGTGTGTGTGTGTGTGTGTGTGTGTGTGTACCTGCGCATGGTGTCGAACTTGTTGAGGAACTCGTACACTCGGGCGTGGTAATAGTAACACTTGGCGGCGACCAGATCCAGAGCTCTGCGGTTCTTAGAGCCGATCTTCTGCAGCAGGTCGTCTGAAACTTTCTGAGCCTGAAACACAACATGAGCAGTGTTATCACCATCTTCATCATCACCTTCATCACCGATAAACAGTTCACCTTCACTGAGCCTGAAGGAGCCTAAAACTCAACGTCTATTTGCAGAAACTGATGTTGGAGCTCCCGACTGAAATGTTTCATATGGAACAGCTGACTCCGTGTTTCTGACAAAACATTAAAAAATACAGGCTACATACAGCGTTAGCAGTTTGAATTAAACTGAAGCTGCGGGGAAAATATTACGCCAAACTCCCTTTAAGAAATATGACATTAACAATTCCTTACGTGTCCGCAAAAACACATAACTCTAGAAACACGAGATAAAAGGCGTCATATGTCGACCATCTTCTTCTTGTCAATTTGGCATCATTATAATCCAAAAAGATAAACTGCATTTCTGTACTTTCATACTTTCCGCACTTCACATTTTGGATTTTGTGCCTCAGCTCGCTACCGGCCTCCGTTGTTTAGCTGCGCTATTTTAGTGGGAGAAGACCGTGGGAACGAGAGGTAAACGTTTCAGAAACTAAGATTTCTCACTAAAATACGTGCTGGTTGGTGGATCAGACACACGGCGAATTACACACCGACTCACAACACTGTTAATTCACCGTCTATCATGTGAGAGATGTTACCAGAGTAACTTTGCCGTTTGCTGCTTCCCGTTTGGTGCTGGAGAGACACGTTCATGAGTTCAAACTGAGCCTCGTTCACAAAGTTCACTTTCATCTTCACCACATTAAACACTGACCAGTTCTAAATATCTACGGCCGCTAACTGCAGGTGGAACTGCTGTTAGCTAACTGAACCAACTGATGCTAAGCTAGCGTTAGCATGCTAATCTCTGAGCCGTTCAGAGTGAAGAGTAAAGAGGTGATCTGGAGCACAGTCGACATCTCTGACCTGAAACTTGATAAATGCTGTTTAATAATGGTGTCAGTGAGTAAACAACGTTAGCTTAGCATAGTCAGATAGTTCCTCTCATTATAAACTGTATGAATGCTACTGACTCATTTACAGATTTCTCTTTGAGCCTCTGAAGCTGTGATGTTTGGAAGTTATGCTAGCTCCTGATGCTACAGTGACTTCCTGTTTACATAGCTGATTGCTCCTGATTGGACGGCGCTACAGATGTTTCCTAGCAACAGATTTACTGAAGTTTTAATGGTGCAACCTGGTTTAGTGAATCACTGTTTGAAACTAGTTCGTCGTTCCTGAGAACTGAAGGATCCACGAAGACCTGCTGCAGCTCAGAGTCCACAGCTTTTTCCGTCCCGACCCCCATTTTAAAAACACACAGACTCCTCCTGGGTTTTAGAGAACATTTGTGCCCTCAGACTGATAAAGACCCTGATGAAGACAGACAGACCTCGGTGTATCTCTTGTTGTTGGTCAGGTGAACCACCAGCAGCAGCTGCAGGTAAGCCTCCACCTCCGGCAGCAGCGGAGCTGACGCTGCTTTACCCGTCCTCGGACGGAACTGGACGTCTCCGTCCGCCATCTCCATGGGCTGACAGACAGACAGACAGACAGCAGGTATCAATACTGATCATCTGATCACGTTTCCTCATTTAAATCATCATTGGCTCATTTTTCAGTGTTCAGTGCTGTTCAGACATTAAATTCTGAAACTCTAAGTTTGAATTACTTTGATAAAAGAAACCTTTTTTGTAGAAAATCATTGATTACACTCAAAGCAAGTGATTGAAAAATATTTTAATATATATATTTTGTTTTGGAGCCAAAACTCAAATCTGAAAACCTCCAAACAAGTTCTGCATCCAGCTTTTGTTTAATCTGCAAACCAAACCTCTGTGTGTTTTTGGCCCGTTTGTCAGACTGAAATACAGCTGCATTTAATGATTATTCAGGTACGAAAAAACACTTTAATAGGGAAAAATGGAAGAAGGCTCTTTCAGTTATTTTATTTAATTATTATTTTTTAATTATGAAGATAAATATTAATTATTAATTGTCTTCCAACTGACTAACTGATGAATCGACTGTTTCAGAACTAGACTGAAAAGGGCAGCTTGGAAAATAATTCTTGTAATGAGCATATTCCATCATTAGTGATGTATAGACTAAATGAACAATAATCAGCAGGTTAATCAATACTAAGATCATGACAAGCATCCCCACCTCCTCCAGGAAGCCGAGCAGGAAGTCTCTGGTGGTGGTGTTGTTGGTGAAGAAGCCAAAGATGGCTTTATGCAGCACGTTGGTGTTGAGACGACGGCTGGTGGACGGCAACGCTCTGAGAGCCCGAAGGACGAAGCGAGGCTCCTTCCCCGACACCGCCTTCTCTATCTGCTTCACATGCTCCTTAATGTCTGGGGGGGGGCAAGAGAAGACATAAAGAGAAGACATAAAGAGAAGAAACAGCAGAATGACAGAACGTCATGACAGAAAGACTCATCCTCCCAGAATGCACCACAGAGCGCCACAGGAAGTCATGTGTTTGTGTGCGCATGCGCCAGCCCGCATGCTGCCCGTTGCCGTAGCTCCGTCTCGTCATCTTACTTTTTCCAACTTAACTTTCTTTTTTTCTTCCAAACTTGAGTAACTTGGACTACAAGTACCTGGGAGTCCACATGGACAACAAACTGGACTGGACCAAGAACACTCAGGCTGTTTACAGGAAGGGCCAGAGCCGCCTCTGTTTCCTGAGGAGGCTGAGGTCCTTCAACATCTGCCGGACGATGCTGAGGATGTTTTATGAGTCTGTGGCGGCCGGTGCTGTCCTGTATGCTGTTGCATGCTGGGGCAGCAGGCTGAGGGCAGCGGACGCCAACAGACTCAACAAACTGATCCGTGAGGCCGGTGACATCGTGGGGGCGGAGCTGGACTCTCTGGCGGTGGTGTCAGAGAGGAGGATGCTGGGTAAACTACACGCCATCTTGGACAGCGTCCAGTGTTTGTGGCCATCAGACTCTTTAGCTCCTCCCTCTAAGTGTCAGTCTGTGTGACCCGAAGTCACTAAACTGGACATCGATCATTAACATCTCTGCAATACTTGACATAATTGTGACATATTCTCTGTTTTGTTTAATTTATTGATATTTATTCATACTTGTATTACTGCTGTGCAACATCCTCGTCTCATAATCATCTCAATAAGCTGCACTTAACTTGACAGTTCTCATTATTGCACTATTACTCATATTATTACACCGTACATACTTATCAACCTGTAACCCACTTTGGTACTTTACACTTATTTTATTTTTATACTTATATCCACTTGTACCATATTTATCTGGCCTGTATTACAGAGTGTTGTATTTGACTTGTTAGTGCTTCTGTCCCTGTGTACAAAGAGTTTTTAGTGTAAATACAGAGGGGATTCACGTAGACCTGGTCTGAGGTGGTCTAAGATGTTTACCACCTGTTAGCGGTGTGACAGCAGAGAATCAGCCGGACATTTTGTCCGGTAACTTTCCTCTGAACTCTGAACCGAATCAAACCCAGCCCGAGCCTCGTTACAGCGCTTCTCTGTCGGTGTTTACATTCCCGGTTCGGTAACGGTTAGCTTCATCACAGCGTTTAGCTGTTTATGCTAACAGGCTAACAGGCTAACAGCCGCTGACTTAGCGTTATCTTCAGTGAACAGGGCCGACAGTAAACCCGCTCCTGTACCGGGCTCTCCCGGTGGTTTTAACGGTGATATTTAATCCCAGCTTTACCCTCCAGAGTCAGGCTGTCCAGCTCTTTGGGCTGTTTAGCCGCGTTAGCCGCCTCCTCCTCCGGCATCTCCACGTCCTGCGGCTCGGGGCCCGGGTCCTTCGGCTTCTCGGCTTTGGAGTCCCGGTCCCGGCCTCCCGCTTTGTCCCGCCGCTTGGCCGCTGTCTCCTTCATGATGTCTGGAAGACAAACAGCTCAGAGTCAGGACAAATAACAAGCTGCGTCCGGTCGGACACCTTAATTAAGCTAAGTGTTGATCTGCAGAGTCACCTCCACTCACTTCGGTTTCTTCGCTCCTACAATGACTGGCAACTATTTTGAAGCGCAAAGCATTGTGGGATGTTTCAGACAGTATAAGATGATCGCAGATACAGCAGAGCAGCTAATCGATAAAAGATGGATCGATTTAGTCCTCCTGTAAACTGGAACAGTTAAACTCTTTACTAAAAAACTTTTTACTGACATAAATAAACGAGTAAATACATATATAAAGTGCTTTATTCGATTCTGTCATAAAGAAATTAAATTAAATCTTGTTTCATCCGAAGCAACACACACACACACACACACACACACACAGCTCTCTCTTTGCAGCACACACACACTGCTGTGACGTCAAGACTGCCACAGGAGGGCGCCAAGTTTCACAGGAAGTCACCTGTTTTCACAGGTATGAGAAACAACCATTAGTTCAGGTGAGTGTACCTAACTGCACAAGTAACCAAACACAAAAAACACACAAAGGATTTAAAAACGTTTATAAAGACATCTCACCAAGAAAATAAATAAAACTACACTTAAATTTGGTCAATGGATAAATTAAACAAAACATAATCATGACACACATTGGAACAACATACAGGAAAATAACCACAAATCAAATGCACCGACATTAAAAATGAACATGAAATGCATAAAGATGTGAAAAGCTTCATTACCACTTCAGTTTTCCTCACTGCATTGAAAACTGCAAAGAGCGGTACACAGGTGAGACCAAACAGCCGCTTCACAAAGACTTTATCAGCACAGACGACACGCTAACTCGGGATCGCAGAGCGCCGTGCGTTTGCATCTGAAAGCTACAAACCACACGTTTGAAGACAGCGAGGTGAAGAGTCTAAGTAGAGAGAAGAGTTGGTTTGAAAGAGGAGTCAAAGAAGCCATTTTTGTGAAAAAAGAAAACCCCTCTTTGAACAGAAATGGTGGTCTGAGATTCAACCTGCCCAAAGTTTACCACAGTGTATTAACACCGTGGTCAAGCCAATCACATGCTAATCAGGTACTTAACAGTGATGAGGGAGGTGCAGCCAGAAAACAATAGGCCTGATTACTGATTACTGGGCCATCATGGAAACTATTAGGTCAGTTTCAGGTGAAACTAGCTAATCAACAGATACTCAGGTAGACTGCTCCCTGAGGGCGGGGCTTATGTAACACAGAGTAGCTTAAATTTCTGAGTTCTCAGACCATTTTCACAGTTGAGAATGACTTCCGGATGGGAGCCGAAACGTCTCGATTCTGAAAACAGCGTCCAGACGACCACGACTGAAACCTTTTCTACGATGGAGCGCTCCTGGACGAATGAGGGACGACACCGTCTCATCATGTCTGAAGATTGACTGTATTCCAGCACCAGAAGGGACTGCGTCAAAAATACAGCCAATTCTTTTGGTGGTTTGGAGAGTTATGATTAATAAATGGGAAGCTGGCTAACCAGATATATTTATGTTCAAACCAGTTCTTCAAAAATGATTAATTGTTCTTGTATTTGTTCTGAGGAGGTACCAAGCGTCGCTATGGGCCTTGAGGAGGTTCCAGGTACGTTCTAGGGGTCCTTGAGGAGACATGCATCCTCGCTGTCAGGTTACTAACGCCAGTCCTTCCAGGACTTATTCCTGTGTTTTCGTCCTTTAGAAGACCATATGATTTGCTCCAATGACCTCCAGGTGGCACTCCGTCCTCTACACCTGCCGGCCCTGCAGAGCCTTGAGGTACTCCATATGTCGGCGGGCGTCCTCCTGGTTCTGTCGGATGTAGTAGACCAGGTAGGAGATGACCGCGGAGAACCAGAGGAACATGGTGACCAGCATCACCACATCAGTGGCTCTCCTCACAGACAGACACAGATCCCAGTCCTCCACCAGCAGGACCAGAGGCCTCCCAGCAGCTCCTGCAACACACACACGTTTACAGTCTGAAACACTCACACTGGACTTGTCATGTTTTCAGTTCAACTTCGGACTCTTCAACACGATTCGCTGCACACACACGGCTCTGATTGGCTGATGAGTGTAAACGCACCGAGGTTTGGGAGGTCCGAGGTTTGACAGACGACTTCAGAAAGAGACGACGGGTCCAGATCCAACTGAGGCGTCGACAGCTGAACACAAACAGGAAGACAGAAACACAGAATCCGTAGAGAATCACACAAACTGCTACAAGATTTATTAAACACTCTCCCAAAGATAACTCCACCTGTTAACTTCACCTGTACAGATTAAACTCACCTGCATCCTACAGTCACAGTGCCAGGGGTTGTGTGTGAGGTTGGTGTGAGCTCGCAGCCCGCCGAGCGCCGCAGGGTCCAACGTTGACAGCCGATTGGACGACAGGTCCAGGAAACGAAGCGAGGACGCCAAACCACGGAAACAACCGGCTTCCAGTGAGGAGAGCTGAGAGGAAACAGGAAACAGTTCCAGTCTCCCGTTGGTCTCCATCCATTTCTGTTTCAGATAAAGTGATGTGAGGTGTCGAGTACCTGGTTGTGCGACAGGTCGAGCTCATCGAGCAGCAACAGATCAGAGAAAGAGTCGGCCGGCAGAGAGCTGAGCAGGTTTTTATCCAGAAACAGACGCATGGTGAGGTTAGAAAGGCCGACAGGTACCTGAGGAGACAAACACCTGAGCGGCTCAGTTCTATCTGTGTGCTCACTACAAACATAAATACAGGAGGAACCAGCTCTAAAAAGATCCTGCTGGGCTGCCAAGCATCATCACTCAATCCCTGAACCTCAAATCGAGCTAACATTTTTAGCTAGAGAGCGAATGTTATCTAACTGACACTTTAGCTTGCCAGCTCACAAGCAACTGAAGGTTATATTAAAGGAACGCTTCGACATTTTAGGAAATCCACGTGTTAGCCAAAGGAGATGCTTAAGATGGCTGAGAAGCTCACAGCTCAGTAATGTTATGTGGTTTAGTGAGTGTTGTGTTTGAAAATTAATTTGCAGCAGGTTTTGTCTTTATTTTTCTTTTCTTATGGAGCTAGGCTAGCAGTTTCCCCCTACTTCCAGTCTTTGTGCTAAGCTAGGCTGGTCAGGCTGGTCCTTTAAACCAAAGACCAAACATTTACCCAAACACACACACACACACACACACACACACACACACACACACACACACACACACAGACCTGTGCCAGTCTCAGTCCACTGCAGCGGACCGTCAGTCCTCCGTCTGGCTTCTCCGAGCGTTGGCAGATGTTGTCGGCGGAGACTTTGTCGCCGCGGCGCCAGAGGGCCACGGTAAATGCTGATGATGTCATCACCAGGTTGGGCCACGGAAGGATCAGGAGAAGAAGAAGAAGGATCCTCCGCTGTGGTGAGTCCACCACAGAAGAAGAAGGCATTGGTAGACTCACAGTGTGGGACATTGCGTGAACGTCCTCTTTCTTATGGTGGAGTCATGAACACTGACCTTAACTGAGGCAAGTGAGGCCTGCAGCTCTCTGGATGTTGTTGTGGGGTCTCTGAAAGGCTGAAGAAGAACAAAATGAAGACTTTGGAGCGGCCTAGTCAAAGTCCTGACCTGAATCCTGTTGAGATGCTGTGGCGTGACCTTAAAAAGGCAGTTCATGCTCGAAAACCCTCCAATGTGGCTGAATTACAACAATTCTGCAAAGATGAGTGGGCCGAAACTCCTCCACAGCGCTGTAAAAGACTCACTGCAAGTTACTGCAAACGCTTGGTTGCAGTTGTTGCTGCTAAGGGTGGAGCAACCAGTTATTAGGTTTAGGGGGCGATCACTTTTTCACACAGGGCCATGCAGGTTTGGATTTTGTTTTCCCTTAATAATAACAACCTTCATTTAAAAACTGCATTTTGTGTTTACTCGTGTTATCTTTGACTAATATTTAAATTTGTTTGATGATCTGAAACATTTAAGTGACAAACATGCAAGAAAATAAGAAATCAGGAAGCGGGCGAACACTTTTTCACACCGCTGTATCTAAAGCAACTCTGTTATATTAATCAGTTGCACTGACTGTTGTTTAAAATATGTATGTCTATATTGCACCTTGTCTGTTTCTGTGTATGAACACTGAGAGCAACAAAGTATTATTGTATGTGAACACACGCCCGGCCGACAGAGCTGCTTCTCAGTTTGGGTCAAAATACCGGCTTTAAACTACTAATGCCTCTTTAGAAAGACCGGGTGCTGCATGTGAGTCACGTGTCTGTGGCATCACAAGCTGTAATATCACCTGCAGAAATAACATCCCGTCAACGCTTTTATTTATATCGCCATTCATACAATATTTAATAATACAAACTAATAAGAGATTTATCACAACCAAGTGATTAATGTCTTAAAGCACTTAATGATTTATCGACAATTAATAAAGCGACTACACTTGATCATTATAGAAAGTGCTACTAAATCTGCGTTCCTGTAAAACCAAAACTAAGAGAAATGAGAATAACGGGAGCGAAGTGTAACAACAGAGAGACGGAGGGGAGGAGGAAGAGGAGGAAGATGAAGAGGAGAGGGGTCAGAGGACGGATTAATACACAGCAAAAATAATCTGCGTTGAAGAAGAAGATGAGTGTAATCCTCAGCTGACGGCAGGATTAAAGGAACAGGTGGAGCGAAGAAGCTCAAAGTATTTCTCTCAGTACACTTAGACTGAGATACTGTTAGAGATGAAGCACAGGAGGAGCAGGAGGAGGAGCAGGAGGAGGAGCAGGAGGAGCAGGACGAAGAGTAGGAGGAGGAGCAGATAACACAAGTAAACACAAAATGCAGTTTTTAAATGAAGGTTGTTATTATTAAGGAAAACAAAATCCAAACCTACATGGCCCTGTGTGAAAAAGTGATCGTCCCCT